>JBBGZY010001252.1:1355000-1817500 GCA_037952925.1 Lithobates clamitans | reverse complement strand
AAGACTTTTATGTGTTTTCTTTTAAATCATTGATTTTACACACAATGTTAAATTAACAAGGGACAACAATCTCATTGAGTTTTAAAAAAACACACCAAAAATACATTACTAATGTTAAGAATGTTCAAGTGGTAAGTCTTGAAAAAAAAATATATACATAAACAAAAACGGTGCTTTGGGTTAACTTTATCTAAAAATTAAAAAATAATCACTAGAAAAAAAATAAAAAAGAATAATGGGTTCTTTGTGGTAACTTTACAAACCTAAAAAAAAAAAAAAAAAAAAGGGAAAAAGTATTATTAGTATGGAAACATTGTTTATAAAAAGCATACTATATCATTCATGAGATCAAAGAGAAAAAGAATTCAGAAATCAGTTTGGGAGAACTCTGATTATGAACAGCAAAACACCTTCGTTCTTTAGAGCATTCGTAAAGAAGAAATAAAATGCGCTGCATTCAACGATCACAGATTTTGCAGCGTGATGAATGTGCTACCTACAATACAAACACTAGTTTTACTAGACCGAGTGTTTCCGTTTAGTTTTTGCTTATGAGCATGCGTCGTTTTTTTGTCCGTAGGACTAGCATACAGACGAGCGGACTTCGGGGTCCGTCGTAGTTACGACGTAAAGATTTGAAGCATGTTTCAAATCTAAAGTACGTCGGATTTGAGGCTAAAAAAGTACGTTGAAAGTCCGAAGCAGCCCACACACGATCGGATTACCAGCCAGCTTTAGTCCGTCAGCGTCCGTTGGACTTTTGTAGACGAAAAGTCCGACCGTGTGTACGCGGCATTAGTCTTTCCAGCAGTTTGTTTTAGGGTTCTTCTATGCGGCTTCATTCCTTGAGTTTGTTGTGCGTTCCAAGCCTCAATCTGGTGAAAAGTTTCTGCTGTATGAGGAGCCTGAGTTGACTTGGGTGGTTTTTGCCTGATTCTATGATCGTCTTGATCAAATTGCGCATTGATCGGATAATAAAATCAAATTGTGTATGGCCACCGTTAGGGATGTTCAGCTTTTCACCTTGTGACTTGCAACAAAGGTACAGTGTACAGTCTGATTACTGAGGGAGAGGAGACTGAGGAAATGCTTTCATCTATCTGCGTCAGACTGATGACATCATCTCAGCCTAGGCAATGTCACTGAACTGGAGCTAAAGGATGGCTTTTTAATGATATAAAGGGAAGCTTTTCTGAAAAATGATATTTTGGCTGTATATTGTATACTGTATATTGTGACATGTTAGAAATGTATTCATGCAAAGTTCTCTTTAGAGGTCCGCTTTGGCACTCACACTGATTATCATTGAAATCTCTCCTGTCTCCTAGATTGCCGGTGACATGTTATGCTCCGACCAAAACTTTGACATAGCTCAAGTGCTGAAGTTCTTCAAGCTGAAGGTGAACTTGTTGGCGGTGTGGGTTTGGGCCGCGTCAGCTGATCATTCCTGTGTTTTTTTTCTTGGGCTGTCATTGTGAATAACTCGCTGTGGACTTGGAAATGTTGCACCTCTCAGGGCTGTTCTATAGCACTGCCATTGTGGTGAAGTCAGATTTTTATGTACCGTGGTTAGTCGCATTCCACGGTCGTACGTCATTTTTAAAGCGTGACATGTTATCTATTTACTCGGTGTAACATCACCTTTTATATTTTACCAAACAATTGGGAATTGTATTTTTGTGCATTAAAATAGTGCTTAAAGGGGTTGTAAAGGTAAATTTTTTTTTTTTTTTTTTTTTTTTTTTTTTAAATAACAAACATGTTATACTTACCTTCACTGTGCAGCTCGTTCTGCACAGAGTGGCCCCGAACCTGGTCTTCTGGGGTCCCTCGGCGGCTGTTTCAGCTCCTCCCCGCAAGCATTAACCACCTTAATGCGAGCTCCCTCGCATGGTGGTTAGTGCTTGCGGGCGCGCTCTCCCGTGATACAGCCGGCGGCTATAGCCGCTCACTGTATCACTCGGCCCCGCCCCCCAGCGCGCCGCGTCATTGGATGTGATTGACAGCAGCGCGAGCCAATGGCTGCGCTGCTTCCAATCCATCCACTGTAGCCAATCAGCGGCCAGGGTGAGCGGAGGAATAGATGTCGGGAACGAGAAGCTGACTTTCGAGGCGTCAGGTAAGTAAAACGGGGTGGCTGGGGGCGGCGGTATTGTCAGAAGTTTTTTCACCTTAATGCATAGAATGCATTAAGGTGAAAAAATGTTTACCTTTACAACCCCTTTAAAAAATGGCAACATTTTTTTCCCAGGCCTTTGCTTTCAGAAAATCTGATATTTGAGCTTCTAAGTAATTACGGTATCTAGTAAAAACAATGCTGATTTTTACATGTATTTGAGAAGTTTCAGAATTGGCTTGGGCAGCTAGTTTAAACATTACTCCCTGAATAATAGGCAATGTATTACTATATGGTTCTAATTAAAGTCACTTTGTTGATATTGCTGCAGAGCGGAGAGCTGGCAATCTATTATGAGCTGGAGGATGGAGAATGTAACTCTTCGAGGGGAATTGTGGAAGTGTGCCCAGACACTCACAGGTGACATTCTAGATGTTGTGTAATGATCCAGTGACTGACACTCTTGTGTGTGATGATGAATTATCTCTCAAATTGCCTTGTTTTACTCTGTGATTGTGAAATCATGTATTGCTGCTTGAAAGACTTCTCTTGTGCTGTCACGCTTCTCTGGAACTCTCTCACAATGTTTCCCCAATGCCCATCAATTCAGAGAAGTTTATCTCGTTCTCCTATTTTCTCCATCTATCCACTATAGTACTTCTCTAAGAACCATCATTAGCAGATGGGAGCTTCAGAGATATAATTAAACACTTTATTCGTTTACATGGCTGCCTTTATAGATTGTAAGTTCTTCTATCTTCTGTATTCTTCTGTATATCTCTAAAAGATTGTAAGCTGTTTTACCTTCTATATCCTCCCTTACACCCTAATGGATTGTAAGCTCTTCTACCTTCTTTATCCTCTCTTATACCCCAATAGATTGTAAGCTATTTTACCTTTTGTATCCTCCCCCACACCCTAATGTGTTGTAAGCTCTTCTACCTTCTATATTCTCCCTTATACCACAGTAGTTTGTAAGCTCTTCCATATTCTGTGTTCTCTCTTACACCCTCGAAGATTGCAAGCTTTTCTGCCTTCTGTGTCCTTCCCTATAGTTACATAGTAGGCGAGGTTGAAAAAAGACACAAGTCCATCAAATCCAACCTATTTGTGTGATTATATGTCAGTATTACATTGTATATCCCTGTATGTTGCGGTCATTCAGGTGCTTATCTAATAGTTTTTTTAAATTATCGATGCTCCCCGCTGAGACCACCGCCTGTGGAAGAGAATTCCACATCCTTACTGCTATTACAGTAAAGAACCCTCTACGCAGTTTAACGTTAAACCACTTTTCTTGTCATTTTAGTGACGTGTCTTATTAAATTCCCTTTCATGGAAAAGCTTTATCCCTATTGTGGGGTCACCAGTACGGTATTTGTACATTGAAATTATATCCCCTCTCAAGCGTCTCTTCTCCAGAGGGAATAAGTTCAGTGCTCGCAACCTTTCTTCATAACTAATGTCCTTCAGTCCCTTTATTCGTTTTGTTGCCCTTCTCTGGAATCTCTCCAGTTCCAGTACATCCTTCCTGAGGACTGGTGCCCAGAACTGGACAGCATACTCTAGGTGCGGCCTGACCAGAGTCTTGTAGAGTGGAAGAATTATCGTTTTATCTCTGGAGTTGATCCCCTTTTTATGCATTCCAATATAATGTTTGCTTTGTTAGCAGCAGCTTGGCATTGCATGCCATTGCTGAGCCTGTCATCTACTAGGACCCCAAGGTCCTTTTCCATCCTTGATTCCCCCAGAGGTTCTCCCCCCCAGTGTATAGATTGCATTCATATTTTTGCCACCCAAATGCATTATTTTACATTTTTTTACATTACACCTCATTTGCCATGTAGTTGCCCACCCCATTAATTTGCTCAGATCTTTTCGCAAATTTTCCAGATCCTGTGGAAGTTATTGCCCTGCTTAGCTTAGTATCGTCCACAAATACAGAGATTGAACTGTTTATCCCATCCTCCAGGTCGTTTATGAATAAATTAAATAGGATTGGTCCCAGCACAGAACCCTGGAGGACCCCACTTTCCACACCAGACCATTCAGAGTATTCCCAATTTATCACCACCCTCTGAACTCGTCCTTGTAGCCAGTTTTCAATCCATGTACTGACCCTATGGTCCATGCCAATGGACCTTACTTTGTACAGTAAACATTTATGGGTAACTTTATCAAATGCTTTTGCAAAATCCAGATACACCACGTCTACGGGCCTTCCTTTATCTAGATGGCAGCTCACCTCCTCATAGAAGGTTATTAGATTGGTTTGGGAAGAACGATTCTTCATGAATCCATGCTGATTACTGCTAATGATATGGTTCTCATTACTAAAATCTTGTATATAGTCCCTTATCATCCCCTCCAAGAGCTTGCATACAATTGATGTTAGGTTAACTGGTCTGTAATTCCCAGGGATGTATCTTTGCCATTTTTTAAATATTAGTGCTACATTAGCTTTTCTCCCTTACAGTCAGTAGACTGTTCATAAAAATTAGGAACAATGGTCTGGTAATTACTTGACTGAGTTCCTTAACCACTTAAGCCCCGGAAGATTTTACCCCCTTCGTGACCAGAGCACTTTTTGCGATTCGGCACTACGTCACTTTAACTGACCGATGCGCAGTCGTACGACGTGGCTCCCAAACAAAATTGACGTCCTTTTTTTCCCACAAATAGAGCTTTCTTTTGGTGGTATTTGATCACCTCTGTGGTTTTTATTGTTTGCGCTATAAACAAAAAAAGACAATTTAGAAACAGACAATTTAGAAAAAAACGCATTATCTTTTACTTTTTGCTATAATAAATATCCCCAAAAAATATACAAAAAAACATTTTTTTTCCTCAGTTTAGGCCGATATGTATTCTTCTACATATTTTTGGTAAAAAAAAATCACAATAAGCGTTTGATTGGGTTGCTCAAAAGTTTTAGCGTCTACAAAAATAGGAGTTGGTTTTATGGCATTTTTATTAATAATTTATTTTTTACTAGTAATGGCGGCGATCAGCGATTTTTATCATGACTTTGACATTATGGCGGACACATCGGACAATTTTGACACATTTTTGGGACCATTGGCAATAATACAGCGATCAATGCTAAAAAATTGCATTGAATACTGTAAAAATGTCACTGGCAGTGAAGGGGTTAACATCTAGGTGGAGCTGTAGGGGTTAAGTGTGTCCTAGGAAGTGTTTCTAACTGTGGGGGGGTGACACTACACTGATCGCCGCTCCCGATCACAGGGAGGAGAGATCAGTGATAGTGTCACTAGGCAGAAAGGGGAGGTGCTTGTTTACATTAGCATCTCCCCGTTCTTCCTCACCGTGAGACGATTGCGAGTATGCCCGCGGACATCGCGTCCGCGGGACCCACCATCACGGTCACGGAGTTCCCAGCGCGCTCGCAAGCCGCCTCGAAAAGGGCAACATACAGGTACGTTAATCTGCCTGTACGTGCCCTTCTGCCGCAGTATATCTGCGTGAGGCGGTCGGGAAGAAGTTAAGGACCCTCGGGTGCAAGCCATCTGGTTCCGGTGACTTATTAATGTTAAGTTTTTTAAAGTCTATTTCTAATTCTGTCCTCTGTTAGCCATGAGGGTGCTTCCTGTGACATGTCATGAGGATAAACATTGCAGTTTTGGTTACTGAAGCCCCCCCGATTCCCTCGTGAAGACTGAGGAGAAGAATAAATTCAATACCTTTGCCATCTCTCCATCCTTAGTAACCAGATTCCCTTCAACATTCTTTATGGGACCAATATAATCTGACCACCGTTTCTTACTATTTATGTACTTAAAGAATTTCTTGAGATTTTTTTTACTCTCCTCCGCTATGTGCCTTTCGTGTTCTATCTTAGCCGCCCTGATTGCATCCTTGCATTTCTTGTTGCATTCTTTGTAGAGTTGGAATGCTGATGATGATCCCTCAGCCTTGTATTTTTTGAAGGCCTTCTCCTTTGCTCTTATATGCATTTTTACGTTGGAGTTAAACCACCCATGTTTTTGTGTTTTTTTTGTTTTTTAGCGCTTTTAAATTTATTTTCCATTGGGATGCACTAGCTAATGCCCTTATATTAATATGCTCCTAAAGCATACCCATTTTTCCTTTTCTGTTCTTTGTTCCTAAGATTTTATCCCAATTATTATCTTCTAGCAAGGATCGTAGTTTAGGGAAGTTGGCTCTTTTGAAATTCAGTGTCTTTTTATTCCCCCTATGTTTCCTATTTGTGTGATTTACACTAAAACGAATTGACCTGTGATCGCTGTTTCCTATATTGCCCCATATTTCCACATCCGTGATCAGGTCTGTATTGTTGGTAATCGGTAGGTCTAGTAACGCTTTGTTTCTAGTTGGTGCATTTACCATCTGACTCATGAAATTGTCCTGCAAGACATTTAGGAACTGGCGAGCCTTGGATTATTGCGTGGTTCCTTCCACCAAGTCTATGTCTGGATAACTATAATCCTCCATTATAATGACACTTCCCATTCTTGCCGCTAATCCAAATTGTGATAGGAGGTCCGCCTCCACCTCCTTCCTCTGGTTAGGGGGCCTATAGCATACTCCCAGTATTACTTCCCCTTAGTTTCCTCCCTTTGTAGCTCTACCAATAAGGATGGCACCTCCACCCTTGCTCCCTTACTGATGTCATCTCTCACATTCACTTGTACATAATTTTTGATATACAGGCATATCCCTCCCCCTTTTTTACCCTCTCTATCCCTGCAATATAGGGAATACCCTTGAATGGTTGCCAGCCAATCATGAGAGCTGTCGAACCAAGTCTCTGTAATTCCTACAAAATCGAAATCCTCCTCGTACAACAGTATCTCTAGTTCTCCCATCTTGTCTGCCAGTCTCCTGGTATCGGTGAACACGCCACATAGTTTAGACCAGTCGCATACTATCTCCTTATTGGGTGCTCTGGGGTAGCAAATAGGACTTGTTACTATACTTGCCTCGGATTTAGGGGCTTTAGTCAACCTACCACTAATGCCCCCATTCATATCCTCTGGAATATGTTCAGTGCTGACTATTTCTACCTCTGGACCCCCCTCCCCCGTCGACTAGTTTAAAAACCCCTCTAACTTTTCGGCCATCTTCACTCCCAGCAGATCTGTACCTTACTAGTTTTAGGTATAGTCCGTCCCTTTTATAGAGCTGGTAACTGACTGAGAAGTCGCCCCAGTTCTCCAGGAACCCAAACCCCTCCTTTCTACACCATCCCCTCAGCCACTTGTTTACTTCCCTAAGTTCCCTCTGCCTTTCTGGTGTGGATCGAGGTACCAGTAGTATTTCTGAGAATACTTTTCCTCTGACTTTGCCATTGGTGCCAACATGAACCATGACAGCCAGGTCCTCCCCAACCCCTCTCAGTAATCTGTTCACCAGATCCGTGATGACCCTAATATACCCTAATAGATTATAAGCTCTTCCACTTCTGTATCCTACTTTATACCCCAATAGACTGTACACTCTTCCACCATTATACTTTAATAGATTGTAAGCTCTTCTTCTTTCTTTATTCTCTTTTATACCCTAAGGGCTAGTTTACATTTGCTTCAAAATGTGGCATTGGACATGCTTTTTTAAAGCACTCTGAATGCCAATCAAAGCACCTGTCACTAAATAAAATGGTTCGCTTACAGTCCCGTTCACACTGCTGTGGTTGCTTTGCTTCAAAAACCATACCCCATGTTGCTTTTTCAATAGAAGTCTATGACAAAGCTTGCTTACAGCACCTGAAGCTTTTGAGAGGCTTTTATTCAGCGTTGGCTTCGCTTTGTTTTGGCGGTATTGTAGGTATGAGATATCCCAGGATGCACTTGGAAACCAACAAGCGAACCGGAAAAACGTCATCAGCAATCACTTCCGGTTCATGTGTATCTATTCTGGGAGTGTCTGGTGCTGACGTTACATCTGGTGTGCAGCCTGGAGCAGCAGGAAGGTGAGCGGGGTCCAACCTGGAGCAGAGCAACTAGCAGACAGCACAGGTGGTGTGTGACATGGAAAGGCTATAGCAGAATGTGAGCAGGGACTGGACAGATGGGAGGATCAGCAGAGCTGGGGGACTGGAGCAGGAGAAACTAAAAGATGTCACACATGGTGAGCATTGCGGGAGCAATTCAGCAGGAGGTGAGCGGGAACCAGAGAGAGCGGAGGATCAACAAACCAGAGGATCAGCAGAGCTGGGGGTTACTACAGAGTGGGGGATCAGCAATGCTGGGATACTACTGCACAACGGATCTGCTGAATGAGGGAACTAATAAGCTGGAGATGTGCTGAACAGGGGTACTAATGAGCTGGGGATCTGCTGAGTGGAGGCACTACTGAGCCGGGGTTCTGCTTGGCCCCTTTAAAACAAATAGAAAATCAACACACACAGGACATTCGCCAAGCTTCATTAAAGCTTCAAAAAAGAATCACCGAAGCATCACAGAGCATCAAAAAAGCATGTTGAAGCGATAGGCTTTTTAATGTGTGTTACAGTTGAAGCAAGTGCGAATGAGCCCTAATAGAGTGTAAGCTCTTCTCCCTTATTTATCCTACCCTATATCCCAATAGATTGTAAGCTCTTTCACCTTCTGTATCCTCCTTTATACTCCAATAGGTTGTAAGCTGTTCCACGACCTTGATTTTCCCTGATACCCTAATAGACTGTAAGCTCTTCTATCTACTGTATCCTCCCTTTTACAATCGACAGTTTCCAGGTGTGTACTATGTGTGGTCCCCCGTGTTTTGTAGTAGAGTAACTCATCGAGCCATCGATCAATAGACCCCCAATAAGAGTGAATAGTAATCATTGTTCCCATGCTGTCTGTATCTCACAAGGATCACACAGTTCCTGGAGAAGCCCAAGCCCGGGGTGACGTCCTCCAGACTGGCTAGCGTTGTCTTCTACTGTTTCCGGAGGCAGACCTTGTCTACACTTGAGACCTTCCTGAACGACTACCCGAGCACTGAGGACCGGGTGCTCGGCAGATACATGGTGATTAAAATTACTGTTGGTAGCTGGAATCTCACTGTGCTTTAGAAACGACAATCCTAGCAGAAGTTTGAGGCCCACTTACCTAAGACCAGTGCTGGTCTCCATCATGGGTTTGGTGGTTAAAGCAAGACACAATGAGGTCATTGTCTTCCCATCACTTGCTCAAAAAAGCATTGGCTGCATTTAGGCTTTATTTAATAAGTCATCTGATATTCCTGGAGATTTAATGTGTAAAACCAGGACATAGGAGGACTGGCATTACTAACCCATACTTTTAAAATGCTAGACTCCTGCTTGTCATGATTATCTTGTGACTTCAGTATTTTTTTGAGTAGTTGTTCCCAAATGTTATCCTTATTCTTTGTCCCTGCCTCAAACTATCGAAGTAGACGACAGCCAGGCAGCAAGCATTTTCAAAAGTAGGTCTGTGTTCCCCCAAGTTAGGTTCCCATTTAACAGAATGAATCCACCCTCATGGTAGATGAGTGATGTAAGTGTCTGGTTCTGATGTCCACACAGGAATGGCTTATCAACATCTCCAAAGTTCCGGTGTTCGGGATGAAGCTGCCCACAGGATTCCAGCTGATTGGACAAGTGGTGAGCAAATGTTTATCAAAGTGTAAGCGTGTCCGAAAGGGAAGTTTTTCCATTTTAGGAGGAGTCTGGAGGGCTTAATGGCCCACTGGTTTTCTGCCATAAAATACCCAGTGCCCCTCATAATGGGCACGTTATCTGTGCAGAGCCAGGAGCACAGCGTAAGGGTGGTGGGAACTCCTTATAATGGGCACAACAGGTGTGCAGAACCTGGAACTCAGCACAGGGATCTCACCGATGGAGTCCCAGAGAAATAGAAAAAACTAGCAATTGGTGAAACTCTAAACTATCCATTCTGGGTAGAGTGATCCTTTAACAGAAATGATCCCTGTTTAACAGTTGTCGGATGTTCTCACATTTGTGCCAATCTACCGAAATGTTATGCCCCATACACACAAGCGGAATTTCCATCAAAAAAAGTGTGATGGGAGCTTTTGGTCGGATATTCCGACCGTGTGTATGCTCCATCCAACTTTTTCTGTCTGAATTTCCACCAGCAAAAGATTGAAAGCTGGTTCTCTATTTTTCCGATGTAAAAAGTACTTGACGGAAATTCCGTTAGTCTGTATGCAATTCCGACACGCAAAAAAACACGCATGCTCGGAAACAATTCGACGCAAGCTCGGGAGCAATGAACTTCATTTTCTCGGCTTGTCGTAGTACATCACCGCGTTCTTGACGGTCGAAAGTTCAGAGAACTTTTGTGTGACTGTGTGTATGCAAGCCAAGCTTGAGCGGAATTCCGTCGGAAAAACCATCCAAAATTTTTCCGACGGAAATTCCGCTCGTGTGTATGGGGCATTAGAGATTGTAAGACAGATTAAAACTTGTATGGCCAGTTTATAGCTGAACCCAAAAATTGTTTGTCATGTGAGGACCAACCTGATTTGATAAATGAAATGGATTGCTCCTCCTAGGCCTGCACACTATGTGGTTATTGATGAATCCAAAGTAAATTGTACAATCGGATTTTAACATGTTCAGTTTAAAGCTGGCCTCATACACCACCATCAGATTGTACAATCATTGGATTTACTAACCACTATGAAGTACAAGGGTCCCTCTGATTGGATATAGTTGAATGAGTTGTTGAGGTAGGCCCTCGCGCTACAAAGTGGTTCGTAAGTCTGAAGGAGAGAGATTGTACAATCAGATTGTGAGGTGTGTGGTTAGATTGTGTTGCACACAGTGAGTTTGGTAACAGTTTTGGGGGGGGGGATATTCTGAAATACTGGGTCTTGGTTGCCATTACTGTATTATAACATCTCTGTGCAGGGATTGCCAGATTATACCAAGTGGTTGGCTCATTACTCCACAATGAAAAGTGAACCCCGAGTGAAATCGATTACTTGCCGTTCGTATGCCAGGTAAGAATTGTTAACCTCACTAAAATCTTCCCCTGAGAGAGGGGGAGTCGATTAAAGTCTATTTTACAATGCATTCAATCTAACATATTGCGAGCCCCAGGAGCTGGAGAGGGAGGTATTTAGGCGGCTTAGGCTAACTGTAGGAGAATACCAGGAGGACCTCATCCTCTTTAGGCAGATATAATGTTGGACATATATGCCATCTATATATTTAGCATGGCTGGAGTTTAAAGTTTTTCTCGGGATTCTTTCTTCCTCTGCAGAATCGGGATAATTGGAAACCCTTCAGACGGTTACTATGGAAAAACCATCTCCATGACTATTTCCAACTTCTGGGCAGAGGTCACCATCGCAGAAAGCAAGAAGCTGGTAAGGACGTTTTAAATAAATATTCAGTAATAAGACGTTATTGGGAGGGGACACCGATCTTTGTGGTTATCTAAAATACTTCTGGAAGATACAAGAAGAAATCCGACACGTTTCACACGGGATCTGTGTCCCCTTCTTCAGGACCGATTAAGATTATTGATTGTGAATGTTATATGAGGTGGAATAAAATTCAGTAACATGAAGTAAATGTGTATAATATTACATATTATGATACAACATAGTCGCTGGAGTTCTTTCCTTTGATAAAAGAAACTTTGTTTCTACTTATTCACATGTTGTGATTAAACTTGGCAGGCTGAGGCATTGGGTGTCTTGAGGGGCGTGACCGGATGTCGTTGTGAGCGGGTGTGTGTGTGTGAACTCCCGCCTGGCTCTGGCCTCCATGCTGCTCAGCCCTATCCCTAGCAGCTCAACCTAGCCTGCTACCTGCTTACTTGCTACCTCCCTGCCTTTGGGTACACCGCTCCACCTGACGGCTGTTGTGATTGGATAGCCGCATCTTACCTCCGGTGGTGGGGGCGCCTTGCTGTCGCTGCATTGCGCCGCCGTGTACCGGCTCGTTCTCTGCCCTGCATTCCGTGCTTTGACCTAGCTGCAGGTTCCTCCTCGTCACCACCGGATTGGTCGCCTGGCAATGCCCGGGGCTCTCGCGAGAGCTGGGAAAACTTTTAGCGAGCTGGACATAGGCTCGGGAGTGACGGCTAAGACGTCCCGCTTCGGTCCCAGTCTCCCTTCCCTTGTTTCAGCCTCAGCCACAGTAACGGACGCCGGTTGCGGCTGTGGATACCGGGTGCATGTGGTGAGAGCGCAACTCTGAAATACTACAGGACAGGTATGAGAGCGTCTGGGCTCAGTTTAAAAACTCTGGGGCTATAGAGGTGGACTGTACGGTATCTTGTTAAAACTATGCCCTGCTATGCCTGCAAATGTTATACAGTTATACAGTAGTTGTAAAGAGAGTCACTGAAAGAGCAAAATAAAGGAAGAACAAAGGGAAAGAGGAAAAGAGGAGAGCAGAGAAGAACCAAAAGAGGCAAGGAAAGCGTTTGTTAAAGGGAGAAGGGGAAAAGGAAAAAAAAAGGGAAAAAAGGGGGGAAAAAAGAAAATAAAGAGAAGCCTATTGTGCCCGGCTAAAAACCAAAGGACACTACCCCGTGGTTTAATAGTCTGACAGGGAGAAGGAGAAAGGGATCGGGCAGCGGCGCCCTACCTGATCAGTTTGTTAACCTCGCTGAGCTGTTGAAACACGCATATTGGTTGAGTGGGGGCTGGAGGGGCGCAAACAGAACCTTGCATTAAAGAGAGTGTATTTACCTGTGCTAACTTCTACTGCGGTCCCCTGGTTTCCCCCGTGCCCCATCTGTTCCCCACTGGTGGTGTTGGGTACCCAGGCACACAAAAGGTAACAAAGGCAATGCCAAGGAGGAGAGGGGAGGAGCCAGTTAACATGGAGAATTTGGGGCCCCAGTCGTTGCGATCTGCAAGGGAGAAGGGGAACCAGGCGGCAGCAGCTGCAGCAAAACTGGAGAGGTTTGCACACACTCCTGAACAGACCCCCATTAAGAATGGGCAAGCTCCGCAACCTAAGACCACCGGGGACAGGAAAAGTTATGGACAGGCATCTACCACCCCAGCCGGAGCAGGGCATAAAAATCTAACTGCTAATAAAGGCCCAGGAGCAGGGGAAAAAGTTCATGTACCATCACCAGCAATGGCCTCTGTTTCAGAGGCAGAACCAACCCTGAGGGAAATTTTCCATGCGATTAACTCCTGCAGAGCATCAGTGGAGGGGTTAAGCTGCCAAATTAAAGAGATCAAGGATGAACTGTTATTAATGAAGCAGGAACTGCAAAAGGCAGTAGATAGAATAACCGGCTTGGAGGGAAGAGTGAGCCAAGTGGAGGATGATGTTTTTCCCCTACAGCAAGATGTCAAGGCTATGAAGGAACAACTGGGTAGAATTAATGAAAAAATGGATGAAATGGAAAACCGTCTGAGAAGGGACAACATAAGAATAGTGGGTCTTCCGGAGAGATGTGAAGGGCAGAATCCCATTGCCTTTTTGGAAGGATGGTTCACAGAAATATTTGGAAGAGATGCATTCTCCCCACAGTTTGCAATTGAGAGAGCCCACCGGGTCCCCTTCAGGGCTCAGCCCCCTGGAGGGCGCCCCAGGTCATTATTGATGAAATTTTTGAACCACTGCGACAAGATAGCCTTAATGCGTAAAGCCAGAGAGAAGGGGCTTATTTTGTACAACAGTGCAAGGGTCTCATTTTTTGCGGACTTCTCCCCGGAGTTGCAGAGACGCAGGGAAGGCTTTGTGGAGGTCAAACGCACCCTTCAAAAATTTGATGTCAAGTATGCCCTATTGTACCCAGCCAGGTTACGGGTTGAGGCAATGGGGGAGGTTCTCTTCTTTGACTCCCCGGGGGGGGTAACCCACTGGTATGAAGAAAATAAACAGAGGCTGGAACCCAAGGAAAGGAGCCCAGAGTGCTAGGTTGTTCGATCAGAAGATAAGAAGATTTGGACTGAGGGAAACAATATGAACTTGATATAAAGAGGGAGAATGATGGTGTATGGTAGATTAGGAATGGTGGAGGAGGAGGTTAATATAATTAAAATTTTATACATGTGGATTTTAATGGTGCAGGGAGGAATATATGAGTTGGTCACGAATAGGGCCCCAGGGGCTAACCTGGTAAGGTGGGGGAGGGGGGAGGGGGGTAGGGATGGGGGGGACTGGTGGGGGGGAGGGAGAGGGGGGCTGGGTGGTGGAGAGGAAGGGGGGCTGCAAAATTATTTCAAAAGTGGAATTAAAATGCACTTAGTAATTGGAGGGGTAGTTAGGGGAAAGGGGCGAGAGGGGGGAAGGGCGATTAAGCACATGTGTGGTAAATATAAACACCATGAATAGGAACACGGGGAAAAAGGAAAGGGGGACACTTAGTATGTTCACTAGAAAGGAAAATTAATAGTAATGAAGCACAGAGGGTAACTAAGTCAATATTTTTTTCTGTTTATTTATTTATTTATTTATTTATTTATTTATTTTTATCTCTCTTCTTTTTTTTTTTTTTTTTTTTTGCAGTATACAGCTTGGTATTAATGGAGGGGTCTCCTATTAATAGGAATATGGGGGAAAAGGAAAGGGGGACACTTAGTAGGTTTATTAGAAAAGAAAATAATAGTAATGAAGCACAGAGGGTAATTAAGATTCTTTTTTTTTTCTTTTTCTCTCTCCCCTGGTTTGCTATATGCAATACACAGTCTGGTATCAATGGAGGGGTCTCACTGTGGCTACCTTATGGGGGCTCTCTCTCGTTGCTCTCTGGGGGGAGCTATAAGGGGTAAGGGAGGTGTTAAAGTTCGGTACAAGTCAGTACACCAAGTTGAAGACGCTTATTGTCGTTGGTTTTCCGGTACTAATTCCTGTCTGTTGTTTGTCTAATGCAGTCTAAAGTCCTTAGAATAGGCTCCTGGAACATACGGGGGATGGGGAACCCAATTAAGAGGGCTGCTATTTTTTCACTGCTGGAGATAAGGGGGGTGGGCTTGGTCTGTCTACAGGAGACTCACTTGACAAAGGATACGATGAAAGGTCTCCCAAGTAGAAGGTTCCAGGCCCAATATCACTCGGTGTACTCCTCTTACTCCAGGGGGGTGAGTATATTGGTAACAAGAAGTGTGATGTTCTCCTGTAGGCAGACCAGGATAGATAGTTTAGGTCGTTATGTTTTTTTATACTGTTCTATTGAAAACAAAATGTATGTTATTGCTAATATCTATATCCCCCCACCATTTAAACTGGAAGTACTGTATAGTTTAATGGAGTTTATGTTGGATAAAACAGATACCCCGGTGATAGTATTAGGGGATTTCAATGAGGTGTTGAACAAAGAGTTGGACAGATTCCCACCGCGAGCCCAAGTAAATAGTGTAGCAGGGGGTCGGCTGGGTAACTTCCTGGAGGAGGCAGGTCTGTTGGATATGTGGAGGGTCCGGAATCCTGGAGTAAGGCAATACTCGTGCTTCTCTTCCTCCCACTCCACCTTCTCTAGAATTGATATGACCCTGGGGAATGCAGAGGCAGTGCCAATAATAAAGGATGTAGTATACTATCCGAGAGGGGTCTCGGATCACTCCCTGATGGTGGCCCCAGTGGGTATAGGGGTCAGGGAGGTTAGAGGGCCCTGGAAGCTAAGTCCATATTGGTTGGAGTTAATGGGGGAGCCAGAGAAGATAATAACAAAGTTAGAGTTTCTAAAATTTAATGAAGGCTCAACGACAGCGGGTGTACAATGGGACACACTGAAGGCATTCCTTAGGGGTATTTTGATCCAGGGGGTGGCAGGAGTTAAGAGAAGGGCAAGGGAGTGGGAGGAGGGAATTAGGAGGGAATTGGAGGTGGCAGAGAAGCAATTTATAGAAGGCCCTACACCAGAGAGGCAGAAACTGTGGGAGGAGAAACAGGAGGCCTATAGAACTGCAGTCCTGAAGAGGGGTGAAAATAAGCAACTCTTCCTGAAACAACGGACCTTTGGGGAAGGAGAAAGTGTGGGACGCATGTTGGCCTATTTGGTAAAAACTAACTCCTCCTCTTCGGCGATCCCGGCAATCAGAACTCCAGGTGGTGAGATATCCTCTCGGAGCCCAGAAATTACAGACACATTTGAGAGGTATTATAAAAACCTGTATAGGTCACAGGGGTTCGTTGGGGAGGAGGACATGGAAAAATTTTTTAAAGACATACAGATCCCTATAGTTACTGAAGAGGATAGAGAGGGTATGGATGCGCCGATTACATTAGCTGAACTACAACAAGCTGTGAAGGGAATGGCAAATCAAAAATCTCCGGGGCCGGATGGTCTCCCGGTGGGGGTCTATAAGCACTACGGGAAGATCCTCCTGCCGGAGTTGCTGAAAACACTGAACTGGGCCCTACAGGGAGGGTGTTTGCCTGTCTCTATGACGGAAACAAATATCATCTTGCTTCATAAAGAAGGGGGTGACTCACTGGAACCGTCGGCATACAGGCTTATATCTTTGTTGTGTACAGACGCCAAGATCCTGGCAAGGGTATTGGCTGCTAGACTTAACAAAATTATGCATAAACTCATCCACGTGGATCAAACGGGATTTATTTCCCGTAGGAACACGAGTATGAACATTAGAAGGGCATATATGAACCTCCAGACCCCGACAGAGAATATAGGTTCAAGAGCTGTGGTATCTTTGGATATAACTAAGGCCTTTGACAGTCTGGAATGGCCCTATCTCTGGCGGGTGCTGGAGGAGTTTGGCTTGGGTCCCGTTTTTAGAAAGTGGATAAAAATACTGTATAGGGGCCCAAGTGCGAAGGTCAGGGTTAATAAAGAACTGTCAGGGAAAATATGCTTAGAGAGGGGGACGAGACAGGGATGCCCCCTGTCCCCCCTGTTGTTTGCTCTCGCTATGGAGCCACTAGCAATCCATATTAGATCTAGCTCTAAGATTGAAGGTTTTGTAAGAGGAACAGGAGAAGAAAAGATTGCCCTGTATGCCGACGATGTCCTACTGTTTCTTGGAGATACGGGAGGCTCGCTCAGGCAAGTAATGGACATGATGGAAAGGTTTGGCAGCGTGTCAGGACTGGTGGTGAATTGGAGGAAATCTGCACTAATGCCATTAGATGACCTCAATGGTCCGGACATGTTGGGAATCCCATATTTAAAAGTAGTCTCAAAGATTCGCTACCTGGGCATAAATATGTCAAAAGACCCCAATCAATATATTGTAGACAACCTAGTTCCACTATTGGATAAATTTAGGTGTAAAATAGATATCTGGAGCCGGCTGCCCCTATCTGTAGCAGGAAGGGGCAACCTAATCAAGATGGTTTGGTTGCCCCAACTGCTGTATCTGTTACACAACTCACCGGTGTGGTTGAACAAAAAGTGGTTCCAAAAGATCGACTCACTTTTTAGGGAGCTGTTGTGGAGGAGGGGGAAGGCCAGGATTAGCCTTCAGAGTTTGCAGTTACCAGTTAAAGAGGGGGGGATAGCCCTCCCGCATCCGAGGTGCTATTTTCTGGCAGCACAGTTGCAGCATGTAGGGGGTGGAAGTGCTGACAGAGGTTTGTTAACCCTGGAGGCACCACATAAAATCGTAGCGGAAGCATTGGAAGCAGATTCACTATCTGGTAGAGGCCCCACAACTAAGTTAATAACAAAAGTCTGGAAGGCAACAAAGACCCTAATGGGATATGTTGGGTTTACAGAATATGCTCCCCTCTGGCATAACAGAAACCTACAGGAGATAGTGGCTATGGGGGAATTTAAGGAATGGACGAGGTGGGGTATAAATAGACTATTCCAGCTGTATAGAGGGAGGGTATTGAAATCTTTTGAGGACCTCCAAAGGGAATACAGTATCCCAAGACAAACATTCTTCAGGTATCTGCAAATGAGAGCGGCATTGGAGGTACAATTTAGGGCAAAGCCCCTAGCCTGGACAGAGGCTGCACTGCTCCAAAGGGTGATCAAACCTGGGGAGATGAAGGGCTTTATCTCTGGAATATATGTGCAGCTGTGCAAGGAAGCCATGGTCAGATCAGAGCACCTGGGCTGTAGGGAGGGGTGGGAAAAGGATGTGGGAAAGTTGACAGATATACAATGGAGGAAAATACTGGAGGTAGGACAGGAGGTTTCAGTGTCACCTGCACAGAGACTCTCCCACTTAATGTTGCTACATAGAGCATATTACACCCCAAAAAAATTATTCCATTTCGGTGTAAGATCTGATGCCAAGTGCCCCAGGTGTGGGGAAGAGGGCGATTTGATACACATGGTATGGAGGTGTCCCAAGCTGGTACGTTACTGGCGGGGGGTTGTGGGCTCTATTGAGGGCAAATGGGGGCTCCCCCTGGAGATAGACGTCAGATTCTGCATTCTTGGATACAGAGCATGGAGACGAGAGGAGGCAGCGGCTAAAATAGCCGTTCTGAGGTGCCTTTACCAGGCCCGGAAGCTCATTATGCAGAGATGGCAAACAGTCCTTCCCCCTGCAGTGGACGAGTGGGTTAAAACAATAAATGAGGTAATATGGAAGGAGAGAGCCCTATATATTAGAAGAGGGAACCTTAAAAAGTTTGAAAAGATGTGGAACCCGTGGTTAATAAGCTTAGGGTGTCAGGAATAAATGGAAAGATCTGGCTTAGGGTAGGGGGTGGGTAAGGGAAGGGAGGGTGGGCTGGGGGGAAAAATAGCTCCCGATTGCATTAGTGTACCATATGAAATATGTCCCCTTACTAGTGGAGTATGTCCATGTGAACCTGTAGGTGTTTTAATATGATGTATGTAAATTAAGAATTGTTAATAAAGATTATTTAAGAAAAAAAAAAAAAAAAAATGATACAACATAAAATAGTCCATATTCAAAGTTATTATAATAATAAATTATAAATATTTTTATTTGCTTATATTTTGCCTTCCCTAGTCATCAACATGCTAGCACAACTTTTGAAATAAAACCTTTTGGTTTTCAATACTTACCTTACTGTACACCCAATGGGATCCTCATTGGATCTCTGTGCATCTCTATGTGATACAGGTATTTCATGGCTGGTAGGAGGGGTCAGCCTCGGTACTCCTCTTAAGAGCCCTCAGCCATGATACAAGTAGTGGGCTGGCTCTTGGGAGTTGTTATGCAAATATCAGAATACCTTGATGGGTGGATGCCAGTTTGGAGGAGTAGGCATTCCTAAGCAAACTGATGAGACTGCCCTAGGTAACACCTTCCTGTGATGCTGAGCCTCCATGACTGAAAGAATTAAAATTCAGGGAATGAAAGGGGTGGGCAAGGGACATTCAGGCTAGGTTGGGCAGGGCTAGATGGTTCCCCATAGCAAGTGGCCTGCTATGGGGGCAGACACAGAAGAGGAGGAACCGAGATCACCTGCGGGGGACCCCAGAAGAGAAGGTTCAGGGCTGCTCTTTGCAATACAAAGTATAAACCTGTTTTTTTATTTTATGTAAAAAAAATATATATATATATAGACTTTAGAATCACTTTAACCATATCCTGATTTTTTTTTACTTTAACCTCTTCTCGCCCCACCAGCTGTCAAATGACGGCTGGGCGACGTGGCTCTTGTTCTGGGTGGAGGTCATATGACGGCCGCCCAAAAGGACCAATCTCCTGCGCCCCCGGGTGCTTGCAGCAGCTGCACCATGTTGCTAAGACGCGGTTCTTTAACCATGTGTCCAATCACAGCCGGTCACATGTAAACACGGAGATCAGCGCTCCTCGCCTTACACTGACAGAGTGTGAGGAGAGGAGAGCCAATCAGCGGCATCTCCTCCCAGAGGACATCTAGGGATGTAATCAGGGCACTGATCATCAGTGCCCTGATTACAATTAAGTGCCACCAGTGCCAGAACTGTGTGCCCACCACTGTCAGCAATCGGTGCCAATCTGTGCCCCCCAAACAGCAATCAGTGGCCATTAGTGATGCCAGTCATTGCTGGCTATCAGTGCTGCCCATCAATGCCCACCAGTGCCGCCTATCTGTGCCCAGTGCCACCTATCAGTGCCCATAAGTGAGGCATATTCGTTCCTCCTCATCAGTGCAGCCTATCAATGCCCATCAGTGCTGCCTCATCAGCACCCATCACTGAAGGAGAAAAATTGCTTATTTACAAAATTTACTGACAGAAACTAAAACTTTTTTTTTTTCAATTTTTTATTTTTTATTTTTTTTATTTTTAGGAAAACAAAAAAAACCCCAGGAGTGATTAAATACCACCAAAAGAAAGCTTTATTTGTGTAAAGAAAATAACAATTTCACATGGTTACAGTGTTGCATGACCGCGCAATTGTCATTCAAAGTGTGACCGCACTGAAAGCTGAAAAATGGCCTGGGCAGGAAGGGGGTGTAAGTGCCCGGTATTGAGGTGGTTAAACTGGTTGTAAACCTCAGACATGAACTATGAACAAAGCATATCTCTCTATAGTGTGTACTTGCATCCATGAAAGTGTCACTTTTGTCTGCTGCTTCTTTTCTCTGCTATCGGCATGAATCACTTCTGACAAGTTTTCCTGACACCAAGAGAAAAAGGTGACAGGGGAGGGACCTCCAGCTGATTGACAGCCACAGCTGTCCTGTGAGCTGATTGGAAGGGGGAGGGGTGTCCTTTCCTTCCAATCAGCTGTCAGAGCTCTCCTCACTAAGCTCTGTAGAGTGTAACTTCATCTCGCTGCCCCCTTTTTTTCTGAACTCTCAGACAAGCTTTATAATTCAGCAGTTTGAACAGATAGTGCCTTGAAAAAGTATTCATACCCCTCGAAATTTTCCATATTTTGTTATGTTACAACCAAAAACGTTTTCATCTCTGTGAATCAACCTGAGGCCAGTCCCGTTACTGGGTACATGTAAGAGTCTACAACCACTTTAAGTTTTTAATTAGTTATTTTTAAATGTTGCATGACAAGTCAGCTTTAATCATTACTTTATCTGAAATATATTATATTATCACATGTCTTAATGCAGCATATTTATGATTTTAGTATTGTAGTTTGTGTATTTTTACACACAGATCTTTAAAACATACTTTATTTTCCTGGATCAGGTTTTGGTTCCTCACCCACTAAATGACCCAACAGAGTTTGGAAGTTTGCTGGACCTGTTTTACATAAGCCGGAAAGAAGGGTGAGGATTACTTTGCCATAAAGGGAATAGATAAGGTTTTTACTTTTTTTTGTTTGCTTGTTTTTTTGTTTTTTTTGTTTTGTTTTGTTAATTTGTTTCCTTTTTTAAAATACTTTTTATCAATACTAAAAGTAATTACTGTAAAGTGTTGCATTCAATTTCATTAAGATAAATTTTCCGTCACCTTTTCATTCCCTTTACTTACAGCCAGTAGATGGTGGGCTTCAGTAGCTTTTTACAAGCTCAAAAAACTGCTAGTGATGTAAAATAGATGTAAAATAGACCAGAAGTGCAGAGATCAGATTACACGCACAGCTGAATGAATCAGAAGAGGGACACACAACTCCTCTCTCTTTCTCCTGTCTGATGTAGATATACAAAGGCTGCTAACAAACCAGCAGAAACCCCCTATATGCTTTGCATGTTGAGCGTAATGTAGGATATCTCGTTTAATTAGTAAAAACAGCGATTTTATAGAAATAGAAAACTATATAAATTCTAGTATATATATTTGGAAACTTCAAAAGAAAAGTGAGTAAAATTGACTATAATCTGTTCCCTCCAATAAAGAGACCCTGTCATATGAGTAAAATGTGAGCAAAGCATGTGCCTATAACTGCATAATTTACCCATCCTACTGCCTGCATGGGTGAACGGCAATCTTACCCTGGGATCTGGTCTGCCGATGTCCGCTGGGAAACCAATACTTCTGGGGTGCGTCACTAGGTGCTGATCTCCATGTCATAACTGTATGCTGCAGTGATGTGGAGGAAGCAATGAGACCTGTGGGGGCACCAAGGGGACCAACACTCCTGGAAATGTCAGGTTTCTAGCAGTACTAGCAGTCTAGCAGACCTGTAAGGGCTTTTAAAGTGTCACCTATGGATAATAATATTTAAAGCATGGCATGTTTCCTATTTATTTACTCAACGCAACATCATCTTTTATATTTTACAAAAAAAATATGAGTTTTGTATTTTTTTTTTTGCATTAAAATTTAAAAAAGCATATTTTTTTTTACCCCCCAAAAAAATTGTGTTTGAGAAACCACCAGTGGCGTCTCCAGCTTTCTTATTTAGGGGGGGCACATGGGGGGACAGGGACAAAAATAGGGGGGCAATATAAAACGCAAATATATATATATATATATATATATATATATATATATATATATATATAAAATTAATATAGATAGATATATCTATCTATCCTGGGGCCCTTTACCCCTTTACTACGATCCCACAATGGCCCTTTCACATGTTCTGCAGTGAGCTCCCTTCCTACTGTATTGGGGCCCCCCCAGGGTGACAGAAAACAAGAGATATATGTCACCAGCATACCAAGAAAATATAAGGGTCCAAAGCAGTGAGAGAACTATCAGGGTTGCAAAGGTTGTCTTGCCACCGGGCCCTGGTGTTCTGCCACTGTGGGGTTCCCCAGCCTCCTCTTGCTGTCCTGCCCCTGCCCTCAGTCTGTTTTTTCAGTAACTGAGAGTCCTGGTGGAGTCATTCCTGCAACTGGCTCTTCTCCCTGCCAATGAGGATGCAGGGGAAGGAGCAGATCGGGCGGCCGTGATTGTGTGAGCGCTCGCTTTATGCAGTGTCAGCGAGCAGAGGGAGGGGGGAGGAATCACCCACTGGGGACGTTCTCCCTCTCAATAGAGACTGTGTTACCCCAGCAGTGGCCCGAGTAAGATGCGGCACATCCGATATGAATACAAACAAAAAGAAATTGCCTTTTTGTAAAAAAAAAATAAAATAAAAAAAAGAAAAATAATTTTTTTTGGGGGGGGGGCACATGGTGGGGCCCAGCATAATGTTGGGGGGGTCAGGGCCCCCTCTGGCCCCCCCCCTAGGGTCGCCATTGCCGGCCACATCCTGATTGGCCGGGAAGAGAAGCAGAAAGACAATAGTGAATATTAATTTGCTATTGTCACACAACTGGGTGGTCTCCCACCCTTTTTTGAAGCCAATTAGAGCCTCAGGCTCTATTCATGTGCTTCAAAAAAAAACAAAAAAAAACCCTGTTGAAATCCATGCTTTCGATGCCCTGCTTGTAAATTAGTGGACGGCGCATGGATTAGGGGAGCGGTGACCCTGCATCCTGTATGGACAGGCCGCCGCTGCTGATAAGTCAAATCCACCTTCTCCATTGAAAATGTTTTAAAAAAACAGACAGGTGTTCCAATCCTCACTTACTCTATTCAAAACTGGAAAAAAAGTTCTGCCTTTTTTAGATGCAAATTATAGCAAACCCCCAAAAGGAGTAAACTGATTTCCTGTTCCCACACCTTCCCTCAGGTACCTGGGAGGTCTGAGGCTGCTGCAGGCCACGTGCAAAAAGTTTTACCAGTACTGTTCGGAGAAGGGGTAAGTACAGGGAATGTTTCCAGTTGTTGGCATTTTAGGGGTGAACAGGGTTTGGACTTTTTATTTCTTCAATATTTTGGCAAAAATTGAATGATTGTATTAAAATTGCGGAACTGTATTGGAATCAATGGGGCAAAATGAGAGGAATTCTCTGCACCTTTGGGACAAGTTGTCATTTAGGCTATGTTTCCACTAGTGCGACTTTTCATGCGACTTGGGACTGAAAAGTCGCATGACAAATAGTAGGGTTTGAAACAGAAAAATCTGGATGCCGCACACCGGATAAAGTTGAAAACATCTTCTTTATTGTAAAACTTGGATCATAAAAAACAGGACAATCAGGCGGGTGGTACAGACACAGCTGACGCGTTTCGCGCTCTAGTTCGAGCGCTTACTCATAGCTGTTGACAAATAGTACCCCATGATTTCCAATGAGTACTGTTCATATCTGTGCGACTTCAAGTTGCAGCGACTTCAAAGTAGTCCCTGCACTACTTTGGTCCCTTTTTGATGCGACATGAGGTCCATAGACACAGGCATTGCTTCAAATCACGGTAAAAAATTGCGGCAAAAACGCGCTACTTTGGGGACGCAATAGTGGAAACATAACCTTAAGGCATGGCAGTGCTAATCACTGGAATGGGGGAAGAGGTGAATATCAGACCAGGTGGGCTGCGCTCGGGACTGGAGACCTTATCACCAGACCAATCTTTCCATCAACAATCCTACCATAAGATTATATATGTGGATGTGATGTTGGCAGCCCCAGCAGGCTCAGAGCCGTCACTTAATTGGCCCTCTAGTATTCCCTTTCACTCCTTTAATAAAAGGTTGTGTACAGTGGGGAGGAGCTGGGCCAGCTCAGACAGTAATTGAACACTGCTAGAAGAAGGGAAGGCTATGATGTACAAGGAGGGAGGGTACTGTGCTAGTGAATGGTCTCTTCCTTGAGTAATCACATATTCTAGCAAGTTCAGAGGCACATTGTAATTAAATAAAATATTGTTTATTAAAAATAAAAACACTGCAAGTAAGCATTTAAAATACTTGTTTTTTTTTGTGTGTGCTTTTACCTGTCATTTTTAAGTTAGTGACAGGGTCTCTTTAAAGGTACAATGAGTTTTAAATGGCTGCTGAGGGTTGTGGAAGCTCCTTTTAGCCAATTCTTGACCTGATTTTGTGCCATTATTTATTGTTTAACCACTTAAAGATCAGCCGCCGCAGTTGTACTGGGCAGGTTGGCTCTCCTGGGCGAACCGTCGTCATTGTACGTCGGCCACTTTAACACCTCTAGGGGGCGCAACGCCAGAGTGGATGCGCGTGGCAGGTGGCCACGATGTCCGCTGAACACGCTGCGATCGCTCCTGAGAGAGACAGAACGGGGATCTGTCAATGTAAGCGGACAGATCTCCGTTCTGTCAGGAGAGGAGGGACAGATCTGCTGTTCTTAGTGATTAGGAACAGCGATCTCTCTCCTCCTCCAGTCAGTCCCATCCCCCCCACAGTTAGAAACACCTTCCTAGGACACACTTAACCCTTGATCGCCCCCTAGTGTTAACCCCTTCCCTGCCAGTGATATTTATACATAAATATGGCTATTTTTAGCTCTGATCGCTGTATAAATGTCAATGGTCCCAAAAAAAGTGTCATAAGTGTCCGATCTGTCTGCCGCAATGTCGCAGTCCTGTTAAAAATCGCTAAACACCGCCATTACTAGTAAAAAAAAAAAAATAATAATAAAAATGCCATAAATCCATCCCCTATTTTGTGGATGCTATAACTTTTGCACAAACCAATCAATATATGCTCATTGTGATTTTTTAAAATTTTTTTTAAACAAAAATATGTAGAAGAATACATATCGGCCTAAACTGATGAAGAAATTTAGTTTTTTTACTTTTTTGGGGGGGGGGGGGGGGATATTTTTATTATAGAAAAAAGTAAAAAAATATTGTTTGTTTTTTTTTCAAAATTGTCGGTCTTTTTTTGTTTATAGTGCAAAAAAATAAACTGCAGAGGTGATCAATTACCACCAAACGAAAGCTCTATTTGTAGGAAAAAAGGACATAAATTTTGTTTGGGTACAGCATCGCACGACTGCGCAATAAAGCAACGCAGTGCCGTATCGCAAAAAATGGCCTGGTCATTAAGGGGACAAATCCTTCCTGGTCCTTAAGTGGTTAAAGTAGAATTTAAACACCTTAGCTGGCCATACATACATTGTTAGAAAATCATTCGAAAAAACTGTCGTATTTGATAAAGATCTGTCGAACGTGCATGCAATAACGCCATCATTGTATCTGAATTGTTACCCCAATTGTCGACATGTTATCAGTCATATTAATCGGTCATTAACAACATAAAAGGTCCATTTTTTCATTGATCGGTGGAATTTATGTAACGATTTTGTGACCTTTGTGACCCCTGCCACTTGCCAATTGTATTTAAAAAAAATAGATCTTTCTTTTCGCTGCTTGTACTTCCTGGGTTATCTTTTAACATGCACATGTGCTGTAGGTTTTTTTCAAACTGATTCCGATCGATTTAATACTGACATTCTGAAAATCGAAAACCTGAAGGTTCGTTTTTTGCCAAAAAAACTTTGCACTTCGAGAATCGAAATGACCTCACTAACATTTTGAAAGTCGAACGATCAAGTGTATCGAACGCTTTCTCAAACAATTTTATAACCATGTATGGCCATTCTTAAAGAGACAGCACACGGATAATGAGCAAAAGCACAGAAAGGAAAAAGACAAATACAAAAAATACTAAATGGAATAAACTAAACTGCTCTATATAATACACACACACGTAACCACTTTACCAGTACGGTGACCAAATCTGGTGTTGTTTTGCCATTGGCGACATTTGTAATTACAGACGTGTCTCTGTGATTGCACCGTGTGGCTTGTTTTCACCTGATTAGTGGTTGGTACCCTCTGATTGATGACGTCTTTATGATCTCTCCCCAGAATTGCTCTTTCCAAACAGAATTTTACCCTGAAGTACAACGTGAACATTCCACGGCAAGTGGTGAGTCGTGTCTTGGAATCACTCGCTGTGCTGGAAGGGGGGTAAGGGGGAGTCTGGTGACCATACACAGAACAATTTTACAACATACAATTGTATTAAACAGATCTATTGTCTGATCAGAAATATAATCCAAAGATTGAAAAGGTCATTTGATGTGCCATATACTTTACAATCATATTGAAATATCTACTTTCCTACATCCAGATTTTCCATCCAGGCTGATCAGAATCACATTGGTTGGTTTTGCTCGAAATAGATCGATGACACAGTATGTGTAATTTCAATAATTTAAAGATCTGATCTTGTTATTTGGATATACTTGGATTTTATGAGCAATCATTCAATCAGATTGTGTGTAGGGCCACCATTAAGTGTTTTTCACTGCTGGCTAGTTCTTGGCTCGTTTTTCACCCACCTTTTTGTGTCTTCCAGCTCCTCCTGTTACATAAAATTATATATAAATCCGGCACAGCTGGTATACAGCACCAGCAGCTAAGCACAGGGAGGGTGGGAGCCACTCATCATGGGCACAGCAGGTGTACAGCCCCAGGATCTCAGCACAGGAATGGTGGGAGCCCCTTATAATGGGCACAGCAGGTATGCAGACCTAGGAGCTCAGCACAGGGATGGGGGGGAGCCCCTCATAATGGGCACAGCAGGTGTACAGACCCAGGAACTCAGCACAGGGATGGGGGGAGCCCCTCATAATGGGCACAGCAGGTGTACAGACCCAGGAACTCAGCACAGGGATGGGGGGAGCCCCTCATAATGGGCACAGCAGGTGTACAGACCCAGGAACTCAGCACAGGGATGGGGGAACCCCTCATAATGGGCACAGCAGGTATGCAGCCCCAGGAGCTCAGCACAGGAATGGTGGGAGCCCCTTTATAATGGGCACAGCAGGTATGCAGCCCCAGGAGCTCAGCACAGGAATGGTGGGAGCCCCTTATAATGGGCACAGCAGGTATGCAGACCTAGGAGCTCAGCAAAGGGATGGGGGGAGCCCCTCATCATGGGCACAGCAGGTGTACAACCCCAGGATCTCAGCACAGGAATGATGGGAGCCCCTTATAATGGGCACAGCAGGTATGCAGACCTAGGAGCTCAGCACAGGGATGGGGGGAGCCCCTCATAATGGGCACAGCAGGTGTACAGACCCAGGAGCTCAGCACAGGAATGGTGGGAGCCCCTTATAATGGGCACAACAGGTATGCAGACCTACGAGCTCAGCACAGGGATGGTGGGAACCCCTCATAATGGGCACAGCCGGTATACAGACCTGAGAACTCAGCACAGGGTTGGGGGGAACCCCTCGTAATGGGCACAGCAGGTATGCAGACCTCACCATGTCTGAGTAATCTCCGGAGCTGTGGATGTCAGTAAGCAGTTCCACACCTATGATCACAATACATTGCTACATTCTTGCTGCAGCTCCTGAAGAACACATCTCTTTCTAGAGACCCTCTGAAGCTTTGATTGCCATGTAGGATACATAGGCCTGTGACATGCCTCCCTTCTACCCAGTTTATTATATTGTGTTACTTTTACAACTACTGCTCAATTGGGGATTAATATTATTTTTAACAATATGGACCAGTCACTTACTTGATGACACTTATCTGCTACATCCGCCGTATCATGGATACTTACCTACCTTGTTACCTACCCTGTTGCCAACTCCTGTGTGATGTTTGCATTAATGTATGCCTGAGCTCCTGAAGAAGTGTGTGTATATATACGCCTAACATGGAGAGCTGGGCCACTGCACAACATTATCAACTCACACCAAGCCTGATAGGATATTTATTGTTACCTCAACAAGAACACCGTCATAATCATTCAGGATTATACTCCTCGGTGCATGGGTTGTGTGCTGTATTAGAATCTAGGCAATCTCTACTTTTGCAAAGTTTTTTTTAACTAGTGTTTGTCTGGTTGTTTCCTTTTTTAATCAATATGTAATACAAACTATTTTTATCTATAACATTGTGTACCTCAGTGCCTATAAAGTCCAGTACCAATTTCTCCATTATTATCTCCAGTTAAAGGGACGTGGCTCATACAGTATCTCACAAAAGTGAGTACACCCCTCACATTTTTGTAAATATTTTATTATACCTTTTCATGTGACAACACTGAAGAAATGACACTTTGCTACAATGTAAAGTAGTGAGTGTACAGCTTGTATAACAGTGTAAATTTGCTGTCCCCTCAAAATAACTCACAGCCATTAATGTCTAAACCACTGGAAACAAAAGTGAGTACACCCCTAAGTGAAAATGTCCAAATTGGGCCCAATTAGCCATTTTCCCTCCCCAATGTCATGTGACTCGTTAGTGTTACAAGGTCTCAGGTGTGAATGGGGAGCAGGTTTGGTAAATTTGGTGTTATCGCTCTCACTCTCTCATACTGGTCACTGGAAGTTCAACATGGCACCTCATGGCAAAGAACTCTCTAAGGATCTGAAAAAAAAGGATTCTTGCTCTACATAAAGATGGCCTAGGCTATAAGAACATTGCCAAGACCCTGAAACTGAGCTGCAGCACGGTGGCCAAGACCATACAGCGGTTTAACAAGACAGGTTCCACTCACAACAGGCCTCACCATGGTCAACCAAAGAAGTTGAGTGCACGTGCTCAGCGTCATATCCAGAGGTTGTCTTTGGGAAATAGACGTATGAGTGCTGCCAGCATTGCTGCAAAGGTTGAAGGGGTGGGGGGGTCAGCCTGTCAGTGCTCAGACCATACGCCGCACACTGCATCAAATCAGTCTGCATGGCTGTTATCCCAGAAGGAAGCATCTTCTAAAGATGATGCACAAGAAAGGCTGAAGACAAGCAGACTAAGGACATGGCTTACTGGAACCAAGTCCTGTGGTCTGATGAGACCAAGATAAACTTATTTGGTTCAGATGGTGTCAAGCGTGTGTGGGGGCAACCAGGTGAGGAGTACAAAGACAAGTGGGTCTTACAGTCAAGCATGGTGGTGGGAGTGTCATGGTCTGGGGCTGCATGAGTGCTGCCGGCACTGGGGAGCTACAGTTCATTGAGGGAACCATGAATGCCAACATGTACTGTGACCTACTGAAGCAGAGCATGATGCCCTCCCTTTGGAGACTGGGCCACAGGACAGTATTCCAACATGATAACGACCCCAAACATACCTCCAAGACGACCACTGCCTTGCTAAAGAAGCTGAGGGTAAAGGTGATGGACTGACCAAGCATGTCTCCAGACCTAAACCCTATTGAGCATCTGTGGGGCATCCTCAAACGGAAGGTGGGAACCTTCCAGTGGCAACCTGTGAAACTCTGGTGAACTTTATGCCCAAAAGGGTTAAGGCAGTGCTGGAAAATAATGGTGGCCACACAAAATATTGACACTTCGGGCCCAATTTGAACATTTTCACTTAGGGGTGTACTCACTTTTGTTGCCAGTGGTTTAGAGATTAATGGCGGTGTGTTGAGTTATTTTGAAGGGACAGAAAATCTACACTGTTATACAAGCTGTACACTCACTACTTTACATTGTAGCAAAGTGTCATTTCTTCAGTGTTGTCACATAAAAAGATAGAATAAAATATTTACAAAAATGTGAGGGGTGTACTCTCTTTTGTGAGATACTGTATATAGATCACTTCGGTATCCACAGCGCCACTTTGTGGTGATACTTTCAAAATATTATTTTCAGGTATGCAGACCCAGCAGCTCAGCACAGGAATGGTGGGAGCCCCTCATTATAGGGACAGTAGGTGTACAGACTCAGGAGCTCAGCACAGGAATGGTGGGAGCCCCTCATTATAGGGACAGTAGGTGTACAGACTCAGGAGCTCAGCACATGGATGGGGGGGAGGGCCCTCATAATGGGCACGGCAAGTGTACAGTCCCAAGAACAGAGATCTCATCAACAGGAATCATTACATTGTAATGCCTCAAAAACAAAGCAAAAAATTGCTTTATTCTATCGGGCGAGTATTTTTTTTTCACAGGTAAAACAAATTGTTTACGTGTGTTTAATTTCTCAGGGCAGGTTTGATGATGGTGACAGTAGACCATGCCTCTATGACGTATATTGGAACAGCAATCTTGTAGTCTCCATTGGAAGCCCATATGACAGGGTGATGACACAGGAGCTGGATACCAGGGTCAGAGCGTTGTCACCCTGTCACAGGAAGTGCCTCAATAAGAACATTTATGTCAGGATCCTCAGGGATTATTTTAACGAAAGTTGCAGATGGATTGAAAATGACTTTTTTGAAACAAAGCTTCCACGAGATTTTAGTAATCGGGTTTATAAATCCGCAGCAGACGGATGACAATATTGTGTTCCTTTTCTTTACAGTTCTGTATCCTCTTCTTCTCTGTCTTGTTTTATTAGAATATAAGGTATACAGCATGCAGTACTGACATAATTTCTTCTTCTCTCCTCTGCAGGGATTGGCTGGGAGCAGGTGAGTCTATTTTTGGTTGAGTTTTGTTGTACAAAGATAGAAGGCTTGGCTCATGTGGGGCAATGGGAGTTTATTGTGCTCTGCTCCTGCATGAGTTTTCATATCTGCCAGCCTACTGTTCAGACACATGGGTTGTAAGGGCTCATTTTATATTTGTGGTGCCTTCTGAAGAGGGCATTTGACTGATTGCATACAAATTTAAACTCTTAAGGTATGACCTCATATTACATGGTTTTGGTGTATCTGAAGGAAAAAAATCTACAGAAAATTGTATAGTGTGTATCCAACTTTAGCGAGGCCTAAGCATGCTTTGCATATGAGCAGCTGTTAGTTGGTTGTATCAAGCTATTTTTAATTCTACAACCGCATGTTATAGATGGTTCTTTAAAATGACCTGTCACTTATATTTTAGATGACAGCAAAATGTAACCTCGCTATTGCAATCTGTGCAGAAATGTCACCGTTCATGGTCTGCAGTCCTTCTATTGCCTCGGCCTTTCCCCTTCCTCACAATATCACAGCACTGTCAGCCAGTCAGACAACCTAATCGGTGCACTGCTGCTCCTTTGTTGTACCAATCACAGAAAGGGGTGGGTCTGTGACCAGGCTGTCCTGCTTACCTGCAGTGTAGTTTGCAGGGAGGACCATTGCAATGGGAGTCACATTGGGCGGGGGGCCCGTGGAACCCAGAATCCCTTGGGGAGTTTGGGAAACCCTTCTTTCAGCTCCCCATGCACCTCTTATGTCTAAGAGTCACCCTGTGTCTCTAATACAGGGTGCCCCAGTCTGATCTGTACTAATCGGACTCACTGTACAACCACACTGGAATGGTGTGTGTGTGTGTGTGTGTGTGTGTGTGTGTGTGTGTGTGTGTGTGTGTGTGTGTGTGTGTGTGTATGTATATATATGTATATAGACATATACATCCCATAATAGGTTGCTCACAAGGCAGACAGACACAATAGAACAATGGGATACAGCCACACCCCAAACAACCCAACACAGAGCACGCCATCGTAATATACACACAATATATATATATATATATATATATATATATATATATATATATATATATATATATATATATATATATATATATATATATATATATATATATATATATATATATATATATATATATATATATATATTGTGTGTATATTACGATGGCGTGCTCTGTGTTGGGTTGTTTGGGGTGTGGCTGTATCCCATTGTTCTATTGTGTCTGTCTGCCTTGTGAGCAACCTATTATGGGATGTATATGTCTATGTAGATTAGGATGCGAGAGGGGAGGAGGGAGAAATCCCCCAACAGCTCTCCCTGCTGATTGGACAATCTACTGATGAGAAGTTTGAATAGCTCTGTGTGCCTGTGTTCAAATAAACAGTTCCACGTTGCAGTTTTGTAACTGAGCTTGTCTCGCCTGGTTCTTACAATATACGGGCTGTAATATCTGAATAAGGTGGAGGGGAGTAGAATGAAATAAAAGCAAAATGGAATATAATCTAATACAAGGTCGAACGATTTTTTTGACCCTGTTATCTATTTGACTGTGTCTACATACAGGGAGTGGTTGAACAGCATACCATCCTGTATGAGCGGCACTATGTTGTGACTATAAAGGCTAGATCCAGTCACCAGTATATGCAGATTCAATAATAATACACATCGATCGATGGAGTGGATGGGGCAGAATAGAATCAATTAAATCAATATAATAAAAGAATTCATCCTTAATTAGTCATCCCAAAATAACGGTCATTTCTTTATGTATGTTTTTATTAGAGATGAGCCCAATGTTCGAGTCGAACATCGAGTGTTCGCCGAACAGCGAACAATTTGGGGTGTTCGCGGCAAATTCGAAAGCCGCGGAACACCCTTTAAAAGTCTATAGGAGAAATCAAAAGTGCTACTTTTAAAGGCTTATATGCATGGTATTGTCATAAACAGTGTTTGGGGACCTGGGTCCTGCCCCAGGAGACATGTATCAATCCAAAAAGAGTTTTAAAAACTGCAGTTTTTTTGGGAGCAGTGCTTTTAATAATGCTTAAAGTGAAACAATAAAAGTGAAAAATTCATTTAAATTTTGTACCTGGGGGGTGTCTATAGTATGCCTGTAAAGTGGCGCATGTTTCCCGTGTTTAGAACAGTCCCTGAACAAAATGACATTTCTAAAGGAAAAAAAGTCATTTAAAAGTGCTTGCGGCTATAATGAATTGTCGTGTCTGGCAATACAGATAAGTCATTGAAAAAACAGTATGGGATCCCCCCAGTCCGTTACCAGGCCCTTTGGGTCTGGTATGAATAATAAGGGGAACCCCCGAACCAAAATTTAAAAAACAAATGCGTGGGGGTCCCCCCAAATTCCATACCAGGCCCTTCAGGTCTGGTATGGATATTAAGGGGAACTCTGCGCCAAAATTAAAAAAAATGGCAGGGGGGCCCCCAAAAAATCCATACTAGACCCTTATCCGAGCACGCAACCTGGCAGGCCGCAGGAAAAGAGGGGGGGACAAGAGAGCGGGCCCCCCGAACTGTACCAGGCCACATGCCCTCAACATGGGGAGGGTGCTTTGGGGTAGCCCCCCAAAGCACCTTGTCCCCATGTTGATGTAGACAAGGGCCTCATCCCCACAACCCTTGACCGGTGGTTGTGGGGGTCTGCGGGCGGGGGCTTATCAGAATCTGGAAGCCCCCTTTAACAAGGGGACCCTCAGATCCCCCCCATTTGAAATGGGTACATTGTACCCGTACCATTTCACAAAAAAAGTGTCAAAATGTTAAAAAACCCCAAGACACATCTTGGGACAAGTCCTTTATTAAAAAATAAAAATGTCCCACGAAGTCCTTTCATCTTCTTCTCTCGCTCCGCCAATGGACCGAAAAAAAAATTAGATCTGCCTCAATAGGAGGCACCCGCCTTATGACACTTCAGTGTGATGACAGTTCTTTTATAACTGAGGGCAGGGCAACGCGGTGGCGTAACCAGGTGACCCCGACCCCTCTGACACGCAGAGACTACCCAGTGGCGTCAGACGGGGCGGAGCCACCCCGGGTACGTACACATGATCTGTCAACCTGGGTGGTCCCACCCCCCTCTAACGCTATTGGAAGTCTCCGTGCATCAAAGGGGGGCGGGATCACCTGTGTACATCACTGTGTGGCCCCGCCCTCAGTTATAAAAGAACTGTCATCGCGCTGAAGCGTCATAAGGCAGGTGCCTCCCATGGAGGAGGATCTTTTTTATTTATTTTTTCGGTCCGTCGGCAGAGCGAGAGAAAAAGATGAATGGACTTTGTGGACTTGTCCCAAGATGTGTCTTGTGGTTTTTTTTTTAACCTTTTTGACACATTTTTGGGAAATGGTACGGGTACAATGTAACAGGGGGGCTGAGATCTGGGGGTCCCCTTGTTAAAGGGGGCTTCCAGATTCTGATAAGCCCCCCGCCCGCAGACCCCCACAACCACCGGGCAAGGGTTATGGGGATGAGGCCCTTGTCCCCATCAACATGAGGACAAGGTGCTTTGGGGGCTACCCCAAAGCACCTTCCCCATGTTGAGGGCATGTGGCCTGGTACGGTTCAGGAGGGGGGGCGTTCTCTCATCCCCCCTCTTTTCCTGCAGCCTACCAGGTTGCGTGCTCGGATAAGGATCTGGTATGGATCTTTGGGGGGCGCGGGGTTCCCCTTCAAATCCATACCAGACCTTAAGGGCCTGTTTTGAAATTTGGGGGATCCCCACGCAATTGTTTTTTTAAATTTTGGTTTGGGGTTCCCCTTAATATTCATACCAGACCCAAAGGGCCTGGTAATGGACTGGGGGGATCCCATGCCGTTTTTTTTCAGTGACTTTTTTTCTGTATCGCCGAGACGCCACAATTCATTATAGCCGCTAGTAGTTTTAAATGACTTTTTTTCCTTTTAGAAATTTCATTTTGTGCAGGGACTGTTCTAAACACGGGAAAAATGCACCACTTTACAGGCATACTATAGACACCCCCCAACTAAGAAATTTAAAGAACCATTTCACTTTTATTTTTTCACTTTAAGCATTATTAAAATCACTGCTCCCGAAAAATCGGCCGTTTTTAAAACTATTTTTTGCATTGATACATGTCCCCTGGGGCAGGACTCAGGTCCCCAAACACTTTTTATGAAAATAACTTGCATATTAACCCTTAAAATTAGCACTTTTGATTTTTGACGTTCGTGTCCCATAGACTTTAACAGTGTTTGTGTGTTTGAACAAATTTTTTGCCTGTTCGCATGTTCTGCTGCGAACCGAACCGGGGGGTGTTCGGCTCATCCCTAGTTATTAACCATTCAACATATTTTGATACTTTATAAATGTAAAATAACTCTTTGGAGTTGGGAAATCTGTTTTATGGAACAGTATAACAATGTAAGAGTCCAACAGAGTGGGTGATTTTCTTTTGAAAAGGGATTGTTCTTTGATTCAGGCACCTGTTCAGGTGAGAGGACAATATATCCTTTTTCCTGATGCTTTATGTCTCTGTATGTACGGTATTGTCACCATACAGCAGTCACCTAATTTTTGTAAGACCCACTTTATAATCCAAAAAAAATGTTTTAGAAGTTGTAAAAATCACAGTATAAAAAGACTAGAAAAGAATAGAATTAATTTATGTTAAAGATATATTTTGTGATACGCATGCAATTGAATTGTGTTTGTTTATATGTAAAAAATTGTTGAAAAATAAAATATAGAATTAAAAAAAAAAGACTATATCTTACAGAAAGTTGTGAGGTTTTAGCAATAAAATGTGCAATTTAAATGATAAAATTCCTTTTATAATTAAACCCTATTTTATCAATTTCATTAATATTAAATAATTGTGCTAAATACACCTACACTTTTAGATGGATTTTCTGTTTGTCCGTCTAGCACATATTTGTTTTTGTTACACTATTATTGTTTTTACAACATTTATTATGAATGTTCACAACAGGGCACAGCAAATACACACATTTTAGGTTTATTTACTCATTTATATGGTAATGGTGAGAAGTTTTGGTTTGACATATTTTTCTGACACTTGTTTAATTAATCAATTGGTTGCTAATTAGGGTGTCAATTGATAACCTTCACCTCATGTAATTATCTATGTACTTGTGTGGATATATACCTGTCTGTAGACATCAGTTTTTTGAGCTATGAGTAAGCACCCGACCTTGGTGTGAAACATGCAGGCTGACACCTGTAGTTCACCATTTTGTATCTGGCACTTGAATAAAAAAATTGCATAGGAGTGCGGCTGTCTTTTGTTCTATGGTGTGCTCTGTATTGGGTCGTTTGGGGTGTGGCTGTATCCCATTGTTCTATTGTGTCTGTCTGCCTTGTGAGCAACCTATTATGGGATCTATATGTCTATCTAGATTAGCATGCGAGAGGGGAGCAGGGAGAGTTGCCCCAATAACTCTACTTGCTGATTGAACAGTCTACCGATGAGAAGTCTGAATATCTCTGTGTGCCTGTTTTCAAATAAGCCGTTCCATGTTGCAGTTTTGTAACTGAGCTTGTCTTGCCTGGTTCTTACAATATATGAGCTGTAATATCTGATGTTCAGACTGGAGGAAATGGTATATGACGAAAGCACTCAAGCGGATTGTGGGACGTTTTGTTACAACCATGACCTGGCTGTGTGTTGTATTCTATAGGTGAGCCCAGGACCTGACTATGTTGCCTAGCAGGGGTGCTTGGATCACAGCGCTGGCTGAGCAGGCTTACAATCAGCTCCCATGTATGTATTTCATCCATGTATTCAGATATCTGGATATAATGCACCATCTGTGAGAGCGGTGTGCTGTGGATTGAACTGCTTTTGCTCCATACATTACCAATAAAATAGAAAGACACAGCAGAATCCATTCTATCATTTACCTCTGTGCATTCTGTGCCTCTCCGGCCATAATAGACTTTCTCTTTATCATTTTGTTTTCTAGAAATGATAATGAATTTCCTCCTCCAGCATCTCGCCACCCTCGTCCTCCATCCTCCCCATTTTCTTCCCGCTGAACAATATCTGCATTTTAATAACATCAGAAAACCTTGTATTCTTTTTCATTCCAGTTGAGTCCCGTTTGCGTCGTTTTATGGGTGAATTAGGCGACGTTCGTGATGCACCTACTCCACTCCGCCAAGGCATCGGCACGGGCAGCGTTTTGCAAATTGCTGTTTATTATCCGGCGTGTCGCCTTTGTGGGGAATGTGATCAGCCCGAGGGTTCCCGAGCCCTCCGCTCTGCGCACAAATCATTTGCCGACCGCCTGCAAATGCTGCTAAAGCATTCATGAGCTGCTCCTCTTTGCCGGGCATTTAAATTTAATTGCGCTCTTTATTAGGTCATTTCCGGGACTGATTGGAAACGCTTATTGAAAATGCTTCAACTGCTCATGTCGTACGTGTGGCACAAGGTTGCTCTTTAACCCTATGACGGCTGGATTTTACTCTACCATCTAATATACGTTGTTTTTATTTCCAGCGCCATCGTGTCAGCGACGCTAAAATGTCTGATGAAGTTCTACAATTTGACGGATGATGTAAGTCTGTAATGTTTCATTGTGGTAATGATGTTATCCTGATTTTATTAAAGTTGACTTTTTAGATTATGCAACTGTAAAGAAGTGGCATTAAAATATACCAGGGATCTCCAAACTATGCCCCCCCCCCGGGCCACATCTGCCCCGCTAGGAAATTTTATCCAGCCTGCAGCTAGGGTCATTGGGGTATCCTCAGACTTGCACAGACTAAGTATTCAGATCAGTTGGTCTCTGCTTTTAATGGGGACCCTGATGTAAGGGGGGCTCTGATGGGGATCCTGACATGGAGGGGGGGGGGCTCTGATGGGGACCCTGACATGGAGGGGGGCTCTGATGGGGACCCTGACATGGAGGGGGGCTCTGATGGGGACCCTGACATGGAGGGGGGCTCTGATGGGGATCCTGACATGGAGGGGGGCTCTGATGGGGACCCTGACATGGGGGGGGGCTCTGAAGGGGACTCTGACATGAGGGGGCTCTGATGGGGACCCTGACATGGGGGAGGGCTCTGTTGGGGACCCTGACATGGGGGGAGGGCTCTGATGGGGACCCTGACATAGGGGGGCTCTGATGGGAACCCTGACATGGGGGGGCTCTGATGGGGACCCTGACATAGAGGGGCTCTGATGGGGACCATGACATGGGGGGGGGGGGCTCTGATGGGGACCCTGGCATGGGGGGTGGGGGGGCTCTGATGGGGACTTTGACATGGGAGGGGGGCTCTGATGAAGACCTTGATAAAAGAAGGGCTCTGATGGAGACCCTGATGTAGGGGGGGGCTCTAATGGGGACCCTGATTTAAGTGGGAACCTGATATAAGGGGGGACTCTGATGGCGTTCCTGATGTAAGGGGAGCTCTGATGGGGACCCTGATATAAGAGGGGCCCTGATGTAAGGGGGGGGCTCTGATGAGGATACCGATATAAGAGGGAGGGAGGCTCTGATCAGAACCCTGATAATAGGGGGGATTCTGATATGTAAGAGAGGGTTTGATGTGAAGGGAGGACTTGTGATGGGGGCTTCACTCTAATTCATTCCTTAGGGTGTATTCAATTACTTATAAAAGCGATTTTCTTTTTTGGCCCCTGAATATTCGTAAAATACTTTTAGGATGCTTTCCCCTGCTTCCCCTCCTGCCCTTTCCTCATCCTACACTGGGGCGGTGCACTTTCAAAACGGGAAAAAAAAAGTCCTGCAAGCAGCATCTTTGGGGCGGTGCGGGAGCGGTGTATACACCACTCCCACACCACCCCTGCCCATTGAAATGAATGGGCAGCGCTGCCTAAGCGCCTGCAAAGCGCTTTGGCAGCGCCGCTACATGGGTACTATTAACCCTTTCCTCGGTCGCTAGCGGGGGTTAAAAGCGCCCCGCTAACGGCCGAAAAGCTCCTTACCACTAACAGTGGCACCACCCCAGTGTGAGAGGGGTCTAAGACACCTTTTCACACTGAAGGCGTTTTACAGGCGTTTTAGCGCTAAAAATAGCACCTGCAAACTGCCTTCCATGCCTCCCCAGTGTGAAAACCCGAGTGCTTTCACACTGGTGCAGTGCGCTTGATAAGGAGTCTTTTCTTTAGGCATCGTTTCATTCTGAAAACCATATGGGGGGAATGCTCCTTGTCCCCTGCAGGTGAACTTTGTTAGCTTATCACTTGCAGGGCTTTCTACCAAGGCCAGTTTTTCGAAGTTTATTGCATGGTGTGTGATGCATGTTGTGCTACTGAACATTGTGATTTATTTGCCTGAGGTGTAATGTTTTCCATTGCTTTGTTTTCTGCATATACTTATGGCTGTATTTCCGCCTACCATAAACAAAAGAATAAAAAAAAAAAAAAGTTGGGAGCCTCCTGGTATACAGAAATGTTTTTGCATGTATAGTTTGTAAATCTATAAGTATATGGAAAAGGGGCATATATCTTTTTTGCCTTTTCCGGGGAAAGGGGGGGATGTTAAGTCTCCCATTCAGGACACCCCAAACCATGCATCAAACAGGATAGTCTCATCTGCAACCCCATGTTGTGCTGGGTGCACTATTGTGGCTTGTGGTGGGCTGTGTTGGTAAAGAGAGCTAAAGGTTATCTAACAGCACAGCAGTAGCTGCCTGCTTTGCAGCTGGCTTTGTCTGATTGAAACTTCAGACTGAGCCATTTGATAGGGTGAGGAGTCATTGCGATGACTACAGAGCTCTGTAAAAGCAAAAGCTTGTTCACTATAAACCCTTCCTGCTTGCTGGAAACAAGCATACAATTTTTTATTTGGCATGATTTTATATTTGACGTGACTAAAGAAAAAAATGTTTTTGTTTTTTTGTTTTTTATTCATGATTATTGTTATAAATGCATTGAACGCTTTAGCGTTATAGAATATATTGGCTGCAGCTGGGGGGGGGGGAGGTTTACACACACACACACACACATCTGCTACAGTAGCTGGGAATGTGTGTAAATGTGTAATGCAGACTGTCGGCTGTCAGGCAAAAAGCAATAAACTCTCGGCACATTCATCCCTCCCCACCCCCGCCATGTTTCCCAGGCTTTGCTGTCCCTCCTGTAGACCTGGGACCAGCATGGCGGGTGCCTCATGGTAGAGGGAAGGGAGACCAGAAAACATTTGCTGATCTTTCCTACCTAATAAGAACCTGGAAACAACACACATTACATCGCTTCCAGCTCTGATCTGCGCTTCATTAGCTTCAATGGAGGTAATAGAGGACAGGTAAGGCATCAGAGGTCTTTTTATTAAAGAGAACCTCTCACAATAAAACAGTATCACATAGGAGGCTTAAGGTGCACTTAAATCATTCCACCCCCCCCAAAAAAAATATTTCAGCCCCCCCCCACCCACGTAAGAACATAGACATGCGTTACACATTACATATCGCTGCACACGCCGAGTGGGGTCAATCGTTCTATGCCCATTATATATGGTTAACTCTAAAATGATGACCTGTAGGGGCTTTTAAAGCTTGCCTATGGAAAATTGAGGCTACCGACGTTTGTCACCGTGGATACGTTTGGTATCTATGTACTCTGTGCATGAATACATATTTGGTATTTATGTATTCTATGCAATCCATCTTTTTATATTTTACCAAAAATTGGGTAATATCTTATGTTTGTATGCCCCAACATTAACTTAATTTTTTTTTGCCTTAACATGGAAATGTAATTTCAAAATTCATTTCCAATCTGTTTAAATCAGTTTTGTTACACATGGCTTTTTAAAGACACTGGGCTGGCAAAAAAGCAGACCTTCTGTTTGCAATGGAAAGTCCACTTTAAGGATAAAGAACGTAAATTTGTATTTTGTCAAAAAAAAAAAAATTGTTTATGATATGTGGTGCTTTACCAAACCTAATAACAAAGTGATTGCGACTTTTTGTCTCCCTCTAGTGGTTAATCAACAAATATCTTTGTTTTATGCACTTATAAAGAAGAGCGATGATGTAAAAAAAAATGTAATATTATTTTAATGTAAACACTAAACTCAAAAATATGTGCTCAATAATATTAATACATTAAACTTTCCCTTTCATTATAATAATCTTATACGCATATGTTTGTGTTTTATATCTTAATATTATATTTGTTTTTAGGATCTTCCTAAGACTGTGCAGCCAAATTTTATTCTGGACGTGGAGAAGGAGGAGCTTTTCATCACAGCGGGATTGCAGGACCGGGTTGTTCAGGTGAGAAGACGTCAAACTTGTCACTTGATGGACCTTGTGTGGTATAGGTTCCATTCCCACTAGTAGCCGTCTTTATTGTCGCTCCCCTGATCCACCGATCCGCGGTGGAACATATTTTAGAGGACAGTGAGAGAGTGAAAGAAGGCTTGAGGCAGTCTGCAGACAATACTGTTGCCTCCTTTTTTTGAAGTCCCTTGGTGTATGGTGTAGTGAAACACACTCACAAAAATTACCACCCGGTGCATAGAAAAAGTGACCACACAAAAAAGTGAAGAGAAAGGACCCTAGCCCTGATCCTCTAGGGTGCAGGGGTACTCAGGGAGCTGGGGTACTCACTGGCCCACCAGCCCAAAACCAGACGGACCCCTTTCTTTGGTGGGGCTAGGTAAGTACTAGATGAGGCTCCACGGAAGGGAGACCCCATGGGAGAGGGAGGACCTGACCAAAAGGCCATTGTTCCCACCTAGTTACATAGTTACATCAGGCCAGATACTAGACAGCCTACAATCTAATATAATGTGATCCGTTTTTCTTTTATAGGTTTATGAAGGTCTAATCTACATGGACTTCAACAGACCAATCATGGAGGAGCAGGGCTTCGGTATGTGGTTTAATGACTCTGCAGATAGACTTGGGATTTCCCCCGGACCACACTTCCAGTGCCGGGATGAGCAGTGTGATTTTGTCTAAGTGGAAACTCTCAATTTCACTCACTTAGGCAAAGTTTGCTTAAAAAAAGAACAAACTCTTTTTTATTTAGAGGCTTTTGGGTGTCTTTAGAGCAGGCGTGTCAAACTCCACTTTATAGTGGGCCGCATCAGCTTTATGTATACAGCCGGTTGTACTGTATCTGGGCTGTGCTACATACAGAGTGCAGGGTTCAAGAGTGTGTTACGTGCAGAGTTCAGGATTACACTACGAACTGGGTGAAGAGTTTAGGAGTGCGCTATGTGAGTGTGCGATGTACAGGGTTAGGGACAAGGGTCAGGGTTGTAGACACACACTCACTCAGGTTGAACTGGATGGACTGGTGTCTTTATTCAACCTTACTAACTATGTAACTATGTATGTGCAGAGTTCAGAAGTGCGCTGTGTACAGAGTTCAGAAGTGCGCTGTGTACAGAGTTCAGAAGTGCGCTGTGTACAGAGTTCAGAAGTGCGCTGTGTACAGAGTTCAGAAGTGCGCTGTGTACAGAGTTCAGAAGTGCGCTGTGTACAGAGTGCAGAGTTCAGAAGTGCGCTATGTGCAGAGTGCAGAGTTCAGAAGTGCGCTATGTGCAGAGTTCAGAAGTGCGCTATGTGCAGAGTTCAGAAGTGCGCTATGTGCAGAGTTCAGAAGTGCGCTATGTGCAGAGTTCAGAAGTGCGCTATGTGCAGAGTTCAGAAGTGCGCTATGTGCAGAGTTCAGGAGTGCGCTATGTACAGAGTGCAGAGTTCAGAAGTGCGCTATGTGCAGAGTTCAGGAGTGCGCTATGTACAGAGTGCAGAGTTCAGGAGTGGGCCATGGGCAGAGTTCAGGAGTGGGCCATGGGCAGAGTTCAGGAGTGGGCCATGGGCAGAGTGCAGAGTTCAGGGGTGGGCCATGGGCAGAGTTCAGGAGTGCGCTATGTACAGAGTGCAGAGTTCAGGGGTGGGCCATGGGCAGAGTTCAGGGGTGGGCCATGGGCAGAGTGCAGAGTTCAGGGGTGGGCCATGGGCAGAGTTCAGGAGTGCGCTATGTACAGAGTGCAGAGTTCAGGGGTGGGCCATGGGCAGAGTTCAGGGGTGGGCCATGGGCAGAGTTCAGGGGTGGGCCATGGGCAGAGTTCAGGGGTGCGTGGTGTACAGATTGTAGGGTTTTCGGGGTGTGCTATGCATAATGCACACTGTACAAACTCAACTCCAACCCGAATGGAGTTCCGCCACATTCCAAGTTTGCAAAATTGGGTGCAAGGACCACATAAAAAGGCCTCAGGGACCGTATTCCGCCCGCGGGCCTTGTGTTTGACATATGTGATTTGGAGTAATTTAATTTATTTCAATTCATCTTCTTTGTGTGTTTGATCATTATTCATATGCAGCTGCATTTATTTATTTTTAATTTACATGTGAAAAAATAAAACCATGAGGTTAATGAGAGGCCTTTTTTGCCACAACCAACAGGTCCAGGATGGGCGAGAGGAGCTTCTGTAACACCCAGAAGCCATTAAAAACCTATTTTTTCCCTAAAACCACCTTAAATCTGACACCAGAAGTCCCTTCAGTGTTGTAGTTGTACAGGCTCCTCTCCTCTACTGAACATGTTTAATGTGATTGCAGTGCACATTAGAAGCTGCAAGTAAGGTAGAGCCCATCTCCTTTCCTGGCTAGAGGATGTCCAGCATCATCTTGCCCTTCCTCCCCATATAGTTGCATAACTCCTCCCAAGAGACAGCCCACTGCTTGCATCAGGACAGAGGGCTCTGGAGAAGAGTGCTGAGGCCGGGTAATGTGATGTTTTCAGGAAACTGTGTACAGCACCCTGCTAACCCCTCCCACCAGCCATGATCTGCATGCTTTGCTTAGAAAAGCACAGAGACCCAGTGATGAGATCACTGAGTTTAAAATGGGGTACACGATGCAAACAGAAAAGCTTAAAAGCGTGGTTTTTTTTTTGTTTTTTTTTATGTCATTGACTGGTAAGGGGGGGGGGGGGGGGAGGGGTGAGGAACTGGAGAAGGCAAAAATAAATAATCAGAATAAACGTCAGCTGTGTGAGTGTGAATCTTGGGTGAAAACATTTATACAATGCATTTCCACTTTGCTTTTGTCCATACCCTTCATGTGAGGAAGTTGCTGACCTGATAACTATGTATCTCTTATTTGCTGTAGGAGATTATGTCCGTATGGACATCGGCTGTGCCCCTCCATTTTGGCTGGCGTATCTTCGGGATCCGAGTGATTCTGGTGTGATCCATAACAACGTCCGACAACGATGGCTGAACGGTGAGCATCTGGCGGTAGATTTTTATCCAGTACAATAAAATCCGGCACCCATCAACCAAATCATCTTACTTTGCTCTGATTACTGTACATTCTGGTTCCCTGGGTTATGGCACTGTATACTGCCTGTACCATCTACTGCAGCCCTGGTTAGGGCACTTTATATGGCCTATACCCACCTACCTGGATCCCTGGGTATGGCAATACATAGGAACTGTAGCCCCGATCTGTATCCCTGGTTATGGCACTTCATACTACCTGTGCCCTCCTATTGGGGTCCCTAGTTATGGCACTTCATACTGCCTGTACCCTCCCATTGGGGTCCCTAGTTATGGCACTTCATACTGCCTGTACCCTCCTATTGGGGTCCCTAGTTATGGCACTTCATACTGCCTGTGCCCCCCCATTGGGGTCCCTAGTTATGGCACTTCATATTGCCTGTACCCTCCTATTGGGGTCCCTAGTTATGGCACTTCATATTGCCTGTACCCTGCTATTGGGGTCCCTAGTTATGGCACTTCATACTGCCTGTACCCCCCTATTGGGGTCCCTAGTTATATCACTTCATACTGCCTGTACCCTCCTATTGGGGTCCCTAGTTATGGTACTTCATACAGCCTGTACCCCCCAATTTGTGCCCATAGTTATAGCACTTCATACTGCCTGTACCTCCTATTGGGGTCCCAAGTTATAGCACTTCATAGGCCCTGTACCCTCCTATTGGGGTCCCTAGTTATGGCACTTCATATTGCCTGTACCCTCCTATTGGGGTCCCTAGTTATGGCACTTCATACTGCCTGTACCCTCCTATTGGGGTCCCTAGTTATGGCACTTCATACTGCCTGTACCCCCCTATTGGGGTCCCTAGTTATATCACTTCATACTGCCTGTACCCTCCTATTGGGGTCCCTAGTTATGGTACTTCATACAGCCTGTACCCCCCAATTTGTGCCCATAGTTATAGCACTTCATACTGCCTGTACCTCCTATTGGGGTCCCAAGTTATAGCACTTCATAGGCCCTGTACCCTCCATTGGTGTCCCTGGTTATGGCAGTTCATACTGCCTGTACCCTCCTATTGTGGTCCCTAGTTATGGCACTTCATAGGCCCTGCACCCTCCATTGGTGTCCCTGGTTATGGCAATTCATACAAGTCCAGCAAGAATTTTCAGTGAGGGGAAAAAAAACTCACATCAACCAACCAGCAGTCACTTCACTGCTCCACGTTCTGTATACTGATACTTAATGACCCCCTAACTCTCTTCTTTGAAAGGGTCACTTCAGCCAGTGCTAATGCAGTTTTTGGTGTACACTGTAGGGGTTAAAGCACTTAGTGGTTGGTATTTGTTCAGGCATCATTCGGCATCACCATCAATTTCCCCGGGGTAAGATGAGACAATCCTGTTCTTGGGCTGTGTTCACAAATGTCTCACACAGATCAGCTCCTGCTGCAGTGTCATTTTTTTTTAAATTTGCTGCAAAGATACAATTTTGAAGTTTGTATCAGTGGGGGAGAGAAGACTGAGGAAATGCTTTCTCCTGCCTGCAGCAGACTGGTGACACCTCCTCAGCCTAGGCAACGTCACTATTTGGAGTTCAAGAACAGCTTTTTAATAAAAGTTGGAGCTTAAAAAAAAAAATATGATTACTGTATACTGGGAAATGTCAGGAATGTATTCGTATTTTCTACAGACTTGTAAAGTTACTGACAGGTCCACTTTTAATATACTACATACAGCAAAGAGCCTAAACCTCCTTGTATTAACCCTGACAATGGAAAGTAAAATAAATCAATAAAAACAGTTTGTAGATATCAGAGTTTAATGGGTGTTCCGGGTCAGTCGCAGGCCGTTCCTGGTGGAGGATGCCGAGGAATGTAGGGTGATGGTAGACACTGTGTGATGACCGAGCTGGGCGTCTTTCTTCTTGCAGGAGATCCTGAAGTTACTGAAGCCATGAAGATATTTGCAGAACTGACAGATAAAGCAAAGTAAGATATACACCAACATTTTCACCTGTGTGTAAAGCCCCAGATAGAAGCTGTCATGCAGCTTGAAGTCCAGGAACACCGGGACTGTATATTTTCTCAAATGTTGCACGTGGCCCAGGTGATGACAGCTTCAATCTGAGGCTTCTGACACTGCCATGTAAAAGATGCTTTTCTAATATTATCTCTATGTATGACAATTCTGCCTTTGCAGGGCGGCAATAGAGCAGAAGAATTGGACCGAACTGGCCAAGCTGATGGGCCAGAACCTGGAATTGCGGAGGTAGGGTGCATCAGGAAGGTGGCATCCTTCCCATCCACCAGGTGCAGAAACTGGAATGTTGTTTAGGAGGCCAAGGCTCTGTTCACACCTGAGCCATCTGGAATCACGGTGGGATGCGCTTGCGATGCCATTAATTCCTAGTGGCACCCCAAATGCGAGGTGATTTTACCAAGATTGCCGAGTGACAAATCGCACTACAAACGTGGCAAAAATAGCAACCGCAAATGCTCCAGGCTCTGTGCCAAGATTTTGGTACATGAGCTTCTTTGGAGCATTTTTGGAGTGGAGGGACACCCATTCAAATGAATGGTGTCGCTCCAAAAACACTCCACTAAGAAACAATAGAAAGCTAAAAAAAACAAGCTGCAGCAGCTGCAGATCACTTAGGTGTGAATAAAGCCTAAGGGACAGATTATGCAAAGTTTCTTTAGAGATCCCGCCAGTAACATGGTTTGCAGGGTGACAACACTAAACACTATCCTGCAATTAGCAGTTGTGTTGTCAGCCTGCTGTGAGCCCCTTCCATAGGCCATAATAATCCCTATTGGGTCCTCCCCTTCCCCCGCACTGCATACATTTACATGCTTATTTACCTAGAGATGGATAGGAATAATGTGAAATGCTTACCTTATCCCTCACTTCTGCAGGCTGTGCCCCATCCCCACCAATGCCAATTGCAGCCCTCTAATGTTATCATGTACAATGTAGGACCAGCAGGCCAGAGTTGGGCTTTAAGAAAGACAACTGTACATAGTGATGCCACGTATACTGAAGACTAGATTTGGGGATTCCATCTGTTTTAAGCTGATGGAGAGATGTACCTCTCCTGTAAACTTTACATTTACCCCACTTATTAATGACATTGATTCTCCACTCCAGGTCAATATTTACTGACGATTGTCTCGGCCCCGGGAACCTGCGGATGATTGAAATCGCTAAACAGGTATTCTCCCATTTATTGAAAAAAAATAACCATCGCCCCTGACACAGACCTATACGCTGCACCCACCCAGCACAAGGTCTGCTAGCAGTAGTACAGGCTGCAAAGATTTTCCAGAGTGCTGGACATTTCTGTTCAAAATGTGACATGATTTAATGAGGATGTGACAAAGGGGGGGAATGTTTATTGTATTACTTCACAGGTGACTGATCCAAAATAAGAATTAGTGTCCCCCATGGAGGGATCTCCCCCAAAGGAGAATCTTCCCAAAGTGGGAGGAAATCTTGTCTCTGACCGTTGTCACCAGACCAGGCAGAGACTATCAGGGGACACACAGCAATATAACTATCAGTAGAGAGATGGGTAAAGTCATAGGATCTTCTGGGAGATCTGTATTGCTGTCTCTGCCTTTCTGTTACTCTTTTTATCCCAGCAATGGCAGAACAGAAGGTGATCTCCCCAGCGGGTACAGACAGCAAGAATAACACACAAGAAATGGAGAAGGAGGGATGGCAGAACAAGACCAAACGGGCCATTAAGTCTGAAGATGGATCTATAGGGGTCCTAACTCTCTCCCACCCTATCAGTTCCTAAAAACATACAACTATAAATATATATTAAACAAATTACATAGAACTAATTTTATATACATTATATATTTTTAGTAAAAACAGCAGCTAGGGTAGAGTTTTTCCATTTTAGGGCATAGCATCGCAAAATTGGGACTGATTTATTACCAATTCAATTTGCTTGGAAGTACACTTTAGGTTACTTTCACACTGGGGCGTTGGGGGTGTCGGCTATTTTTAGCGGCGCTTTACTGTCATTCTAGCAACGTTATTTTTAACCCCTGCTAGCGGCCAAAAAAGGGTTAAAACCACACACAAGGCGCCACTGCAGCGGCACTTTGCCGGCGCTGCCCCATTGATTTCCATTGGCAGGGGCGCATTAGGAGTGGTGTATACACTGCTCCTACACCGCTACAAAGATGCTGCTTGCAGGACTTTTTTACCGTCCTGCAACGCACCGCTCCAGTGTGAAAGCACTCGGGCTTTCACACAGGAGAGGCTCTTTACAGGCGTGATTTTTAGTGCTGTATCGCCTGTAAAGCGCCACAGTGTGAAAGAAGCCTAAAAGAGACCCTTTCAACAAATTAAAGCCATTAATTTAACGGTTTGAAAAACGTTACATTGCCAGCAAGTGGCAGGGATGCTAAGGGCCCTTTTACACTGCTCTGTAGCATATGCGTTTTTTACCGCGATTTTTCTGTGTTTTATATGCGTCTCCTGTGTGTTTCTGGGCTGCCTGCACCTGTGAAAAATGGACACGTGACTCAACAGCGCACAAAAAACGCAAAATGCAGCACGTTTTACCGCGATTTCCATTCGTTTCAATAGGAATCTGTGTTTTTGTTGCGGTTTTTAACACCGCACCAAAGATGCAGCATGCAGGACTTTTCAAAACGCACCGTGCCCACAGCACAGTGGTTTGAAAAGTCCCATAGGATTTAAAGGGAAACATTTTTCTTCCAGAGTAAAAACACAGGGAAAAAAATGTATCGGTGTGAAAGGGGCCTAACTGTCTCATTTGCTTGTGCTCTCAACCAAACTGTCAGCCAAATGGCTGGTGTCATAACTGATCACATGTGCAGCACCATGGCAGTTGCAGATCAAACAGAGGCCAAGATGGCTGCTTCCTTGGCTGAGGACGATAGGAGGGTTTAGTTCCTCTTTAAGAAAATTGGAGGTAAAAGCCCAGAAAAGTTAAGTATTTTAAAGGCTTTCTTGCAGTTTTTTTTTATTTCCATTAATGTTTTTTTATTTCCTTGCAATTTGTCTGTAGACCTGCTAGAAAATCTGATTACTCCAGAAATAGTCAATTCCCTAGCACAATCCTCCCCCTCCCTCCTCGCCCTTGCACATCATAGCTTTCTCCTCTTCTTAGGAGTGTCCAATTATTCTCTGTGCTGTCCCAGCTCCTCCACACCTCCCTACATACATATTTTTATGTAGCTGCCTGGAGGGAGGAGTAAAAGGGAATACTATGGAGTGTCGTATGAGTGACAGTGCTGAGGCTGCTGATATCACTTCCCAGATGGTGGCAGCCAGTTTTGGGGCTTTTCGATGTCTACACAAAGGAGGATTTTACAGATCAATAACTTGAATAAAATATGATAAATGCACATATATTCTTCTAGGAACGTTATTGAAAGGAATTATTTGCTGACTGGAAATATTTTAGGAAAACCCGTAGTGAGAAAGGTAGGCTGGTTTTCCTCTTAGGCCTCCTAGCTGCCTTGATGTCCAGTTTGTATTGCTGAGTCGCTGACCCAGAACAAGCATGCAGCAAGTAAAGTCACAACTCAAGAGCTGCACACTTGTCTCTGGTTAGTGCCAGAACAAGGCCAAAGAGGAAAAGACCCCCCCCCCCCTCGCGCTTATTAGCGGTTATCTAGTTCAGCATAGATGGGCCCTTTTTGCACCTCCTGCTGAAGTGCTCAGGGTGGCCACCTCCTTTACTTACCCCTCGGCCTGCCAAATAGTCCCACATTAATAGCATTGTACACATCATTTTAATTAGATTAATAGTGGCATACTTTTGCTCTGCCTTTACAATTTGTACACAGAGACATGTGTTCTCCATAGTCCGACGCAGTTCGTCATGTATTGTGACTTTTGTGTTCTGGGGGCACTTTTCTGAGTTTAGGGATATCAATTTGTTGATTGTTAGTTGTATGGAATCAGGTTTTTTTTTATTAAGAATTTTTTTTTTTAATTTGTCTTTTCAGCACGGATGCGCGGTGAAGCTCCCGGGCAGTGGCGGCGCCGTTATTGGTCTATGCTTTGATGCCAAAAAACTGGTGAGTTTGTCGGCATATTACACTTGAGCTTTCAATGAATGTTGCAATTTTTGCAGATGAACCATTGATTCTTCCTCTTGTGTTAAGGTTGAACTTAAGAAATCCTACCAAGAGGCGGGCTTTGTATTCTGCCAGCTATCCCCTTACTGCCCCGGAGGTGTATAAGGCGAGCCATTAGAAAGAGAAAATTAAAGTATACAAAAGAAGACGCCACTTGGAGGAAAGAATGATTCAGCCAATGAGATGGAGAAAAACCAATGATGTAGGTGAGGCACATAGTGCTCCATACCTCACCGATGCCTCAGGTCCATGTGAATGTTATGCTGCAAGTGTTTCTTCTTCTTTTTCTGCTATTTAGGATCAGTATTTGCTATAAAAATGGAAAGTAGCTTTTGTTATGGTGGATAACATGTTTTATAGCTTAGGGAATTCAGCCTTTTAGTCTTAATTTATTGGGACAGCTAAGAGATTAATTGTTATGGAGCAATAAAGACAGACAATTCTATCAGAATCTGCTCGTTGTTATTTTTGAGCAGTAAGGCAGAATCTACAACGCGGACTTGGGACATATTTGTCTTTTAGGTCATCTGAACACTAAGCGGTACATGCACTGCAGAACATGGCAAAGCCGATTTACTAAAGAAATAGAGGAAAATGTGGGGGGGGCATTTCGGAAATCGGCAGCTTTGGGCACCATGTGTGGGACTTCAGGGGGTACTAAGTTGGCCATACACATACAGATCCATACACACCAAACAGATTCCTCCATCCATGCTTTTGCTTTACAGCAGCGGTCTCCAAATTGTGGCCATGGGGCCAGATGCCGCCCTTTGCTTTTTCTTTTTTTGGCCCTTGAGGCATTATTTATGCCACTGACACCAACAATGGGGCATAAGTACATGTCCTATGGTCATTGGTACCATCTAGTGGCCATAATGCAAAAATTTCCCAATAGAGGTATTTCAGGACAGTACCAAATTATGGCAACTAGATGGAGCTGACGTCATAGGAAGTAACTATTTTATATCACTTTGTTAAGTGCGGCGCAAACTGTTGGCGCTATGTAAATCCTGTATAATAAGAAAAATCACATTACAGCGATTATTCGTGATGGCTGTATGAATGCTTAATGCATTCGCAGAGCAAATTTTTTACAATTAGACCCCAAAGTGTTCACAGACATTAGACAATGTCCTCTGAACACAGATCGCTCTTCAGAGGGCATCACAAGTCTTAAAGAGCCCTTAAAGAGCTTACTTGGCAAAGAGGGATTTCTTTTCACTTTCTGTTGTGTCTCCAGGACAGGATCTGCTGAAGATAGTAAAACAAGGGTTCACACCATTCCCTAGATTATCCAAAACCTAATATATATTCTAGTTTATATTTTAAACTGTATGTAAAACAAAAATATATGCTCATTACATTTTAGTATCCTGTCTCAGGATGAAAAACCTTTCAACATAACCACGACTAATATGCCCTGCTCATTTCTAACAAACAAAAGTGAGAGGTAAAAGAAGGGGTCGATAGCTCGCAGATGATGTTACAAGGCAGAAAAAAGTAAGAAACTATTGAAAAATTGATTACAAGGTCAATAAGTAGTGGGTGTGTATGGATTATTTTTGAAGAATAAAGATATAATTTAGGGTCCCTTTAAATAGACTTTATGTAAGCGACAAATAGATTAAAGTCCAACTCCACATTTTGACCAATTACAGCAACAGATTATTTTGTATTTAGGGAAAAAAGGTTTACATGCTATGAATAAAAGCTGATTGGTGTAAGCACCTCCCATGTTATGTGGTTTGTCCCACACCTTGTAATTGCCAACTGGAAAGCTTGGTGGGTTTTGGAAAAAATATTGTATTCTGGTTCTGGCTTTAAATAATAAAAAAGAGCTTTTAAAAATGTTAAAAATGAAGGAACATTGCTATCATTTAAATGTTACAAAGAATATAACAGAATATTTAAAAAGGAAATCAAGGACGCAAAAATTCAAAACGAACTTCAGATTGCAAAAGAGAGTAGGACAAACCCCAAAAAATTCTTCAAATAGGTTACATAGTTAGACAGGTTGAAAAAAGTCCATCTAGTTTAACAAAAAAATAATAATAATACAATCCCATATACACAAACCTATACCCACAGTTGATCCAGAGGAAGGCAAAAAAAAAAAACAACAAAACAGCAAAGCATGAACAAAATTTGCTACAGCAGGGGAAAAAAATCCTTCCTGATCCCCCAAGAGGCAATCGGATTTTCCCTTGATCAACTTTACCTATAATTGTCAGTACCCAGTTATATTATGTACATTTAGGAAAGAATCCAGGCCTTTTTTAAAGCAATCTACTGAGCTGGCCAGAACCACCTCTGAAGGGAGTCTATTCCACATTTTCACAGCTCTTACTGTGAAGAAACCTTTTCGTATTTGGAGATGAAATCTCTTTTCCTCCAGATGTAAAGCGTGCCCCCTTGTCCTCCGTGATGACCTTAAAGTGAAAAACTCAACACCAAGTTCCCTAGAAGGACCCCCTATGTATTTGGACATGTTGATCATATCCCTCCTTAATCTCCTCTTCTCAAGAGTGAATAAATTCAGTTCCTCTAATCTTTCCTCATAGCTGAGCTCCTCCATGCCTCTTATCAGTTTGGTTGCCCTTCTCTGCACTTTCTCCAGTTCCCCATATTAATAGCAAAAAGGTCAGGTCTGAGCATGTAGGCCCTTTACAAAATAATCTAGAGTGGGTGACTGGGGACAAAGAGAGGGCAAATGTATTAAATGCTCAATGCTGCCACTTCCAGCGATGTAGCGAGGAGACATTGCTGGAAGTGGCAGCAGAGGAGGAGATCGGCTTTGGACATCTTGATCTGGAGGATTGACCAGATGAGCCATTAGGGGATATCACGCCAGGCTATCGGTGAACCTGCTGGAGGATCTATCAACGGACATCTAACCCCCCGGTTATCTACATTTGCCATTTCCCCCCTAGCAGGGGTAGTGGGAGCTGGTGAGAGGGGACCCTTGAGGGGGAGCACAAGAGTCACCTGATCTGCTGAGCACTGTGGTCACTTCGGAGCCGTTGGCATTTTGTACAGCAATTTTGCACATCACCTGAGTGGGACTATTGAATAGCTATTTTTTTTTTGCTAACACACATATTAATTTTTCACGAACTGCTGTTTTTTTTATATATGAATTGCAATATCACTGGCTAATATCTTAAGTTCATTCATTTTTTTCAATTTTTTATGGTGTTGCATTTCACATTTGGGATGTAGGTATCCCTTACACAGTAGATGGTTTTAGTATATTAACCTTTGATGTGTGCACTATTACTCTTTTTATATCACCATTATCATATGATATGAATCACTTATCACCTGTTTAGTACTGTATTCATAAGGTGTGGGTGGTATACCATTGCTGTATTTACAGAATATTACCACACCTTATTATAGTAGGGTAGCGTCACTCACCCCATCTCTTTTTATCAAATTAAAAATTTGTATCATGATTTATTTTTGTCTGACTCCAATAGGGAGATTCATCCTCCCTTCCTGTCCCCTTGACACCTGTATGAGAAATGCAAATATGGGGGGGTAAATCTCACCCATTATGACCTTTAATAAACTATTATAAAAAAAATAATACTCATTTGAAGACACAGAATGTAGCAGGTCCCTACCTGAAGCCAGTTCCTTGTGTAGTTGTGTCACAGGAAAGGCGACAATCTCGTCCTGAAGCTTCCTGTTCATCTCGGCCGAGAGGTAAGTGGATTCTGGGTGGCCGTGCTCTGGTTGATGGTAGAATTTACTGCAGTTGGCCACCATCTCGGGTTTTAGGCTGGACAGCCTCCTCATTCACAGAGATCTGTAGAGACTACAAGACCCATCTTCCACCGCAGCAGAGGAACTCCTAATTCTCATTGGAGCACAGGTGCAGGGACATCCCCACACTTGTAGGCAATTCATACTTTCCGCCAGCTCCATGACTGAAGGATAGTCTGCAGGAGCCAGAGCATTGCACTGACGATCCACTGATGATCAGGGTTGCAATGCTCTCTAGGCTCTTATTTTAAAAAAATCATAAATGCATATTTCTTATTAGGGGTGCATTTATTTAAATTTATTTGCAAAATCAGTCCTTTAATTCCAGGTACCACATCTGTATTTGTACGCCATCACAACCATATTCAGCTAAATTTGGCAATTTAATGGTACCAAATTTTTCAAAGGGAGCTAAACAAAACAAAATATAAATAAATATCAGACTTATTTCTTTTAATTATTTTGTTATAAAAATTTGATGTGAACTTTAATAAGTCGATACATTTCATACAATTAATTTTGTTTTTATATTCAAAGTAACTTAAAATATATTGTATAAAAAATATCAGACTTCTGTCTGTTCGTAGTAAATATTTATAAAATCCCATAAATACTTTATGTAAAAATAAAAGTCTGTTATCTGTTAAAAAATAAAAGTCTGTCTTTTTTAAACAATTTTTTTTTTTTTTTTTATTCAAAATATGTTTGACAAAATAAACTGTTTAAAAACAGACTTTATTTCCGTTCAAATTAAATATTTATAAATCTCCATGAAAAAACAAATATTTATATATATTTTATGCGAACATAAATAAAAGTTTGCCCTTTTTTATACATTTAATTTTGTTTTTATATTCAAAGCAACTTCAGAAAAATAAATTGTATAAAAATATCAGACTTTTAATTTCTGTTCACATAAAATATTTATAGAATCACAGAAAAAAACAAAAATGTTTATACATATTTTATGTGAACAGAAATAAAAATGTGTACTCCTATACAATTATCAATTTTTAACGTAATAATGTGTGTTGCATTAAAGTAGTCCATTTAATAAGCTGACAATGCAAAAAAAAAAAAGCAGACCTGCACTATTTTTGGCAATGCAGTGTACAACAACGGACAGTAGTGCATTACTGTGCTCTCCAATGCATAGGTGCTGCATTGCTTTAGTGCGTTGGGTTAGGTGTGTTTTGAATGCTGTGACAACACACCGTGGCAGCAAAGTGTGTTCAGTCCTGAATTTCCATAGTGGGGGGCACAGACTGCAATTAAAACCTCATAAAGGCTCAATGCCTTTGTCACACACACAGCAGTCAGCATTGGGTACCAACTACACCTGATTTACTATTATCAGTGTGGGTTGATTTTATATTGGTCATCTGCTGAATTTACTTGATAAGAACTTTAATAGTTATTACTTAATTATCATTCACTTTATCACTTGAGTATTTACTATGTGTTTGGTGGGCTGGTGGGTGTTTACATAATTTTACATCATTTACAATTTTTCAATACATTTTTTTGGACACTTTGTTTTGGGTATTGCATATATTTACCTATATGTGGGGTCTCTAGTACATGTACATATTAGCAGCACAGCACTATTTCTTCTATGCATTATTTCTGTTGATGTGGTAACACATTGTGGGTGCGTGCAGCAGCTTGAATTGTTTATTTTAAGTGTATTTACATCCTGTGGCAGCGTGTGAGATTTTTTTTTTCCTTTTTAGTTACAACTTATGTACGTCTAAAAAACAAACAAAAAAACACCCTTGCTACATAAAAGAGGGCACAGAAGTGGTTTCTAATTTTAGAAAAAAACTAAAATTTTTGTGAGGAAAAAAAAAAAAGCATTGTTTGATCACAAATCAAATTTTTCCATATGGCTCCTGATTGTTAGCGACACGTAAAAAGTTGAAATTTATCTAATATACTCTCCTGGTGCTCATTTTGCATGACAAAGATTCTATAAGGTTTGAAACAGGAAAATCTGGATGCCGCACACCGGATAAAGTTGAAAACTCTTCTTTATTGTAAAACTTGGATCATCAAAAATACACAGGACAATCAGGCAGATGGTACAGACACAGCTGACGCGTTTCGCACTCTAGTTTGAGCACTTACTCATAGCTGGAGCTATGAGTAAGCGCTCAAACTAGAGTGTGAAATGCGTCAGCTGTGTCTGTACCATCTGCCTGATTGTCCTGTGTATTTTTGATGATCCAAGTTTTACAATAAAGAAGAGTTTTCAACTTTATCCGGTGTGCGGCATCCAGATTTTCCTGTTTCAAACCTTGCTTCAATTTGCATTTAGCCAGCACCTGGGACTCCCCTCCTCTGAAGGATTTACTAACACACACCTGGAAGCAGGTCTACCTGAGCGGTGATTCATTTTCTCTGTCTTGTCTGCACCAAAAGATTCTATAATATATATATATTTACAGGGCTTTTTTTCAGTGGGAACGCGGGGGGAACGCAGTTCCGGCACCTCCAGCATTGAATGTATGTAATAGCATGGGGTGTGGGGTGTGCTGGAGGGTCTATTGATGTTGGTTGATCTATTGTCACTGGTGGGGATCTGATTTTGTGTGAGGGTCTATTGTTGCTGATTTGGAATCTATTGTTGCTGGGGGGGAGTCTTATGTTGCTGGAAGGGATCTATAGTTGAGGGAGAGGTCTATTTTTATTGGCTGCTGGAGGATCTATTGATGCTGGCTGCTGGGAGATCTGTTGTTGCTGCTTGGGGGGGTGGGGGTCTAATGTTGCTTGGGTGGATATTTTGTTGTGGGTGGTTCACTGCAGGGAATCTATTGTTGTTGGGGCGGAGTCCATTGTTGCTGGGGGAGTCTATTGTTTTGTGGGGATCTATTGCTGGCTGCAGGGGATCTATTTTGCTGTTTTTCTTTTTATCATTAACATGATCCATACAAATGATTTAGCACCACAAAATGATACTTGGGTTCTGGATTTTCTAAAAGGTGCAGTACTGGTAGGTGGGTAGGGGGTGGAATCAAGGGATGATGGTCAGAGGTGGGTAGGGGGCAGAGAAAAGGGGTGACTCAGACGGGGGGGGGGGGGGGTTCCTGCACCTATTCTCCGAAAAAAAGCCCTGTATATTTATATACACAATGTTAACAAATTTTATATATATATATATATATATATATATATATATATATATATATATATATATATATATATATATATATATATATATATACGCATCGACAAGGCACAAGCAATAATATCTAATTTTATAGATTTATATCTTATTATATATACGGTATTTATATTAGAAAATTTATTAAGGGAGCCATCGTTGTCAGGCCATCTTCTAGACATGTGCATGACGAAAAAAATGTGTTTCTTTTCATTTAGTTTTGATTTGATTGATAATCTAGTTATTTTGTTTAGTTCAATTCAGTTGATTTGTTCAATTCGTATTCGGAATTTTCTTTGAATTTAAAGATTTTTTCGATTCAGTTTCGAATTGGTTGAAACGAAAATGTTATATTGTTTTTGAATTTGAATGCAGCAAAGTGAACAAACAAAAGAAAAATCTTCATCAAATGATTACAATGACTATTTAACCACTTAAGGACCGAGCCTCTTTTTGAGATTTGTTGTTTACAGGTTAAAAACAGTTTTTTTTTGCTAGAAAATTACTTAGAACCTCCAAACATTATATATTTTTCTAACACCCTAGAGAATAAAATGGCTGTCATTGCAATAGTTTCTGTCACACCGTATTTGCACAGCGGTCTTACAAGCGCACGTTTTTACGAAAAAATATAATTTTTGAATTAAAAAATTAGATCACAGTAAAGTTAGCCAAGTTTTTTTTTAAATTGTGAAAGATAATGTTACGCCGAGTAAATTGATACCCAACATGTCACGCTTCAAAACTGTGCTCGCTCGTGGAATGGCGACAAACTTTTACCCTTAAAAATCTCCTTAGGCGACGTTTAAAAAATTCTTGTTCATGTTTTGAGTTACAGAGGAGGTCTAGGGCTAGAACTATTGCTCTCGTTCTACCGATCGCAGCGATTCCTTACATGTGTGGTTTGAACACCGTTTACATATGCGGGTGCTAGTCATGTATGCGTTTTGCTTCTGCACGCAAGCTCGTCTGGATGGGGTGTGTTTTAAATTTTTTTTTCTTATTTATTTTACACTGTTTTTTTTTTTTTTTTTAAATTCATTGTGTCACTTTTATTCCTATTACAAGGAATGTAAACATCCCTTGTAATAGAAAAAAGCATGACAGGACCTCTTTAATATGAGATCTGGGGTCAAAAAGACCTCAGATCTCATATTTACACTAAAATGCAATACAAAAAAAAAAAAGAAGTCTTTAAAATTTTTTTTTTTTTAAATGGCCCTTTAAGAGCTATGGGCGGAAGTGACATTTTGACGTCGCTTCCGCCCTGCAATGATATGGAGACGGGTGGGGGCCATCTTCCCCTCACTCGTCTCCATGTCAGACCACAAGAAGGAACCAATTGCCTCCACCGCTGCCGATGGCTCCGGAAAGCGGCGGAGGGCACCGAAGCATGGTGGGAGGGCCCTCTACCACCGCGATAAAAATGATCTCATGTCGAATCCGCCACAGAGACCACTTTTATCTTAAACCGGACCGCTCACTGAAGAAGAGGACACTGGGGTTATGGCAGCTAGCTGCTGCCATAACAATGATACTCCTCTTTAAACAGCCGACGTATGACGGCGGTGGGCGGTCCGGAAGTGGTTAAATCACCTTAGGCTTAACAAAAACAGCATTAATTTCGAAATGGTACTCTAATAACACAGCAATATGTGTAGTCAGAATTTGACTGGAGTTCAATGTAAAATTCAATTCGAATTTCCGAAGTTTGGATGAATTTCGTTATGTTATGTTATTCTTCGAATAACGAAAAAAAATTCTGAATATTATTTTGGAAGGAAACGCACATGTCTACCATCTTCCCAATTCTTTCTTCCTTCCTGAGCAAAGCCAGAAACGTTGTAAATCCTGCTCCTAAACCAATGGATTAGGGTGATAGTCTTTCAACCACACAACAGCATTTCCTGGAACCAGGGTGGTAAAAATTTTTTTTTTTTTTTAAATCAATGATTTTTAATTTTTAAATTTTTATCAAATGTGTTTTAATAAAATGCTTTTGGAGTAATAATCTAGTTAAAGGTGGTTTTCTATTTAGGATACATTAATAGTTTCATTTATTCAGCATGAAATGGAGCTTGGTTGTGTAGCATGAAGCTGTATATTCTGAAATATTTACATTTTTAGTAAACTCATTCAATGAATCCAAGCTCTGCACCTGAGATAACATGCATTGCATTGATGAATTCACACAATTTCACAGTAACCATGAGATAAAACAAAAATCAGGAATATTCCTTTATCCCATTGTTTTGCAAATCTATGTACACTACAAACTGTATGATTGAATCAGTTCTGATATCACTGTTTTACTAACCTGACAGCGTATTATTCTAAATAGATTCTTTAATATTTGCAAAAAAATGAGGGTTTCCCAACTACCAGCAAGAATGAGTCCTTACATTTAAACAGTTCTTTCCGATCCATCATGGCAGCGCTTGTTAGCGGGCATCCACTCACCTGCTGCCACCACGTCCCTCACCTTGTTGTGTCACTGCCGCATCACCAGCCATCCCATTAAAGTGAATGGGACTGTCGGTGAGTCAACAGCGGGTCAGAGGAGGAGCTGCTACAGGACAGAGATGACAGTTGCTCTTCAAACATTATGATTTAAAACAAGCCTTTTTATTAATGATTTAAATCAAATCCACCGTGCCTGGAACCGACAGACAACACTGAAATAATGCAATTAAAATAATGGAGTCTGGGCCTGAGAAATGAACAGTTTAATCGCCCCTTCCCCGTTCAGTGGTATCGGTCATTCACATCAGAAATTCATACATTGTACAGACAATATACAGATGTCACAATCCAGTGTGAGAATTTCCCCCATTGATGCTACAATTGCCCCCCAATGAGCAGATCATCAACCTGCAAAGTGGTGGGGGAAAAAAAAAAAAGTGCGGCGACGGCGTTTGTTGGTGGCCAAACAGGAAGCAGCTGAGCCATGCAACACCAAATTTCTGCTCTCCGTCTGCTTCAGGCTCACTGGAATCAAAAGCTGACCACAAACGTTACAGTCTGATTGTACAATCCACAATTTGTGTTGTTTTTTTTTTTTTTTTCATAAAATAAAGAATAAAACTGGGAAAAATCGAATTATTTTTGTCTACTGTCACTTAATTTTTTTTGTTCCCTTTGTGTAAAAAACAAAAAAACAATCAATTACACAACAATGTCATTCTTTTTTGTCTATTTTATGGTTTGTCAAAAAAAAGGGAAAAAGCAAATGCATGATTACATACTGCTGCTTTAAATTACCGGTATATTACACAAAAAAAAGTAAGAAGTAAAAGGCACAAACACTTGGCAAAGGGACAAGGTAATAAATTATATAATATTTTTAGCAAATGTCACCCAAGCAAAAATATGGCTAATTTCTCTGACGTTTTTAGTGAAAGCTAAAACCACTTTAGCCGACATCACTGCATTCATCCCTACTTACAATCTCTCTTTTTTCCCCCCTTTTCAATGGTCTCTTACATTTTGATGATAGGATATTTTTTCTTTATTTGTACCACCATGCAGTCTATATTTAGCAGATCATACAATCAGATTGTAGTGTGTGCGTTCGTCTTAACACTGGCAGTACATGGGACAGTTTTTTGGCATGGGAGGACCACAAGTCAACAAATTCCAATAGTAACCAAAGAAAGTTTGGGGACCAAAAATGACTGAATGCAATAAAAATGTGTGAATAGTAATTGTTTTCAAACATTTAGCAATTTATTTATTTATTTTGCATTATCAATTTCAGTAATTTTTGCCCCACTATAAAAGTTTGTTTACCAAACAAATATCTTCTATACATCTGCCAGGATAGGTGGCACATACATTCAAACACAATATTCATTTTATATGAATTCATCCAATTTGCGCAAATTGTCGATGTTCTGTTCGCATTGTTTTAACGTTTTTGAATGGTCTGGCAATAAAAAAAAAAAAAAAACAGAAACCCATGTATTGCTGTTCACAGTACAATTAAAGGGGTGCTCCGCCAAAAGACAACTACAGGTTATTGGTTTGTCAGAAATATAGCATTTGACTGATCAGTCCCAAATATAAGGCCGGGCATACACACAATATCATGATCACTTTTTATCATAATTGAATCAACAAAAGAATGTTTATCTCTTGATACCTGGTTGCACCGAGTGGGTGGGTCAATCTAAACTAAAACGCCCAAAAAAAAAAAAAAAAAAGAAAAATGGTCAAATTATAATTTTTTTGCTGAATACTTATTCCTAATTGACAGATCATTTTGATTGACCCTTTATCAGTATGTATGGATAGTATTGTGGTATTGAAGATGATTTATGGGGTCTGTGCAACAAAAACAAAAGTGGGCGTGGTCCGCTGGAATGGGGGAGGAGTGCTGCCGCTCAGGATAGACCTGACAATTTTGGAGAGGACAGAGAAAAAGCAAAAAAAGTAAAGGAATGTATACAGAAAATATGCGGGGGAGGTGCACACAAGCCAATCAATGTATTACCTGTTAGTGGAGCTCCCCTTTAATGATTGCACCAGCTACCAAATAATAGCCGCCTTATTATCGCCTTAAAAGCGCAGTCACCCAGGCGAGCCATAGAGGTGACATACTTAAGGTCCGCCTCCACTCTGCATGGGGGTGATAAGTGCTCTTTAAATGTTTTCAGACCTTACATGAAACAAAAAAAACAAAAAATCGCCTGCAAATTTTTTTTTTTTTGGTTTGATTGTCACTTCTTAAATAAACTTTTTTTTTTTTTTCTTTCATTCTCTTCACAACGTAAATATAAATATCTCTATGTAGCATAATACTGTGATACAGTGCAATCGTAGAAGTCACAAGCTATAGAGCATCGCCGGCCGCAGCGGAACTACAAGGCCCAGCAAGCCAAGATCGGCAGAGCGCTTTTCATCCATTGGGGGATGCTGACGTACATGTAACATGTGCAAAATTATCCTGACATATAACAAAGGCTGACATCACAAATGGCAGAACTGCTGTTCCGGTCATGGAGGATTTCAAACCCCTCCCCTAAGAGTTTTTCTAGCGGCCCTCTGTGCTTTCCAGCAATGCCTTTATATAATTAGGTGAAGAGGTTTATTTCTATTGCCCGCTACATGTGGTTCTATTCTGGACAATGTAATCACCTTCTACCGGAGGATAGAAAGACTTTGCTAAAAAAGCACAGACCGAGATACAGAGGACGTAATAGATATAACAAAAGGAGAGGTTACAATATTTTTGTCATCATATTTAACATACTGTTACAATAAAATATCCTGTTGTAATGCACAGGGTTCCAGTTAAATATGTAAATAGGCACCTCCACCCAAAATTGATCAGGTGGAGCAGAGGTTAGTCCCTAATTGAGTGACCACCTCCAAACGGTGGCTTTTCAGGCTAGCTACTGTTGTCATTTGCTCCTTATGCTGCTAGTTATCCACTAGAGGGCGCAAATAACTATGGCATCACCTGCCCTGTAATGGATAACTCATAGAAATACATGGGAAGGCCAGGAGCCATGGCAAGAGACCCTCCTGCACTGGGTTCAACACAGCAATAAAGACCCTTCTGGAGGTCCCAAGCTTGTCTCACTCCAAACACAAAATAGAAATTAACATTAGGTGGGGTTGCCCACAACTGTTACTATCTTTAAGGTGCAACCACCTGTGTTTTTCCTTGTGGATAAATGCAGGTAACTGCAATGACACACAGAAAAGAATAGTTCTCTGTGTGTCATGTTCAGACCAGTGTTTCTCTGCCTTCTGAGTGGCCCTGCATGCTCTGCTCTGTCCCATTGTGCACTTCACATAAAGTTAAAGAAAAAAGAAGAAGAGCTGTGTAATGCAATAAAATACTGCTGCACAGAACTGCTACCTGCACACTAATGGACAAGTGTGACGGGGCCCTTTTTATTGTTACAATGTAACAGTGATGGAATTCAGGGTGATGTAGATCCAGCAACAGTACAGCAGAGAATATTGATGGAGAGCTGCCTTTAAATATGCAAAAATCAACATAAGGAGAAAAAAAAAAGTGGTGGTCCTGATTCAGGAGGAAGGGGGGGCTATAATACCCATGGAGATGTGGGCTCACATCTCTGAGCTTTTTATGTAAATGGCTAACCACTGTGGACAATCACTGGCCAGACATTTTCCCTGTGACACATCGTCCAGATCTACGTCATCCTGAATATCACCAATTTCATGACAGCATGCTCATAGAACAACGGCACGCGCTACATAGGAGCACCGGTACTCCACGCTTTTCGGCCAATGAAGATTAATTCTCAGTAGCTGCTAAATAATTATAATACATTTATCTGTACCGCATGGCCTGAGTGACCAGACAGGGAATAACTACAATGTTCATCCAAAACAGACATTTGGCCGTATCTAGTAAAACAATGCCAATGCAGTAAGTGACCCATAGCAACCAATCAGAAGCCAGTTTAATGGCTGAAAATTAGAAGAATTTTTCTGATTTGTTCTTTTAATCTAAATGCATTTTCGAAGTTCAATTATTTGGTTTAAACCCAAAAAAGCGCTCATGGGTTTCGTGTATAGGCTGCACTGGGAAGCACTGCAATTTCCAGGATATTGTAAAAAAACTGCTGAAGGGCTTCTGTGCCTCTTGCCAACAAGACTGAAGCGGTTTGCTAGTAAAGGCTGGAGACCAAAAAAGCTGGACCTGCAGATCGTTTTTATACAAAAGTCCTGTGACGTGGAAGTGTTTTGGACTGCATAGTTAGATTGCAATGTATGTATGTAATGTATGGGTTTTTATCAACTGCCTATAATGCTATAAAGCAACTTAAAGGTTAACTCCATTCAAAAGGGATAGGTCAGTGCTGTGTAGCTGCTGGTAAGCTAAATAGCCTCCCAACTTCTAAAAACTGGGGGATTCCAACGACAGAAGCTACCCATCACAACTCCACAAGTTCCAGTTCTGCCCAAATAACACAAGCATTAAACAGCCTAATAAGGGTGTCACCCTCTCCAAAATGTGAGTGTGACTGTGAGACACCTTCAGTCCCGTGGGAGGGGCAGAGACACAGTTGTAAAAAATTGATACTGTCAGTATGGGAAGGTCAGAGACCGCTGTGAGGGGTGACTCTTGCAGTATGGCCTTGGAGGAGAGACGGAGAGATAGCTGTTAAAGACGGTGGCACCATCAGAATGGCCTTTGGAAGGTACACAGCCATGAAAGGGGGACACCTTTAATGTGGCCTTTGGGAGGGGCAGAGACACAGCTATGAGAAGGTGACACGTTAAGCATGGCCTTGTGGGAGTGGAAGACGAAACTATTAGAGGCTGGCACCATCAGTATGTAGGCAGGTGGAGTTTTAGGCTGCCCCAGCCGGGAGGGTTATTGTTTAAATGTTTCCGGTTCCTTCTTGAGGCTTTCTTGGGTCTGACCCACTGATCATGTGCTTTATAAAAAAAAAAAAAAAAAAAGGACAGGGGTCCGATCCAGAGAGTGGAAGGAGAGTTGGAGAGATGTAGACATGTCTTTATTGGAGTCCATCCACACAGCCTACTGCCGAAGTCAGAGCACCCATGAATAAAGAGCCTCTACAGAGTACGGGACCTCGAAGATCTGCAAAATGCCCAAGGACCCCAGATCTGGAGCTCTGCCATAATGGACTTTATCCTGTGCAGGTATGCTAGGGCAGCAATCAAGCCTGCGTTAGGGATTAGGGATGTTAGGAAGAGACTGTGCACTTTGTTATAAATGCTACAAGTTTCCAGTAAAGTCTTTGAAAGTCTGAGCTGAAGTTACTCAAGGGGTGTAATGCAAGTAATCGGCGCACATAGTCTACAGCCCGGGTCAGGTAAACACATTGGGGTATGAAGACCGTAGTACAAGAATAAATGCGGTACAGCAAACGGCAAGTGGTTACCAAAGATAACAATGGTTTCACAAGCAGACTGTCGTAAGTGTGTACATGTGGCAGGTGGGATAGCCTCTTGCAGGAGGAGTAGTTCGGCACTTTCTCCATGGGTACATCCATCTCCCATTGCAACGGGAGCAGATCAGCACCGCAGAGGTCCCCAGCCTGTACACAGGTACGGAAGAAAAAGAGTTAAGTGAGTGCATGCATGGAGCCTGTGTTAGGCACACGGCGGGGCCCCATTCCATACTGGGCATACAGTTACTGAGAGGGAGGTAGCAGAGATATGCTGGACAAGTGGAGAGGGCATTGGCTTTGCATGTCCCTCTTAATTGGATCAGTGACCGTGGTGGTGTATATCAACATTGAGGGAGTTAACTAAAGTTCAGTCACCTGTTCAAGCAAAAGGTACCCCATGTGTAAGGCAGTAACCCTATTTAAGTGTATACCATAGCCCGGAAGTACCCACCCCGGGGTAGGTCTCCTATGTAACCCACACTTGGTGCCTATCGAGGAGGGGAACATGGAGGAAATGTCACCTGCCTACTGGCCTTGTGGGAGGGGTAGTGACACAGCCATGAGAAAGTGACACCCTTCTGGGAGAGGATCGGTGAGATGGATAATCCCTGCAGTATGGCCTTATATAAAAGGCACAGAACAGCAGCAGTTAGAGGGTGTCACTGTCAGTGTAGCCTTGAGGGAAGGCAGTGATCCATTCACTATGGCTTTGCAGGAGGGGCAGAGATAGCTGTGAGGATGAGGTCTCCAGTATGGCCTTGGAGGAAGGGTAAAGAGACACCTGTTAGAGGGTGGCACTGTCCGTATGGCCTTGTGGGAGGGGCATTGACACGTTTACTATTGCTCTGTGGGAGGGGCAGAGACAGCTGTGAGGGTCTCCACTGTGGCCTTGGAGGAACGGTAAAGAGACATCAGTTAGAGGGGGGTGCTGTTAGCATGGACTTGTGGGAGTGACAATGACCTGTTCAGTATGGCCCTGGTGGAGCGGCAGTGACACGCCGAGTATGGCCCTGCAGGAGGGGCAGAGACAGTTGTGAGGGTGATGCCCGCAGTATGGCCTTGGAGGAAGGGCAGAGAGACAGGTGTTAAAGAAGGGTGACGGTGTCAGTATGGCCTTGTGGGAGAGCAGTGACACAGCTGTGAGAAAGTGACAGCTTCCAAATCGCCACGTGGGAAGGACTGAGGCAAAAAGTAGTATGAGAAGCCTTACCACCCGAGTCTCAGAGAGACAAAAAGCTGCTTGGTAATTCAAACCCACTCTGTAACCTGATGGACTGGGAGGTACCTGATGGAGCCTTGGGGGAAGGACTCAGAATGTACATTACCAGTGCCATGATGTTCTCTTGTAGTACTACAAGTTAGGAGGCAGGGAAGTGGCCCCGAGTCTTAGCACTGCAGATCTCAAAGTGTTGTCACTTTCACATAGCACAGCATTTATCTGACTCCATCTGTGCATTTAGCCATTTGACTGCAGTTGCCCAATATTCAGGAAAAAAAAAATTTAATATAATAAGAGACATCACTCTAAAACACAAAGTACTGACACTCTGGGTGAATGAGACCAACGAATATGGAATGAAACATGCACCAACCAATAGAGGAAACCTTAGCTGAAATACAGGGCTATTGTTGACCTCTTATGGAAAATTCCAGTTCCCTGCTCTGCTGATCCTCTGACTTTTTCCAACACTGACCAGGCACATGCAGCAATCGAGGACCCCGATGTTCTTACACACTACCGAATCCAGAGGATCAGCACTGTAACCAGGAGAAGTCAGCTACTGACTGACTCCCATTTGCGGTGGATCATGGCGCTTGGACCAATATGGAAAAACCAATGCCCAACGAGACCCAACCGTCAGTAATAAATATTGATAAATTATTATCCAGGAAGACTAAAGCTTAATTTCAGCTCAATGCCAGGATGCCCCCTGCGGACAGGACTAAAGCTACATACACACTGACCTGAAGACGGCGAGGATAAAGTCGCTGCTAGCGGAATCCTGCGCTATAACGCTTCCAACTCTGCGCCAGAAGACATTGGTTTACTATACAGATATATCACTTTGAACCGGTAAATATAGATCCTCAACAAAAATAGCTAGTCTTCACATAAAGATATATATATAGATATACATCTATATATAGATAGGCAAAACATAGATTACATTGGTATAGGCGGGGCAGCCGTGCGGCACCTTGCTGCCACTTTGCATCCAGAAACGAAAACGTTCTACAGTTTGGATCGGAGGAACAGTTTGGTCCATGAACTGGAGATCACTCCTGCAGTAAAGTCTCTCTCCAGTTAAATCCACCGGTGGGCCCATGAGTGAGCGGGAGAATGGGGGGGTCCGTCAGCTGCCACAGGCTCGACTCCCCCAGCTCTTCACAACAGCAGAAACCCAAATATGGAATCTGAAAATGAGGATAGGATACAGATGAGAACCTCACCAATGGATGGGAAGCAAGTGTAAAATATATGGTGCACGCCAAAAAACCCTGGTGTAATAACAATTTATGAATAGGGTCCTCATACCCATCTGACCCAGGACTAGTATAAATGGGCCCCTGAGCCTCAGAGGGGCAGGACTAGTATAAATGGGCCCCTAAGCCTCAGACGGGCCCTTGTGCAGTCGCACAGTCTGCTCATAAGTTATGTCTGGACCCTGGTGCTTGCACATGTAGTCGCAGCCCAGGGCCGCTGATAAGGCAGTACAGCCAGTCCTCCTGTACCGGGTCCAGGCCTATCAGTTCAAAAAGGGGGACCTGGGCACCTGCTGAGCAGGAGCGACGGCTGTACTGCCTTATTGCCATTTCTGGGGCTCCCCCTGCAGCTCTGCCGGCTTCTCCTCCTTTTTTATTCCTCCAGCTGCACCGTAGGGAGATTGGTATCTGCGTCCTCACCCCCCGGCTGTCTGGGCCTACCTGTGTGCCCCCTCCCCTTCCTGCCAGCTTCCCTCCTCTCCCACCAGCAGCTGCTGAGGGCACACAGGGGGATGTTTCAGGATGGAGGGTGAGGAGCGTGTGGTAAATATGTTCTGTTTACCAGCCCCTTCCTTTCCTGAATGAACACAGTAAGCAATTGGCACTGATCACGCACTGTGTCCATTCACCACTGAAGCATAGTAAATTGTGTTTTCTATGCTTCGATTTATAATTAAACAGGGAGCCTCAAAGTGCAGCTGAGGCTGCAGAGAAAGGGACTAGGGGAAAAAAATGGGGTGGGGGAGCCCTGTCAGGTAGACTGTACGGGACCCCAAGATTTTTAACAGCAGCCTTGTCGCACCCCCTCCTTGGACTCTACCGCATTCTGTAGCATTACAGTCCATTGGAATATTAAAGTGTTACTAAACCCACAACAGTAAAAATCAGTCTGTATATGCAGTAAAGCATGCTTGTTATACTCACTGTGGAAATTAGGGGTTAATCCTCTGCATTATGTAAAAAGGCGGTTTTATCCTGTAAGAACAGATCCTCCCCTCCTGCACCATCTATCTGGGCAAAGCCAGCAAAGTAGACGACCTGCACATGCTCAGTTGTGTCTTTTATGCTAGAGAGAACAGTTTCTTGTCCTCAGAGCCAGCCAGGTCACATGATATTGACATCACGCATGTGGGCGTGTATACAGGCTGAAGTGAAAATCTCTGCCTTCCTGAACTTTCAGCACTGGAGAAACTGTGCAGTTTATCATGTAACCGTGGTATACAGATCATCCAAAAAGTTATATAGTGGCAGTATTTTAACCACTTCCCTACCCGGCCATTGCCATATGATGTCCACAGAAGGGATCTCCCATCCTGGGCGGGCATCATATGACGTCCTCAGCTTCCTGGCGCGTCACCGAGGAGCCGATGCTCGTGCCCGCGATCATTTGTTAGAGAGCAGGACCGTAGACCTGTGTGTGTAATCACACAGATTCACATTCTGTCGGGAGAGGAGACAGATTGTGTGTTCCTAGTATATAGGAACACGGATGGGTCTACTCCCCTAGTCAGTCCCCTCCCAATACAGTTAGAATCACTCCCTAGGTAACACATTTAACCCCTTGATCACCCCCTAGTGTTAACGCCTTCCCTGCCCGTGACATTTATACAGTAATCTGTGCATATTTATAGCTCTGATCGCTATATAACTGTCAGTGGTCCCAAAAAAGTGTCAAAAGTGTCCGATATGTCCGCCGCAATGTCAAAATCGCTGATCGCCGTCATTACTAGTAAAAAAAAAAATAATAATAAAACACCATAAATCTATCCCCTATTTTGTAGGCGCTATAACTTTTAATCAATATACGCTTTATTGCATTTTTTTTTTTTTTTTACCAAAAATATGTAGAAGAATACATATCAGCCTAAACTAAGGAACATTTTTATTTTTATTTTTTAAATTGGTATATTTATTATAGCAAAAAGTATTGTGTTTTTTTTCAAACTTGACGCTCTTCTTTTATTTATAGCGCAAAAAATAAAACCCGCAGAGGTGATCAAATACCACCAAAAGAAAGCTCTATTTCATTTGGGTACAGTTTTGCATGTCCGCACAATTGTCATTCAAAATGTTACAACGCTGAAAACTGAAAATTGGCCTGGGCAGCAAGGGGGTAAAAATGCCCTGTATTGAAGTGGTTAATGTAAAAAGATTTAGAAGCTGTGGGCACTGTGTGTGTGTGTGTGTGGGAGGGGGGAGGGGGGGCGGCGGATGAACTATTTTCATATTACGGGGTTTAGTAACACTTTAAAGCGGAGTTCCAATAAAGAATAAAAAATAAATTAAAAGTCAGTAGCTACAAATACTGCAGCTGCTGACTTTTAATAAATCGGACACTTACCTGTCCCAGGGTCCAGCGATGCGGGCAAACGAAGCCCCGCTCGTCTCCCCCTTCTCTCTGCGGCGCCGGCATTGTCACTGTGGGCGCCCGGCTGTGGCTTCACAGCCAGGCACGCACTGCGCATGCGCAAGCCGTGCTGCGCGCTGTGACTGGCCGGGCAATCATCTGGGACCTGTGACGTGTCCCAGATGATTGCTGAGAGGGAGGGGGGGAGAGGTGAACTTCCTTTGCGAGTGCGTCAGGAGGAAGTGGGAGCTGGAACCCTCTCAAAAGAGGGTTTCTGCTCCCCCCAAAAAATGATATGCCAAATGTGGCATATCTGGGGGGGTCACCTTCCCTTAAAGCGGAAGTTCCATTTTTGGGTGGAACTCCGCTTTAAGTTACTGATGTGTACACAAGTGTCCACAAGGGGGCGTCTGCTTTTTTTGGTGTTTAATTTCTGACACAATAAAATACATTTTTTTGCACCTGTCCACAATCTGTAGAATGACATCCCCATTGCTTTTCACCATGCAGATAGAATGTTACTGATAGCTAGGAGTGCTCAGTGCTGTATACTCCTAGTTGTAAGTCTGATTCATGATTGGGAAGCATTCATTCACAGATAACTAAACAGCTATCAGTCACAGTCACCAATGCCAGTACAAATGTTTCCTGTGAACTTGCTGTGCACAGAGGAAAAACATTTGCAAAAGAAACATAATAATAATAATAATAATAATAATAGAGTATAATAATTTAAACAAAGTATTTTCTCAAAATTAAATAAAAAAATGAAAAAGGGTTTGACGTATTTGACTTGATGGTTTTAGCAAATAATAAAATCAAAAAAGTTAAAATTGTTTTAATTTAAATATGTTTTGACTTATTATTTGCTGAAAATAGAAAAAAAAAATCAAAACATTTTTAGCCTATAAAAATAACAATAATATCATCTAAGCAAGGTATTTACTAAAACAGTGTACCAAATAAAAGCTACATATGCTTTAAACAAAAAATATTTACATGGCCATATTAGTCCTAGATATATTATTAAGTTTGACTGACTCAAAGTGACGCTGCAGAATTTGGTCTGGGCACCAACATGGCGTAAAAAAATAAGCCAAATTTATACAACTTGCCCTTTTTTTTTTTTTAATTAAATAAACACGAAGAAACTGAAACATAATTAAAACTTCTCACGATATTGGAAAAATTGATTTTAGACACATATGGGATCCTTACTTAGCCTCACTGTGCAAGAAAAATAAGTTCAATTCTACAGCAAAGAGGTAAGAAAAATAGAAAGGCAAGACCACAGTGACCAATCTGGTCTCAGCTGCTGAAATGTGCTTACTACAGGCAACACAGACAGTTCACTTTCAGATATATTCTTATTTACCTTTCTGACAACCTGTACAAAATCCTTGGAGTTTTGAGGGGTGAGACCCTGTAACTGGCGGGTGCAGGCTTCCAGGGATGAGGCATGGGCTACTATCAGGATGTTATTTCCTGGCGGAAGGAGGGAAGAAGGGGTGACACACAGATCTCTCAGCAGACAGAAAATTAACAGGCAATTCATTACAAATCAGGAAAATTAAATCAGTTCTATGCGCAACAGAATTACCCCATCCCTTTTATTTCCTAAAGAAGAACTCTGCACAGCACTGCTCACATAGCATAATGGCATGTAACTTCGGAAAAACAACATTTCCGTTAAATAAATAAATAGGGGAAAAAAATTAAAAAGTAACGTGGAAGATTTGAAAAAAATGAGGATCTGTCTTTGGGGTCATTCCTCCCGCTCCTCAGTTCTTCACAGCTCGGCAGCAGGTTTCAGGAGGAAAAACTAGGAGCGTCTCTTCCTGAGCCTCGTGTCGGAAAAGGTTTTTACTACATTGTACACACAGGGACTCACCTTTACCCTTACACTCGCTGAGGATGTCCTTTGTCACTTGGAAACTCCGACTCATGTATGTGTCGTATGTCTCGGATACCACCAGCTTGCTGATCGGTATGTGAGGTCTGCAGGAAAAACAGAGGGGATAGCAATGTTTAAAGGGAAAGCCAGGCATTGAAAGTTTATTGAACCTCAAATACATACAGTATCTCAAAAAAGTGAGTACACCCCTCACATTTTTGTAAATATTTTATTCTATCTTTTCATGTGATAACACTGAAGAAATGACACTTTGCTACGATGTGAAGTAGTGAGTGTACAGCTTGTATAACAGTGTAAATATGCTGTCCACTCAAAATAACTCAACACACAGCCATTAATGTCTAAACCGCTGGCAACAAAAGTGAGTACACTTTTGTGAGTAAAAATGTCCAAATTGGGCCCAAAGTGTCAATATTTTGTGTGGCCGCCGTTATTTTCCAGCACTGCCTTAACCGTCTTGGGCATGGAGATCACCAGAGCTTCACAGGTTGCCACTGGAGTCCTCCTCCACTCCTCCATGATGACATCACTGAGCTGGTGGATGTTAGAGACGTTGCGCTCTTCCTCCTTCTGTTTGAGGATGCCCCACAGGTCTGGAGACATGCTTGACCAGTTCATCACCTTTATCCTCAGCTTCTTTAGCAAGACAGTGGTCGTCTTAGAGGTGCGGCCCAGTCTCTGAAGGGAGGGGATCATGCTCTGCTTCGGGCATGTCACAGTACATGTTGGCATTTATGGTTCCCTCAATGAACTGTAGCTCTCCAGTTCCGGCAGCACTCATGCAGCCCCAGACCATGACACTCCCACCACCATGCTTGACTGTAGGCAGGACACACTTGTCTTTGTACTCCCCACCTGGTTGCCGCCACACACGCTTGACACCATCTGAACCAAATAAGTTTATCTTGGTCTCATCAGACCACAGGACATGGTTCCAGTAATCCATGTCCTTAGTCTGCTTCAGCAAACTATTTGCGGGCTTCTTGTGCATCATCTTTAGAAGAGGCTTCCTTCTGGGACGACAGCCATGCAGACCAATTTCATGCAGTGTGCAGCGTATGGTCTGAGCACTGACAGGCTGACCCCCCCACCCCTTCAACCTCTGCAGCAATGCTGGCAGCACTTATATGTCTATTTCCCAAAGACAACCTCTGGATATGACGCCGAGCATGTGCACTCAACTTCTTTGGTTGACCATGGCGAGGCCTGTTCTGAGTGGAACCCGTCCTGTTAAACCGCTGTATGGTCTTGGCCACTGTGCTGCAGCTCATTTTCAGGGTCTTGGCAATCTTCTTATAGCCTAGGCCATCTTTATGTAGAGCAAAAATTATTATTTTCCAGATCTTTAGAGAGTTCTTTGCCATGAGGTGCCATGTTGAACTTCCAGTGACCAGTATGAGAGTGAAAGCATTACCACCAAATTTAACACACCTGCTCCTCATTCACACCTGAGATCTTGTGAGACTAACGAGTCACATGACACCGGGGAGGGAAAATGGCTATTTGGGCCCAATTTGGAAATTTTCACTTAGGAGTGTACTCACTTTTGTTGCCAGCGGTTTAGACAATAATGGCTGTGTGTTGAGTTATTTTGAGGGGACAGCAAATTTACACTGTTATACAAGCTGTACACTCACTACTTTACATTGTAGCAAAGTGTCATTTCTTCAGTGTTGTCACATGAAAAGATATAATAAAATATTTACAAAAATGTACTCACTTGTGAGATACTGTGTAATTATATATATATATACACACACACACACACAGCGGGTAAAATAAGTATTGAACACATCCCCATTTTTCTAGGTAAATATATTTCTAAAAGGTGCTATTGACATGAAACTTTCACCACATATCAGTAACAACCCAAGAAAAGGTAGTAGCAAGGAAGGAATTCAGAAACAGACATGTTATGTTTCCAGATGCAAAAATTACCTGTACGTTGTGTCCACACTTAGATTGGCAGCTGCCATTTCAGTGGGTGAGAGCCAAGCGGGTAGCGAGGTACCGGACACCCACTTTGTCCACTCAAATAAGCCCGGTTCCACCCGGATTTTTCCTTTACTCTCTTGCTTGAGGCCTGAAAAAAATTCAGAGCAGACAAAAAACTGTATTATTCCATACTGAACTGACAAGTAACAATGTGACATGATATAATGACAGACCCCCACAGTGCCCCCTAGTGTTCACCACAGTGTGTTACTGGAGTCTAAGGCACCCGTTGGGGACAGGTGAGAAGAGCTTGATCGGCTGACGAGGAAGTAAGCAAGGACTCTTGCAGCACAGGCTTAGGACGGGGTGAACGCCGGGATCCGGGGCTGCAGATTCGGTCTCCAGGTGATGTTATCACCCCTTTGTCTATAAGCATACCAAGGCGTTTTTTTATTATGTAAAATGTTAGTGTAAATCTATGTGGATTTTAAGTTGCAATAAACCTATTTTAAACGTTATCACACTATTGTAAGCTTCTATTGTTTTTCACATGTGTTATATATGAGGAGACTGATGATAGCCAGGAGGAAGCAGTGGCTTTTTGATCTGCACTTTAATCAGGAGGAAGGAGTGATCCTCGTATCAGCGTTTAAGCCAAAATTAGCCACCACAGGAAACACAGGAGGATATTTTTTTTCAAGTTGATAATAATATTTATCACAGGCTTTTATATAAAGCCCTTAAGGTGAGGGTACATCTGGTGGAGGGTGTGCGCACACTGCATGAAGATATCATCACCATCATCACGTTTTATGTTTTCATAATGGATTTTTGAAATATTATCATTAAGGATTTTTGTGCAATACACGGAGCACAGGCACTTTATTTATATATATATATTTTGGACACTTTACGCTTGTATCACAGAATACTACATTATTAATGATCTTTGTTCAATACACAGAGCACAAGCACTTTATTATATTATATTATTATTGTTTTTGGACTTTTATTAACTACCTTTGTATTATTATTAGTTGTATAGCTATTTAAACGCTGCACATTTGATAGATCAGTTTGCATTGTCACATCTGGGGAAGTGTTGGAAGTGTTGGCAGCTGTTTTTTAATTTATTTTTATTATTTTTCATTTTTTTTTTTTTTTTGATTTTCACTTTAGGAGAGTAGTTTGGCAGCTCACAAGGTTTTACCCACTTGACAGGTGAGAACAGGCTCCACTCTCCATGCCAACCAATCATAGTCAATAGTGGGTATGAAAAGACAGATTTTACGAGAAGTGTTCCATTCTTTCAGTTAAAGACTAAGTTCAGTTCCAGCTTTTCTATGTACCAATATACAACCAATGTAGCTCTTAACAGAAAAGAAAAGGCTTTCTATTTGTCATAGACCAGGCCTTACCGCAGCCTCAGTGTCCTGTTGAAAACTCCTCTATTAGCCATCCTGAATTTGGTGTTCAGGACAGGGCCAGTACAAGGAAGTAGTTCACCAGCTGACCTCTGCACCTCCTCCAAGAGATCGCTTTCAACCACCTCTGCAGGCTCATGCTTTTCCAATGCAATCAGCGATCACCATTCTCACTAAGTACACCAATTCATCATTTTTTTTTTCTACCTTACCTTCATCCTGCATAGATCTTTCATTTGGCAGAGTGTGCATGAGCTGAGCGATCAGATAACAGCCTATGTGGAGCAGAGTTGTAGTTGAAAACAGAAGTGTGTCCTGGAGGTTTGTAAAGCTCGCCATACAATCTGATTGTACAATCTCTTTTAGATCTACCATCAACTATGTAGTGCAAGGTCCTGCCTGATTGGATAGATAGGCATGTCCTCCTCCTATATAGCTTTGATAAATCTACAGAGATGGTACAATCAGATTGTATAGTGTATGGCCTCCTTTATACACCTAAAATGAACTAGTCACACTTTAGGTGCCATTCATTGTTAATGGCACCTCAAACACAGAAGCAAACATACATTTTGCCACGTGAAGAAACCAGTGACAAATGCAGCAAAACGCATAGTAATGTTCTATGAGCTACTTTGCCACATGTAGGACAGCCTATCGAAATCAAGGCAGCTGCCTCTTCTGCCCACCCTTTGGCCAGGCCCAGCTCTAGTCACTACTAGAATAGATCTGAAGGGTTCTTTATAGAATGGTTGCCTAAAACTAGTTATATGCTCTGTAAATGCTTCCTGCATGTGACGCTCTTTAGATTAGCAATAAGAAGGGGAGAATAAGACAACCAAATATTTTGGGCTGAAATCCATTGCCATGAAATAAGAGAGGCAACGTAGGACATCCACTCACCTTTCAGTATGTTGTGTGCCGTCTGTACGCAACGCAAGGATGGCGAGCAATATATGAATTCTACGGTTGTGTTACTCTCAAGCAAGGCCTGACCTGCAAAACACAAATATTCAACGTCACCCTGACCTCCTCCAATTCAGCTCCTCTATGACTACATTGCTATCATGGCTCCTTTGACACCTAAAACCGTGCCAGGTCCTGCAGACTTTATATAGAACAAGGCAGGTAGGCACTGATAATCGCCATCTGCTGAATTCAAACACACAGGGGGGTTGAATTACTAAAGGCAAATAGACTGTGCACTTTGCAAGAGCAGTTGCTCCAGAGCTTAGTAAATGAGCAGAAGCTCTGCCGACTTCCATCATCCAATCATGTGCAAGCAAAAATGTGGTTTTCTTTATTTTTCTTGCACGCGATTGGGTACTCTTTGCAAAGTGAAGCTTTACCTCATTTACGCTCTGGAGCAACTGCACTTTGCAAAGTGCACAGTCTATTTGCCTTTCGTAAATCAACCCCACAATATCTTCAATGGTCAACATTTACAAATCAGTGCAATTAAGATACATAAACCCATAGGCAAATCTCCTATAAAAGTATATATTTTATATCGCAAACCGAAAGGCAGAATCCCAAGTAGGGTATGTACCAGCAACAAAATGTGTAAAGGAGTAATAAATGCTTATAGGAAAAAAGTATAGGACAGGATCTAGATTCTAGAGGGTGAAAGGAAGAATTGGAGACAACACTGAGCAATGCCAGGAGGGAACAGGACAGCTGAGAAGAATGTAGAAACTATTTTAGAAGAGAAGACACAAGTGCGGGCATCTTAAATTACATACCAGGAAATAACTTACATTTTTTCTGGTACAGAAATACTTGTTCTTTAAAAAAAAAAAAAAAAAAAATTCCCAGAAAATATCTTGTTCCTCTCACAAGAAAAGTCTTGTCTCTCTCACAGACAACTCACCGACCAGCTTGGCTTGCGTGCACCCGAACACTGTGATGGGAGCGTCCTTCTCAAAATCCCGATAGCCACCGCTCCTTTGCGGTAAACTCTGCGGCATGTTCAGGTTGGTTCGCACATAGCGGCCTGTAGAGACCAAAGAGAATTATGTACAAAAAGGATAATTCTCATCACTGGAATCATGGATAGGCCAACCTTTGTGGACCATCCAAGCCTGCTACTCCAAAAGCCTATTCATTTTTGCTCTATACTGTATATCTCCATCTATCTTTAGATATACATAAATATAACATATATAGATAATCCTATAATATAAGCTCCCAGGAGAACTATATGGATTATTTAAGGGGTGTTTTATATTGGTGCAACAGGGTCATGGTTTTTCAAATGTCAAAGATTTAATATACAATGTTGCAATGACACAGTTTTGAGCAATCCATGCTTCTTAGACCCCATGCACACTGGACGTTTAGGTCAGGGTGGAGGGCACAGCCCCACTGCCGACACCCTGTCAAACTCTATGAAACACCTAGGAGGTTTTAGGGCAGCATGCACTTAAGGTAGAATCTCCAGAACGCAGACTGCTTGTCCACTAAATGCATATAAATGCAGGTTTGACAGTGCCAATGTGAATAAGGACTTACAGTGCAATACCCTTGTAGACAGGTGCAGTGCAGCCTCCCTGCAAGGGTGGTGCTATCCGGTGACCGCCATGCTGAGACAGCAGAGGACAAGTGGGAACTAGGCCCTTTCTTGGCCTCTAAGTCTCTTCAGGGAAGCAGCTGTCTGATTGGACACGACTGCCCTGGTTGACCTGGCAGCCATCTTTGAGGTGGGCAGTGCTTATAAAAAGCACTGTCCCCTTAGGGGTGGCACACATTCAATGTGTGGGCAGTTTAGGGACAGATCTCCTGTTGGGTAGGGACAGTCGGAGTAGCATAGGGTCAGGCTCCTGTGGAGGAGGGACAGCGCAGGGATTGTTGCTGTGCACCATCAGTAGTCTTCCTGTGTGGGCCTGGTTTTCGGTCTGCCTTCCAGCCGCCTCCTATGCTAGAGGTGTCCAGTGCATGGCCTACGCTCTGGTTCAGTGTTCCAGTCCGGTGTGGCCATTCTCTATGGACATTACTATGTTAATATTTGCGGCATCAACCAGGCTGTGTGAGTTCTCTTCCCCTGCGGGCAACGAGTCCAAGACACACCTACGCCCTCCTATTGTTGCACACACTATCCTTCAAAGATATGTACAGTGCCTTGAAAAAGTATTCATACCCCTTGACATTTTCCACATTTTGTCATGTTACAACCAAAAACATAAATGTAATTTATTGGGATTTTACTTAAGTTTAAGTCACCTAATTAGTAAATAGAGTCCACCTGTGTGTAATTTCTATTAAGCCCTCAGAGGTTTGTTAGAGAACCTTAGTGACCAAACAGCATAATGAAGGCCAAGGAACACACCAGATGGGTCAGGGATAAGGTTGTGGAGAAGTTTAAAGCAGGGTTAGGTTATAAAAAATATCCCAAGCTTTGAACATCTCACGAAAATGAAAAGAGTATGGCACAACTGCAAACCTACCAAGACATGGCCGTCCACCTAAACTGACAGGCCGGGCAAGGAGAGCATTCATCAGAGAAGCAGCCAAGAGACCCATGGTAACTGTGGAGGAGCTACAGAGATCCACATCTCAGGTGGGAGAATCTGTCCACAGGACAACTATTAGTTGTGCACTCCATAACTCTCATTGTTGAAAGAAATCCATAAAAAGTCCCGTTTGCAGTTTGCAAAAAGCCATGTGGGGGACACAGCAAACATGTGGAAGAAGGTGCTCTGGTCAGATAAGACCAAAATTTAACTTTTTGGCCTAAAAGCAAAACGCTATGTGTGGTGGAAAACTAACACTGCATATCACCCTGAACACACCATCCCCACTGTGAAACATGGTGGTGGCAGCATCATATTGTGGGGATGCTTTTCTTCAGCAGGGACAGGGAAGCTGGTCAGAGTTGATGGGAAGATGGATGGAGCCAAATACAGAGCAATCTTAGAAGAAAACCTGTTAGAGTCTGCAAAAGACTTGACTGGGGCGGAGGTTCACTTTCCAGCAGGACAACGACCCTAAACATACAGCCAGAGCTACAATGGAATGGTTTAGATTAAAGTATAATCATGGGTTAGAATGGCCCAGTCAAAGTCCAGACCTAAATCCAATGGAGAATTTGTGGCAAGACTTGAACATTACGGTTCACAGCCGCTCTCCATCCAATCTGGCAGAGCTTGAGCTATTTTGCAAAGAATAACGGGCCCACATTTTACTCTTTAGATGTGCAAAACTGGTAGAGACATCCCCAAAAAGACTTGCAGCTGTAACTGCAGCGAAAGGTGGTTCTTCAAAGTATTGACTCAGGGGGGCTGAATACAAATGCACGCCACACTTTCCACATATTTATTTGTAAAAAATTTTGAAAACCATTTATCATTTTCCTTCCACTTCACAATTATGTGCCACTTTGTGTTGGTCTATCACATAAAATCCCAATAAAATACATTTAGGTTTTTGGCTGTAACATGACAAAATGTGGAAAATTTCAAGGGGTATGAATACTCAAGGCACTATGTATGTATATATATATATATACATACATACACATACATACATACATATATATATATACATACACATATATATATATATATATATATATATATATATATATATATATATATATATATATATATATATATATATATACACATACACATACACACACACACACACATACACTTATAATAGATATTTATTTACTTTTCTTTTTTAATTAGCTCTGCAGGCTTTATTGCTCTGCCAGGTTCTTACTTCTGCCTGTGAACCCTACAACAGCCTGTCATACACAAAGTTTAGGGGGGCTCTTTAAGCCTCACCCTTTTAATTGTAGCATATTTACCCACCTTTCGCATCAAAGCACTGCGACAGCCAATATTTCCCGAAAACCACGTCCATCCGCTCGCCATGGCGGCACACAAAAAGACAGCGCTTCTTAGGGCCCACATGTGAGTTAATCCGCAATGGCTGAGGAAGGAACCAAGAAGAAGCCATAATGTAATTAATGCATCTTCTAGTAAAGTGCCAACAAAAATGGTTGTTACAACATGAAAGGAGAAATCCATTTCTGGCACATTATTATTGCTTCCTACCTACTTTATTCAAATTAACCCCTTATTGCTAGCCCTTTAAGGGTTGATCATGCGAGCCCTGTGATTGGCCTAACATAATTGAGGGTGATCTGTGACCGCACTGTCATTGACAGCTCCTGGTCACAGAGTGAAGATCAGGAACAGAGGAAAGGATCAGCCCCCTTCTTGGCCAATCACAGTGATCAGAGGGTCAGGGAGCCCAATTGTTTACAACTCTGAAAGAGCACCTGCAAAGGTAAGGGGTTAATTTGGGCAACTGTCAGCGACAGGGCGGTCACAGTGCTGGGGGCACCTGATTGCGCACAGCACAGTGATGTGTATTTGTGACAGGCCCAGTGGCCGGCAACAAGAAGTTAAGAAACAAAGCAAACCCTAAAAGTCGTTTGTACTTCCCCATTGAAGCTAATTAAATAGGGTGACAACACAGGAGCACATTTGGGATACAGGGACAGAGTGTTGTCACCCCACAATAGGAAGTACCTAAAAAAGGACCTTCATGGCAGGATCATCATTATTTAAGTAAAAAAAAAAAACTGTAGATTTAAGTGACTGGGTATACCTGTATTTTATACTGACTCTGGGCATATAGCCTTCCTTGCTGAGCAAATGTGAGTTCCCTTAAAGTGGTAGTAAACTCTATTGTTTTATCTTTACCTACAGGTAAGCTTATAATAAGGCTTAAAGTGACCCTAAACCTTCGCGTTTTATTTTTTTAAGATAACAAACATGTCATGCGTACCTCCACTGTGCAGCTCGTTTTGCACAGAGTGGCCCCGATCCTCCTCTTCTGGGGTCCCCCGGCGGCGCTCGCGGCTCCTCCCCACATCAGATAACCTCCTAGAAGAAACGCTCTCCCTAGGGGGGTTACCGTGCGGGCGCGCTCCAGAGTACAGCAATTGCGTCCATAGACACGAATGCCGGACTCGGCCCTGCCCCCCCCGCGACCGGCGTCATTGGATTTGATTGACAGCAGTGGGAGCCAATGGCTGCGCTGCTATCAATCTATCCAATCAAGAGCCGAGAACCCCGTGCAGAGAGGGAGAGCATGTCTCTGCCGAGGGAATGAAGGGGCTCAGGTAAGTAAAACAGGGGGGCGGTAGGGGGCCGGTCACTGCCTGAAGTTTTTTTCACCTTAATGCATAGGATGTATTAAGGTGAAAAAATCCAAGGGTTTACAGCCCCTTTAACTGTAGCTTAACTGTAAGTTAAATGAATATCTCCTAAACTTCCACTGTTTAGGGGATATTCTAATGAACAGCAGCCAGTGATGTCACCGGCGCATGTGCTCTGAAGGAACAGCATTCCTGTGCCGCTTCTTTAGAGCTCTGTTCTGCAGCAGTGACTCCCGCAATGTCATTGCGCCTCGGCCATTCCAGCGGCTGCAGCTCGTGAACCTGGTAGGAAGACCACGCTGCTGGAGGGTTTCGTTTCAAGGTAAGTCTTTCATATTGTGCTAGTATGCGAAGCATGCTAGCACATTATGCCTTCACTTTGCAGGGGAATTTTTTCTTCTTTTTTAAGTTTATTTTCACTTTAATGTTAAAAAAAAAACAAAACTGAAAATTAAACATTTTGCTCATGTAATGGTCAGAAATATTTTTTTTTCAGTCCTCCAGGTTGTCCAGTGGTGCTGGTATACAGTTGTGCTCATAAGTTTACATACCCTGGCATAATTTATGATTTCTTGGCCATTTTTCAGAGAATAACACAAAACATTTCTTTCACTCCTTATTGTCCATCTTAAAACTGCCACACCACATGTTTTCAGAGAGTCCTGTATTTCACCTAAATTTATTTGTGGGTTTTTCTTTGCATCCCAAACAATTTTCCTGGCAGTTGTGGCTGAAATTTTAGTTGGTCTACCTGACCGTGGTTTGGTTTCAACAGAACCCCTCATTTTCCACTACTTGATTAGAGTTTGAACACTGCTGATTGGCATTCTCAATTCCTTGGATATCTTTTTATATCCCTTTCCTGTTTTATACAGTTCAACTACCTTTTCCAGGAGATCCTTTGACAATTCTTTTGCTTTCCCCATGACTCAGAATCCAGAAACGTCAGTGCAGCACTGGATGAAAGATGCAAGGGTCTGCCAGGAGTCCAGAAGCGCATTGACATTTTATACACACACACACACTAATTACAAGCAAACAGATCACAGGTGAGGATGGTTACCTTTAAGACCCCTTTCACACTGGGGCGCTTTGCAGGTGCTAGAGTGCTAAAAATAGCGCCTGCAAAGCGCCCTGAAACAGCCGCTGCAGTCTCTCCAATGTGAAAGCCCCGAGGGCTTTCACACTGGAGCGGTGCGCTGGCAGGACATGGAAAAAAGTCCTGCTAGCAGCATCTTTGGAGTGGTGAAGGAGCGGTGTATACACCGCACCTAAACCGTTCCTGCCCATTGAAATCAATGGGGCAGCGCGGCTATACTGCCGGCCTAGCGCTGCTGCAGCGGCGCTTTGCGGATGGTTTTAGCCCTTTTTTGGCTGCTAGCAGGGGTTAAAACCGAACCCCTAGAGGCCGAATAGCGCCGCTAAAATGACGGTAAAGCGGCGCTATACCGACGGCCCCACCCGCCCCGGTGTGAAAGGGGCCTAAGAGCCATTCAAACCCCCTTGTGTCAACTTGTGTGCATGTTATCAGGCTAAAATCACCAGGGTATGTAAAGTTTTGATCAGGGTCATTGGGGTAGATTCTGTTGTCATTATGATTTATAAAGTGTAAACACAGTTGATTGATAATAAATGGCTTCAGCCAAACACTAACCACGAGTGAAAGAAAAGTTTTTGTGTTATCATTCATATTCTCTGACAAATGGCCAAGAAATCATAAATTCTGCCAGGGTGTGTAAACTTATGAGCACAGCTGTATATAGTTCCATGTTCCATAAAACAACAAGTCAGACTGGGAATCACCTAATCTTACAATTGTTTCACATACTACATATGTGCATTGGGTTTTTTTGTTTTTTTTTTTGCATTTTCATCTGCATCCCCATTGGGGAGATTTTCTCTTACTTGCCATGTGGTCACCAGAACAAATACGGGAATCTCCAAAATGGGGAAACAGCAAAAGGAGGTCCATCTAACACTAATAAAACAAAGGAGAAATGAATGGTGGGACTTTATATGAAGCACATAACTAAGTCAGACGAGCCAATCCATGTAAAACATAGTAATTTATTACAAAGGGTGTACATACACATATAAGGTTATAGAAGTAATACAATAATGTAAATTAATATTGAATCTCATTGGATAAATAGCATCCCTAGATAGTTCATGATAAAACAAATGTCTCAACATAATGTGCATAGTAATAGTATGGTATTAGATTTCAGTATAAAAAACCTGAACAATACATAATATAAAGCACTTGTCTCGAAATCTTGGTACATGATAGTAGACTTCTGGTATGTAAACTACAATTGTAATGGTAGCATATAAGTATAGTAACAATAATGAATTGGTTCGTTCTTATAGACTTCAATATGGTAGATATTGGGCCTAGAAACTCTGACGTAGCATCATAAAAAATCTCTACGCGTTTCGTGGTTACATTACCACTCGTCAGGAGCAGACGCATGGTTTTAGGGGTGCATCTGCTCCTGACGAGTGGTAATGTAACCACGAAACGCGTAGAGCTTTTTTATGATGCTACGTCAGTTTCTAGGCCCAATATCTACCATATTGAAGTCTATAAGAACGAACCAATTCTTTACTGTTACTTGTATGCTACCATTACCATTGTAGTTTACATACCATAAGTCTACTATCATGTACCAAGATGTCGAGACAAGTGCTTTATATTATGTATTGTTCAGGTTTTTTATACTGAAATCTAATACCATACTATTACTATGCACATTATGTTGAGACATTTGCTTTATCATGAACTATCTAGGAATGCTATTTATCCAATGAGATTCAATATTATATTACATTATTGTATTACTTCTATTACCTTATATGTGTATGTACACCCTTTGTAATAAATTACTATGTTTTACATGGATTGGCTCGTCTGACTTAGTTATGTGCTTCATATAAAGTCCCACCATTCATTTCTCCTTTTTTTTTTGCTCAAACGTATTGGGGATGGAGGTATATGTTATTATTGCCTCATATAAAGTCCCCACTTTGGCCTTAGGTCTTGTATTTCACTAATAAAACAACGTTTTGCCTGGAGTTGGCCTTTAATATCTGGTATGCTGCAACACCAAAAAAAAGAAGGGCCACTAGGTGGCAGCAAGCAGCCAAGAATCGGAGCAGGGCCAGCAGATTCCGCAGAGTAACAACAATCCACTCTAGAATTTCATGTTACATTTAAAAACATTCCAACTACTGCAATGTGACATAAACCGAGAGAGAAGACACACGTCCCTGAATAGGAACAGGACCCAGCATTATGGGGGACGTGGCGACCAGTACCGCCAATTAAGCCACAGAAAAAGCTGATACTTTCCATTTTCTCATGACGATAAATGAGAAGCAGAACTGGGTGGGAGAAGTGCTGGAGGGGGTCACTTCCAGTTCACAGCTAATGCTGAACCTGTGAAATCATCATCCGCTGGTTTCACTTATATTTAATGGCGGTGCAGAGTTCTACGAATGGCTTGTTTGTCAAATAGACAATAAGCCCCTTAAAGTTCACGTCTCGGATCAGATATATGGGGGCCGCCATTGCCAGCATGCCCTGAAGGTCGTACACGTCATCCTTTGCTCACTACAGATCGCTGACACGGGATAAATATGACAAAAGATCTGACACTCAGCTGGCTGAACAAAGGAGGAGGATGACGAGGGATGCACCATTAACCACTTCAGCCCCGGAAGGATTTACCCCCTTAATGACCAGGCCATTTTTTGCGATACGGCACTGGGTCCCTTTAACTGACAATTGCGCGGTCGTGCGGCGCTGTGCCCAAACAAAATTCATGTCCTTTTTCTTCCCACATTGGTGGTATTTGATCACTTCTGCGTTTTTTATTTTTTACGCTATAAAACAAAAAAAGAGCGACAATTTTGAAAAAACAAAAACAAAATTTTTACTTTCTGCTATAAAACAAAAAAAAAGTAAAAAACGAATTTATTCATCAATTTAGGCCAATTTGTATTCTGCTACATATTTTTGGTAAAAAAAAAATCCCAATAAGCGTATATTGATTGGTTTGCGCAAGAGCTACCACGTCTACAAAATAGGGGATAGATTGATGGCATTTTTATTATTTTTTTTATTAGTAATGGTGGCAATCTGCGATTTTTATCGTAACTGTGACATTACGGCAGACATATCGGACATTTTTGACACTTTTTTGGGAACCAGTGACATTACTACAGTAATCAGTGCTAAAAATATGCACTGTTAGTGTAGGAATGACACTGGCAGGGAAGGGGTTAACATCAGGGGCGATCAAAGGGTTAACTGTGTTCCCTCACTGTGTGTTCTAACTGTATGGGTGATGGGCTCACTGGGACAACACACAGATCTGTCTTCCTGCTTAGCAGAAAGACAGGATCTGTGTGATCTCCCCTGTCAGAACAGAGATTTGTCTTGTTTACACAGGCAGATCCCCGTTTTGTCACTGTGGGAAACGATCGCGGCTGGCCGGAGGACATCGAGTCCGCCGGACCTGCTCATTGGCTCACCCGCTGGCCAATGGGAGCGCGTGTACACAGATCGCAGTGTACGAGACCGACGTACACCTTGCGTATAACTGCGGCGGCTGGTCAACAAGCGGTTGAAAAAAAAAAAAGGTAAGCCATTTAAGAATGAGACTTAACTTAAGGGGGGGGGGGGGGGTTCCACTTTCAACCAACCTTTAGATTTAATCAATCCCCTTCTAGACTTTTTCATAATTTTGATTTAACTTACACTCCTTAAAGTGTTACTAAACCCAGGACCCTGCATTCACAATATCTGGTCTCCCACAGTACACAGAACATGGACATGTAATTATTTTAGCAAATATAAACTGCAAAATACCTTTTCTCATCAGCAGTCTTGTGACTTCTACCAGTGTCTGGTTAAAGCTTGTAGGAGGAGTTTTCATTCTGCACTGACTGTCCTATCAGAATGCAGGACCCCTGACCCTCTGTCTGGACAGTGCTGATTGGCCTGTGCTGATCACATGCACCCTCCCAATAAAAAAAAAATTAAAAAAAAAGCAAAACACAGCTAACTGAGCATGTGCAGCCTGTCCCCTGGCTCTGTATTATCAGGAAATGTATTGTGAGTCAGTGGAAGGAGCGGAGAATGAGAGTAGACAGGATCAAACAGCCCTTTTACACAATGCGGAGGATTAACCCCTTAGGTTCCACAGTGAGTATAACAAGTAGGATTTACTGCATATACAGAATGATTTTACTGTTGTGGGTTTAGTAACACTTTAAGATACAGGCTTTCATGCTATCAGAACCTGCCCCAGTGGCCATGTTTACCCTACATATTGGTGAGCAGACATTCTCCTCCTCTCATATAAAAGTCAAGCAACAGAAACCGCTCCCTGAGCTGAGTTATCTCTCACGCACCCACAACAAATCTGATTTTCTGATCACGAGTAAGTTTACACTTCCAGAAGAGCCCATGCTGGGCAGATGGATGGCAATACTCACCTGCATAGGCTGACAAATAATGGTGAGCGAGGCCGTGTCCACCATGCCCTGGTCATCCGGCACTCTTCTATCCAGCAGCCCATCGCTGAGGGAATAAGAGGCGGCATCTGATGTGTTAAGGAGGGAGTAAGACCTGCAAGGGATGGCATTGTTATAGCAAGGCACACACATGCATATATACACGCTCACACATGGGCAATCGTGCACTGCTGGCACCTCTATAAATTCCAATCATGCCCTGTACACACCAGCTGAAGCTTCAGATCAGGCAGGTGGTGGCAGTGCCTGTAAAGGTTGCTGAAAGGAGCGAGCTCATCACTGAAGATGAGCGGAGGAGTAAATGAATGGCACAAATGGGGCTAGAACGGGATTCCATAGGCTTGGGGTCCCTCCCATTCCTCTGGACACACTAAAAAGCAATATGGCCGTTTCTCTTGCAGTATTCAAATACCGCCTCAGTAGCCGAGTCCCCCTCCTTTGGCCTAGGACCGGTCATATGAGCTTGGTACATAGTTCATCACATGCCAATTAGGCTATAGCTTTATGTTTTTCATTTGTGGGAGGAGACCAGACAACATAGAGGAAAGGCACACTGACAAGATACAAACTCCATGCAGATAAAGTGGGGACTGAACCCAGCCACTATCCTGTGCCACAGGACGAAGAACAGAGATCACTGCAGGTTCAGAAAAAAAGGTTTATTTAATTCATCCATTCGCATACCTCCCAACTTTTTGAGATGGGAATGAGGGACACCTATCAGAAAAAGCATGCAGGCATAGGACACACCCCTTACCACGCCCCTTAAAGGAGAATTGTACAAAAAACAAGATTGGTTAAACCCACAAGTGCTTTTTTTAACCACGAATATTCCTTTATATTGGCTTTTGGAATTTACAAATGGAGTAATTTAGAAATCAGATGAAAGGTTTAGCACTGGGAAACACTTTTTATAGATAGAAAGTGCATTTTATATACATCTATATAGATCAGACCAAAATGAGGGACAAATGAGAAGGAATGAGGGACAGAGGGACATTGCTCCAAATCAGGGACAGTTGGGAGCTATGCATTTGAGGCACAGCAGAGCAGCCCCATCAGTTGCTGCTGAACTTACAATCTAATGTTACCTTCCCTGGGTCCTCCCCTCCCCCTCATTAACATGCCAATGACATTTTTAAATAAAACCTTTCCTTTTTCATGACATATCTTATTTTATATCCAGTGATGTCATCACTGGATTTCTGCACTTCTCTATGCAATCAGGGGCTTAACTATCACCATAGGGACCCATGCAGGCGCTATGGGGCCCGCAGCCGAGTGGGGCCCAGTGAGGATAAGAGCACCGCAGTCACAGTCTCCCAGCCAGGGGAAGAGAGAGGAAAGAAAGAGGCGAGCTGTCCGTATCAGCAGAGAGCTGAATTGCCCGATGTAAGCGCTTTCATTAGAACTTCCAGTGTTCCCGGGGCTCACGTCACATAGCTCCACCTTTTGGCCCGGTGCCTTTGATAGACAGAACGCCGATCCAATGCGGGACATGTGACGTCATCAAAGGCGTCGGGCCAAGAGGTGGGGCTATGTGACGATGAGCCCCGGGAAGACAGGAAATTCAAATGAAAGCTATTACAGCGGGCAATCCCGCTCTCTGCTGATCCGGGTGGCTTGCCTCTTCCTCTGCATAGGTGGGGCTGTATGGGGCACAGGCAGACCAGGCTGTATTGGGCACAGGTCATGCTGTATGGGGCACAGGTCACGCTGCATTGACACTAGGACAGCTGTGGGGGGGGAGGCTGTTTGCAGGGGGGCCTCATACAACATTTTGCTATGGGGCCCTGCTATTTCTAGTTACGCCCCTGTATGCAATGCAGGCAGATCATGGCTGGTATGGACGGGCCGCCGCTGGACTGGAGGAGAGGGCGTTCCTAGGATGACTGCATTTGCATGGTAACACCCACAAGTGATGCTGAGCCTCTACCGTTGAAGGAACTAGAATCCAATGAATGGAAAAGGCGGAGCCAGGAACAGTCAGGCTGGGGAGGATAATCAATCTTTATATGACAATGGGGTTGATTTACTAAAACAGGAGAGTTCAAAATCTGGTGGAGTTCTGTATAGAAACCAATCAGCTTCCAAGTTGTATTGTCAAAGCCTAATAGAACAAGCTGAAGTTAGAAGTCGATTGGCTGCCATGCACAGCTGCGCCAGAACTTTCACTCTACAGTTTTAGTAAATCTCCCCCATTGGATCTACATTATGTAATACGCCATTGTAAAATCCGCCTTTTTAAATCTCCTTTTTATGCTGTGTTTTATATATTTTTTCTGCAGGGGAAGTCTCGAGCTCCTGAAACGCGTTGGATTTCTCTTTTGACCCTTGTGTTTGGTAAAAACTTCCTGGACTTCCAATCATTGGACCTCTCTGAGGACCCACAGGGATATTTTGTCCGCCTCTATAATTTGGATCTCTATCCCTATCCTCCCCTGCTTTGGGTCCAGCGCTCTGCCCACACATCCATCATCCAAGTCCCACCAGGTTCAGGGGCGCCCCCATGTGGACACTCACCCATGGAACACCCAGCTGCCGCACTCGTCTGCTTTGTTGACGTAGTTTTCCGGAAGGAGGCCGGAGCACCCAGTAGCCAGCGATGACCCGTACAGCCAACCTTCACTGGTATTGGTCTGCTCCACCGGTGACATGAAGATGAAATCCCCGGGTACCAGCTCCAGCTCGTCATCGTTTTGCGGTGTATAGGGGTACAAGACCTGCAGGGTCTAAGGGGGACACAGACATAACACACAGATTACCATACTTATCGGGTGTTAGGTGACAGTGCTGGACCTCCATAGTCACATGACTCTGGAACTTCTCAACTTTTACTACCCTGTTTCCCCGAAAATAAGACCTAGCCTGATTGTTGGGGATAGCTGCAATATAAGCCCTACCCCCCCCCCAAATAAGCCCTACCCTGTTTCCCCAAAAATAAGCCCTACCCTGAAAATAAGACCTATAAGGACTTTAACTAGGGCTTATTTGGGGGGTAGGGCTTATATTACAGCCATCGCTGACAATCACACTAGGTCTTAATTTCGGGGAAACAGGGTAGTAATTCTCTTTTTGTAGGCATGGAGGTGCAGTTGGTCACACACACGACAATCTGATTGTACAATCTCCTATTACACGATTATGGCACCAGTCATTGTAAAATCAGATTGCATAGCGTATGGCCAGCTTTGGATTGATCACAACTACTGTATGTCATGTAAGGGCCTACAAAGACAATATATTCTGCTTGTATCCGTTCAGGCACCACCTATACAATAGAGTTGTTGGTAGATCCAATAGGGGCTACATGTGCTTCCATTTCATGATCTTATAATTGATGCGCAATTTGATCAAAATAATCAAATAGCCATCACTTGTGCCAATGGATTTAGACTCAATTAACAACCCCAATTCCAAAAAAGTTGGGACACCGTGTACAATCGACATAAAAACAGAATGCAATGGTTTACAAATCTCATAATCCCATATTTTATACACAATAGAAAATAGAAAACATATCCAACGTTTAAACTGAGAAAATGTAATAAGGTCATTTTTAAATTGATGGCAGCAACACATCTCAAAAAAGTTGGGACAGGACAACAAAGCTGGTAAAGTATGTGGTACTAACAAGGAGGGGCTGGAAGAACATTTTGCTACTAATTAGGTGAATTGGCAACAGGTCAGTGCCATGATTGGGTATAAAAAGGGCATCATAGAGAGTCAAAGTAAAGATGGGCAGAGGTTCATTAACCCGTGAAAAGCTGCGTCTAGAAATGGAACAATTTCAGAATAATGTTCAACGTAAAATTGCAAAGATTTTAAATATATCATCTACAGTACATTTTTGGGGTCAAGAGATAAATACTGCATGAATTTTCGTGTTAAAATGACTCATGCGGTATTCATGTCAAAAGTAGTCAATTCACTAAAAAAAAATAAACATGCTTTATTTACCAAATGTGTTAAATATTTATCTTTTGCATGTTCAACACTTAAATTTTGTGTTACTTTTAGTGTTTTTTTTTCACATTTTAACACTGCGCCAGAGGAAGAAAAAAATGCACACAGAAATACTATGAAGCTGTGAAAACATTCTAGCACGCTCTCATTCACAGAATGATCTCCCTCTGATGAAATGTTCCAATTTATATTCATTCCTGAGCCCAGGGCAAAACATTTTCACACCGATACCTTGTACATTTCATGTACTGGTCTATGGAAGAGCCCTTTATCATAACATTTTTTTTTTTTTTTCAAAATTCAGAGTTTGAAAAAAAAAAAAATTTTGCAGACATCATAAAAGGTTTTTTTGACAGGACTCTGAGCTTGAAAGTGTGAATTCTGAGCTTGAAAAAAAAAAATATTTTTTTTACAGAATTCTGAGTTTGAAATTTTTTTTTTTTTTAAAGAATTCTGAGATTAAAAGTCAGAATTCTGAGTTTCAAAGTAAGGTTTCTGAATTTCAAAGTCAGAGTTTAAAAAAAATTATTTTACAGAATTCTCAGATTGAAAGTCAGAATTCTGAGATGATGGTCCCAGGGGTCTTCCATAGTGGTCAGTGCAGAGTTCCCCTCATTGTTATTTTATACTTTGCAAAAATACCGACTGCCTACTGGCAGGGGATAAATAACGAATGTGTGTGTTCTTTAGCCCTGGTTCACACCAGTGTGGCTTTGAAATCGTGTTATTTCAGTGTGATTTCAAAGCCACTGATCAGTGCTATTTGGACCTCTGATTTCATTGCAGTGTGCGACTTCATTTAACAAAAGTTAACGCAAGTCACAATGAAATCGCAAAAAAAGTAATGCAGGAACCTTTTTTTTAAAAAACGCGGCGACTTAAGTTGCAACGATTTGAGCGGTTCCATTGCTGGAAATGGGGTGCGACTTGTCATGCGATTTTGAACTGTCAAATCGCATGACAAATCGCACTGGTGTGAACCAGCCATTAGCAAATTGACTTTAATGATTTATCTTTTTTTTTTGCGTTAGCGATCTCACATTTGATATTTTACTTTGATGAATTTACACTTTTATTATCTTATGAGAGATTTCCAAACCCTGGATCAAATGTACATATCCATCAGCACACCACGGATCGTCAATTACATCCAAATCTATATTAAAGAATGATCACATCACAGAAGATATAGTGCGATGTTTCGGAACCGCGCAGGACCTCTCTGTCACGAAGGGGTCCTGCACGGTTCTGAAACGTTGCACTATGTCTTCTGTGATGTGATCATTCTTTAATAAAGTTTTGGATGTAATTGACGATCCGTGGTGTGCTGGCGGATATGTACATTTGATTTGCGATGTTTCCAGTTCCAGCTGCTTGTTGCTGCAGCACCCGCTACTCCTAAAAACCTTATCCAGGAAAGTGTGCAATGGGTATAATAATTTACAAAAAAATGGGTCAAATGACCTCCATATGGAATGTGGTAACCTTTAGTGAACTGACCCCAATATCATCAAAAGATTCAGAGAATCTGGAGAAATTTCTGTGCACAAGGGACAACGCCGAAATGCAATATTGGATGCTGCGATCTTCAGGGCCCTCAGATGGCATTGCATTGAAAGCAGACATGATTGTGTGATGGACATCACTGCACAGGCTCAGGAAAACCTCCAAAAATCACTGCCTGTGAACACAGTTCGCTGTGCCATCCAAAAATGCAAGGTAAAGCTCTATCACCGAAAGAAGAAGCCACACCTGAACAGGAGCGCCACTGTCTTCTCTGGGCCAAAGCTTATATAAAATGGTCTGTTGCAAAGTGGAAAACTGTTCTGTGGTCAGACAAATCAAAATTTTACATTTTCTTTGGCAACCATGGGCCGTGTCTTTCGGACTAAAGAGGACCTGTATCTCTGATGGTATGGGGGAGCATTAGTGTATATTAAATGGGCAGCTTGCACATCTGGAAAGGCACCATCAATACTGAAAAATACACTATGTTACCAAAAGTATTGGGACTTCTGCCTGTACACACACTTGAACTTTAATGGCATCCCAGTCTTAGTCCATAGGGGTCTTTATTGAGTTGGCCCACCCTTTGCAGCTATAACAGCTTCAGCTCTTCTGGGAAAGCTTTCCACAAGGTTTAGGAGTGTGTCTATGGGAATGTTTGACCATTCTTCCAGGAGCGCATTTGTGAGGTCCGGCACTGATGTTGGACGAGAAGGCCTGGCTTGGAGTTTCATCCTAAAGGGGTTCTATCAGGTTGAGGTCAGGACCCTGTGCAGGCCAAACTCACTCATCCATGTCTTTATGGACCTTGCTTTGTGCACTGGTGCTCAGTCATGTTGGAACAGGAAACAGCCATCCCCAAACTGTTCCCCCAAAGTTGAGAGCATGAAATTGTCCAAAATGTCTTGGTATGCTGACGCCTTAAGAGTTCCCTTCACTAGAACTAAGGGGCCAAGCCCAACCCCTGAAAAATAACCCCACACCATAATCCCCCCTCCACCAAATGATTTGGACCAGTGCACAAAGCAAGGGCCATAAAAACATGGATGAGCAAGTTTGGGGCGGAGGAACTTGACTGACCTGCACAGAGTCCTGACCTCAACCCGACAGAACACCTTTGGGATGAATTTGAGCAGACTGCGAGCCAGGCCTTCTCATCCAACATCAGTGCCTGACCTCACAAATGTGCTTCTGGAAGAATGGTCAGACATTCCCATAGACACACTCCTAAACCTTGTGGACAGCCTTCCCAGAAGAGTTGAAGCCGTTATAGCTGCAAAGGGTGGGCCAACTTAATATTGAACCCTACGGACTTATGCCCCGAACACACGGTCGGACTTTGTTCGGACATTCCCACAACAAAATCCTAGGATTTTTTCCGTCGGATGTTGGCTCAAACTTGTCTTGCATACAAACGGTCACACAAAGTTGTCGGAAAATCCGATCGTTCTGAACGCGGTGACGTAAAACACGTACGTCGGGACTATAAATGGGGAAGTGGCCAATAGCTTTCATCTCTTTATTTATTCTGAGCATGCGTGGCACTTTGTCCGTCGGATTTGTGTACACACGATCGGAATTTCCGACAACGGATTTTGTTGTCGGAAAATTTATCTCCTGCTGTCCAACTTTGTGTGTCGGAAAATCCGATGGAAAATGTCCGATGGAGCCCACACACGGTCGGAATTTCCGACAACACGCTCCGATCGGACATTTTCCATCGGAAAATCCGACCGTGTGTACGGGGCATAAGACTGAGATGCCAATAAAGTTCCTGTGCGTGTAAAAGCAAGTGTCACAATACTTTTGGCAATATAGTGTATATCCAGGTTTTAGAGCAGCATATGCTCCCATCCAGATGACGTCTTTTTCAGGGAAGGCCTGGAATATTTCAGCAGGACCATGCTAAACTGCACACTACTTCTATGACAACAGCATGACTTTGTAGACCAGTGCTTCTCAACTCCTGTCCTCAGGACCCACTAACAGGCCAGGTTTGCAAGATAACTGAAATACGTCACAAGTAATATCATTTGCTGCTCAGTGATTGCAGTTTTCTAGTCTGCATCTCCCCAAGGTAATACTTCAAATCTGGCCTGTTAGTGGGTCCTGAGGACAGGGGTTAATAACCACTGTCCTAGTAGAAGAGTCGGGTGCTTAACTGGCCTGCCTGCAGTCCAGACTTTTTCACCAATTGAAAATATTTGGCGCTTGAAAAGAAAAATACGACAAAGAACACACAGGACTGTTGAGCAGTTGGAATCCTATATCAGGCACGAATGGGGTAACATTCTTCTCCCAAAACTCCAGCAGCTGGTCTTCTCAGTTCTCAGACATTTACAGAGTTGGGAAAAGGAGAGATGTACACCGTGGTAAACATGGCCCACCCAAAATTTTTTGAGACTTGTTGCTGCCTTTGATTTCAAAATGACCTTATTTTTTGCTTAAAATGGTAAATTTTCTTGGTTTAAACATTTGATATATTTTCTATTGTGAATAAAATATGGCTTTATGAGATTTGCAAATCATTGTATTCGTTTTTTATGTAGATTTTACACAGCGTCCCAACTTTTTTGGAATTGGAGTCGGGGTGGAAAACTATCAGCCGTTTGGCATTGATAGCAACACTGGGATACTTTGTTCATGAATCTGATTGTATTTCAATGTATCAGTTCATGAGACTGTATGGTGGAACAGAGATGTGATTGATAATTTAGAATCATAAGTTACAATCGTATTTTAACTCTCAATCGAAATTCACTTTTCTGACGATCAAATGGGTTGTTGACAATATATCAACTATTCATATCGGAGGAAATCAATATATGGAAGTGTGTATGGCCGCCATAAAGGAAATTGTACAATCAGGTTTTAACAGTCAGCTAAAAACGCCACACAAACCTTGTCACTAGGGCGGAGCCATTACCTCGTGATTGACATATCGGATGTCCCGGGAAAATATGGCAGCCACCCAATCACAGCCCAGGTTTATGTCAATGTTATTGGCCAGCTTTTCCAGCGTCGGTAGGTGATTGGCCTGGAAGTGATATGCCAGTGTGACATGTAACTGCTTCTTGTGCGGCTCCACCCGGACGTCTGAAATAAAGGGAAGTACCAGAGTCACACCATACACGCCATCCCATTCATTTACCATAGGCTTTTTATTAATACCTGGATAGAAATGTAAAATACTGTGACCGGATTTACATTTGTGTTGCGGTACTGCGCGGTAAACCGTGCGTACAATACACCGACGTACAGCAACAGCACAGGAAACTGACTGCGGTGCTCCTCATTTTGAAAAATGTCTGCTGCAATGCATTGGAGCCCATTCAAAATAGATGTGAATGAGCCATAAGTGTGAAAATTCCAGCAGAGATATATACTTTACTCATCATTATCTTCTGTTATCCCAACACTCCACACCTGGCATCCTCCTGGCCCATCCCCAGCTGTTCTTGTACAATACAATGTAAGGCTGGCCATACACTATACAAATTTTCTTTCTTATTCAATTTCCATTAGATTTACCTTCAACTATGTAGTGCAAGGGCCTGCCTGATTGCATACAAATTGAAAGGGTTTAGGTCTAACCTTATATTGTATGGTTTTGGTAAATCTAACGCTCCTTTCACACTGGGGAGGGGGGCGTTGTCGGCGGTAAAGCGCCGCTATTGTAAGCGGCGCTTTACCGTCGGTATGCGGCCGCTAGCGGGGCGGTTTTACCCCCCTGCTAGCGACCGAGAAAGGGTTAAAACCACCGCAAAGCGCCTCTGCAGAGGCGCCTTGCCGGCGGTATAGCCGCGCCGTCCCATTGATTTCAATGGGCAGGAGCGGTAAAGGAGCGGTATACACTCCGCTCCTTCACCGCTCCGAAGATGCTGCTGGCAGGACTTTTTTTTACCATCCTGCCAGCGCATCGCTCCAGTGTGAAAGCCCTCGGGGCTTTCACACTGGAATGAAAGCAGCAGCACTTTCGGGTCGGTTTGCAGGCGCTATTAGTGCAATAGCGCCTGCAAACCGCCCCAGTGTGAAAGGGCCCTAAAGGAAAGTTGAACAAGAAAATTGTATAGTGTATTGCCAGCCTTACTCAAAGGGAAGAGAATGTGAGAGGTGCAGCAGGAAGAGCAAGTCACAGAGAGCAGCTGCCTTACAATGAGACTAACTGCTCATTCTGAGGTTAGCAAAAAAAAAGAAAAAAAATTATACATATACACATATCTATCTATCTATCTATCTATCTATCTATCTATCTATCTATCTATCTATCTATCTATCTATCTATCTATCTATCTATCTATCTATCTATCTATCTATCTATCTATCTATCTATCTATCTATCTATCTATCTATCTATCTATCTATCTATCTATCTATCTATCTATCTATCTATCTATCTATCTATCTATCTATCCTGATAGATAGATAGATAGATAGATAGATAGATAGATAGATAGATAGATAGATAGATAGATAGATAGATAGATAGATAGATAGATAGATAGATAGATAGATAGATAGATAGATAGATAGATAGACAGATAGACATACACACACAGTGGGGAAATATAATTATTTCATCCCCTGCAGATTTTGTAAGTTTGCCCACTTACAAAGAAATGAAGGGTTTATAATTTTTTTTTATCATAGGTGTATTTTAAATGATAGAGACAGAATATCAACCAAGAATCCAAAAAACACACACGATACAAATGTTATAAATTAAGTTGCAGTTCAGTGAGTAAAATAAGTATTTGATCCCCTACCAACCAACAATAATTCTGGCTCCCACAGACTGGCTACAGTAGGTGCTCATGTGGCACACAGATTAGTCCTGTCACTTTAAGAAGGTGCTCCTAATGGCAACTCGTTATGTGTATAAAAGACACCTGTCCACCGAATCTCTTGATTCCATTCAAACATCACCGTCATGGGAAAGACCAAAAAGCTGTCAAAGGACATCAGGGACAAGATTGTAGACCTGCACAAGGCTGGAATTTTTTAGTTAATTAATTTTTTTCTTTTTTAATTTTGTTATTCAATTCTTCTTTTTCTTTCTTTTTTATTAATTTACCTTGTGGGTAACTTAATTCATACATAATATGATTATGCTTTTATAAATGACAGCTTGTAGAATACAGTGCACTTTATGCATATTGGTTTCTTAATACCATCTATGTAGCTGTGGATATAAATAATAGTTTTAATGTAATGAACACAGTGCAATCGTAGTGTCCCCCCTCATTTGCATATCTGGACGTACCTATTATATGTCTAGGGGAGATACCACCTAGTCCGCAGGCTCATCTGTAGAATAACACATACCTGGCACTATGTCACGCACTTTAATCAAATCTAATTTTTTATTTTTAATTGAGTTAACTATTTAAATTTTAATTGCCTATCTTTTATTTTATTAAATATTTACTTCTCGTCGTGTTTCTAGCGGCCCCGTACCATAAGAACATCCCCATGTTGGCATTCTTGGTTGCGTCCATTATGCAATCGGAGGAGGCACTAGGGAGCCCGCATGCCTATATTATGTGTGGAGCGTGAAGCGTCGACACCGTCTTTGATAACGTCCTATGACGAAACGCGTAAGGCGGAGTCAAGCTCACACGTCACACCCGGAAGCCGTGGTTGGAACGCAAGCTGGGACGCACGCCATGTTTTGGCTTCCTGGTTTCGCTTCTGAACAGCCGGGCTGTACTGGGTTAGCTGCTATGATCTGTATGCAACGTCTTTAAATAAACCCGAACTTACTTCACTATGGAAGTCCCCTGTTTCTTCTTTCTAAATGGAGGAAAATACATTGGTATAGTGATGAGGCACGGAGGAGTCCACCTCTGAAAAAAGTCAGCTGGAAACCCCAAACAGAGCTATTGGGATACACCCACGGATAACCGGAGGCAACCAGGACACCCAAAGGAACATCTACTCCAGACACCCACTCTATGCTCACTACCCCTGTAGGGGTGACTGCTTCTGGTGAGTGGGGATTACATTGGGGGGAGCACCTGGAGTCACCAACCTTTTTCTGATGAACACAGAAGTCACCGTTGTTACATTCACTTACTATTTTATCTAATGCTTGGACTGCACAAAGACTGTGATCCTTCATTGAGTTTATTATTTTTGACAATGTGGATTTTTTCACAGAGTTCTGTCACATATATAAATTTGCACATGTAGTCCTGATATATATATATATATATACTGGTATATGAACTTAAGTAGTTCCTTGCACATACGGTCCTGAAATATCTTTTTCATATTGTGGTCACATGTAGCTTATGTATGGTATAAGTTTTTTTGATTATATAGGCGATTTAGGTGTTGTCACTTCACAAACACCCCACCCTGAACAGTAGCCCTTGTACTGTATGTATATATTGAGACTCGTTTGAGTTTGCACTGCTGCTGATAGCTGTTCTTAATGGGATTCTGTCCCTGGATACAACATATTATCACACACTAAGGGTGCCTGCCCTGAGGGGCATACTGTCACAGTTTAGACACTGTATACTACTTAGTATTATTATTATTATTTTTATGCACATTTATGGAACTATTTATGGTTTGGTAGACACACTGGGATAGTAATATCCTCGTTCACTTTATGGTACAGTTAGTTATTATTAGACACACATAGGGTAGCGCCATTTCCCCATTTACTATATTTATTACTGCACAAGGCTGGAATAGGCCACAAGACCATCAGCAAGAAGCTTGGTGAAAAGAAGACAACTGTTGGAGCGATTGTTCACAAATGGAGGAAATACAAAATAACCATCATTCGCATTCGGTCTGGAGCTCCATGCAAGACTGCGCCTCATGGGGTAAGGATGATCATGAGAAAAGTGAGGGATCAGCTCAGAACTACGCAGGAGGAGCTTGTGAATGATCTCAAGGCAGTTGGGACCACAGTCACCAAACAAACCATTGGTAACACAATACTCCGCCATGGATTGAAATCCTGCAGCGCCCGCAAGGTCCCCCTCCTCAATGTACAGTCATGTCAATGAATCTAAAGGATTCTGAGAAGGATTGGCAGAAAGTGCTGTGGTCAGATGAGACTAAAATTGAACTCTTTGGCATTAACTGGATTTGCTGTGTTTGGAGGAAGAAAAATGCTGACTATGACCCTAAGAACACCATCCCCTTCAGTCGAGCACAGAGGTGGAAACATGATGCTTTGGGGCTGTTTCTCTGCTAAAGGTACAGGCTGACTTTGCCGCATTTAGGACCAATGGACGGGGCCATGTATTGTAAAATCTTGGATGAGAACCTTCTTCCCTCAGCCAGAACACCAAAGATGGGTCATGGATGGGTCTTCCAGCATGACAATGTGCCAAAACACACGGCCAAGGCAACAAAGGGGTGGCTCAAGCAGAAGCACATTAAGGTCATGGAGTGGCCTAGCCAGTCTCCAGAACGTAATCCTTTAAAAAATTTATGGAAGGAGCTGAAACTTTGAGTTGCCAAGCGACAGCCAAGATTTAGAGAAGATCTGTAAAGAAGAGTGGACCAAAATCCCTCCTGAGATGTGTGCAAACCTGGTCACCAACTACAAGAAACGTCTTACCTCTGTACTTGCCAACAAGGTTTTCTCCACCAAGTACTAAGTCATGTTTTGCTTGGCGATCAAATACCCTAATTTTACTCACTGAACTGCAACTCAATTTATAACATTTGTATTATGTGTTTTTTCTGGATTTTTGGTTGATATTCTGTCTCTATCATTTAAAATACACCTATGATAAAAATGATAGACCCCTCATTTCTTTGTAAGTGGGCAAACTTACAAAATCTGCAGGGGATCAAATAATTATTTTCCGTACTGTATATATTTATAAAATATCAGCCACTGCATCATGCTGACACTCACTGCTATGTATCAAATTATAATTGGCTTTTCAGTCGATCACAAGCAATAACAGCTCGTTCACACTAGTAGTTGGGGGGGGGGGGTAAAACCCAGCAGTGGCCCTTAGGGGCCCATTCACAGCAGGGCAGTCCATTGTGGTGCGGATAACTTGTTAAAGGCATACTCCACCTTTCTGACCAGGTTGATTTATACCTATAGTTAGGGTGTCACATGAAAATGGTCACATTCCCCAACCTCCCACTTTGACAATGAATGGCACTGCAGCACACCGATGTGCCCCAAGTGTATTACTGCCTATTACTGCAGTGCAGTGGTGTGAACAAGTCCTTAAAGTGGACCTAGCATTAGATGTGTCCATAACTGGTAAGCAATGTGTGGGGGCAACCCTGCCAGGTGTTTATTAGGCAAGAGGATAGTACACCAACTAACAGGGTCTTCATCTGCTTTGCTCTCCAGAAGGATGGAGCCATTTTTTTTTTCAGGCAGCACTCGGGGTCACATCTACTCTCTGGATGGAGACGCTGGCCTGGAGATGATACAGTCATGGAAATCCTGGTGCCTGTGCAGTTCTTGGCTATGTTCACAAAAGTCTTACACAGATCAGCCCTTGCTGCGGCTTTGTAACTTGGTACAAAGTTACAATGTACAGCCTGATCACCGGGTGAGGGGGAGACTGAGAAAATGCTTCCTCTTGCCTGCAGCAGACATCATCTCAGCCTAGGTAAAGACACTGGACTGAAGCGCAAGGATGAATTTGTAATAATAAAAGTGGAGCTTTTCCTCTTTGCTGTATATTGTGGGATGATAGGGATCAATTGATACATTGTTAGCATTTGTTGAGTACTGCGTAATGTGGTAACGTGTGCATTCATGAAGTGTTAGTATCAGCACATGTAGCGTTGTTCTCAGCGCAGTCCTCACCTGTTTTGATCAAGGCCTCTTCAGAAAAATCTGCTGCAAATTTCTTCAGAATCTCGGCGCACTCGTCGCTCACGAAGAGCCCAATGAAATTGGAAGACGTGTAAAGCTGCAGGGGGAGGGGGTTGGGGAATTTGGTTTTCCACTGGGTGACCGTGGTCTGTAATGCTTCACATAAGGCGTCAACGTTTTTATCTTCACACTGTAGGGGAAGTCAGAGATTGGCGTCATTATACAGCACAGTCAACGCCACCCACAGGCCGGGCACTTCCCTCTGATGGGCAGAGATCAGATACGACGGCAGGCAGAGGGCGCAGATAACAATCACAATAGACCATCAAAAACATCTCTAAAAAAGTAATCCCGGTACCCCTCCGTCTTAGGGAAAAACTTCTACTGCCCCCTTAAGGTTGGGATTTTTATCAACCACTTCCATATCGGGCCAATTCTGGCACTCCTCTTCTACATGTAAAAATCACTATTTTTTTTTTTCTAGAAAATTACTCAGAACCCCCAAACGTTATATATGTTTTTTAGCAGGGACCCTAGGGAATAAAATGGCGGTCATTGCAACTTTTTATGTCACTTGGTATTTGTGCAGCAATTTTTAAAACATGAATTGGAAAAGAGAAAAAAACACTAAAGTTAGCCCAATTGTTTGTATAATATGAAAGATGATGCTACCCTGAGTAAATGGATACCTAACATGTCATGCTTTAAAATTGCGCACACTTTAAAATTGCATACACTCGTGGAATGGCGCCAAACTTCGACATGAAAATCTCCATAGGTGACTCTTTAAAAATTTTTTTACAGGTTACCAGTTTAGAGTTACAGAGGAGGTCTTGGGCTATAATTATTACTCTCACTCTAACATTGGTGACGATACCTCACATGTGTGGTTTGAATGCCGTTTACATATCTGGGTGCGACGCACATATGCGTCCGCTTCTGTGTGTGAGCTCGCAGGGACGGGGGGAGCATAACATTTTTCTATATTATTGTATATTTTATTTTTACACTTTCCCTTTCATTTTTTTTATCACTTTTATTCCTGTTACACGGAATGTAAACATCCCTTGTAATAGGAATAGGCCATGACAGGTCCTCTTTATGGATAATAAATCTATAAGACCCCACAAATTCTCCTCTAGCCTGGAAAGAGTGAGATTAAAAAAAAAGATCTCAGCCTTTCCAGCCGAATACACGGCAGAGTTTACACTTGCTGGGGCCGGACGTAATGTCATAATATCGCGTCCGGCCTCTGAATGTCATAGAGACTGCCAGGGACCATCCGGTCCGTGGTATTCTCTATGGTGAACTTCCGCCACTGACCGATTCCTTCCTCGGCTCGCCGATCGCCTGGGCGAGCCGGTAGAACCACCAGAGGGCGTGGTGGGGTGCTGACTGTTTTTTTAGCTCCTGAATGTGCATAACATGACCAAATTCCAGAACCTGTAGTTATTGAAAACGTGCCTTCTTTGGCTCATCCCTCCCCTTCCCCATTAACAGGCTAATGGCATTTTTTAAATAAAACCTTTCCAGTTTCATTACATACTTTATTTTAGACCCAGTGATGTCATCTCTGGGTGCCTGTGCTTCTCTATGCAAAACAAGCAGATCATGGCTGGTGGGAGGGGCCAGACAGGTGCTGTACATAGCTTACCGAAAACCTTCCTTGCTCCTTCTACTCAAATAAAAGTAAAAGGGAAAAGCAGAGGTCCAGGAGTTCACAGAGGATGTTACAAGGAAGTACAGAAACACAGTAAGAAACAGTTCTTATGAAAATTAGATTGCAGGGCCATTAAGAAGTGGATGTGCATGCATTATATCTGGAGAATAAGGATATCAGTGTCACTTTAAGTGAGGTTGAATTTACTAGCGGAAATAGGGAAGAGAGAAGGAGAAGTACAGAGAAGATAACTGCTGCCTCTGTGAAAACCATTAAAGGCCCTTAAAGAGAACCTGTCTTGTCACTGACCCTGATGTACATATCACATGAAGTCACCTCCTTGCTGCAGGAACCGTCCATATCTTTATTAGTCAGCACAGACCTCACACTGAACACATGTAGGTGCCCCCCCCCCATACCTACCTACAGCCATAAAAGATTTACACCCCCCCTGCCCCCCTCCTACAAACTCATCTCCACCTTTCCTCCCAAGGTATTAAAGCCAAAGTTTGATCTGCTTATATTTTGCTTCTCTGGTTCCTCAACACAATATATAATTTTTTTTAATTATTTCTTTATATAATTTAATTTTAGAACCAGTGACATCATCCCTGGGTCTCCAGGATTCTCTATGCAAGGCAGGCAGATCATGGCTGGTGGGAGGGGCCCCGGCAGTACACGGCATCCTGATGTAATCAGTTGGCTGGCTCTTGGGAGGAGGTCTGCAAATACCAATATGCCTTGATGGAGAAATGAGCGTTTCCAGGCAGCCTGCATTTGCATGCAGGCCACCATTGGTAATGCTGAGCCTCCATGATTGGAAGATCTGAAATCTAATGATGAAAGGTTGGGGCCAGACACAGGCTGAGGAAGAAAGGGGCTAGATGATGCTGGCTTTCCCCCAGCCAGCTCTCTGACTTGCTATGGCTTCTATTGCACATTGTGAGAAGCTCACAGTGTGCAGTGAAATCAGAGTAAGTAATATCAGTACAGGAGAGGGAAGGCTGGACAGATGGGCACCCCATAGAGAACACTGATAAATAGCCGCACTCACTCCCTTCTGGTTCTAAGGAAAGTCTTGTGTCACGAGACTGCTCTGCTAAGCTGGAGCTTAGAAGTGACCACTTTCCATCCATGATGCACCCAGGGGTGACCACAAGGGAGCTCTTGGCTCACTGTCTGGGGACGTCACTTCTTTCAAAGGTCAAACATTATACTGTACAGAAGTCACCTGACCGCAAAACGGAGGAGAGGCCATTCTACTGGGGCCCCTTGACCCCCCCCCCCCCGGGCGATCTGTACACTTATCACCCCCTCTATCAACACCCCCGGCCTGAAGCATCTGATGGAAACCAACCCTCACTTTGTGCTTCAAAGCCAACCAACCTCTTATTTATTTCTGCGGAAATACACAGAAAGGTCAAAGCGTGCCATTTACCCAAATCAGAAACCAAAGCTGCAAGGCCACATCAAACACCACCCACATCTACATTTATCTTACACGGTACAGACATCTACACCACATGTACCATTTGAGATCGCCTTGTCTGTAGTAGCCGGGGAGATTGTACAGAATGAATCTCCATGGAAGTGGTGTCATCTCACAATCTATTGTTAGGCTACAATATAAAGGCAAAAAAGATCACTAGGAGGTCCTTTCAATCCTATAGAGTGGCTAGGCCGGCCCCAGAGGAGCACGGGACGTACCATGAAGAACTGGCAGAGTGTAATATGCGGGAAAATGTTATGTGCTTTGTTCTTGCCACAGAGCTGCTTCGACTGCTGCCAGAAGTCAGACAGCTTCTGCGCCAACGGACCCATGGGTCGCAGGTACAGGACATACTCGCGGGGCAGGGGGTCGTCCAGAAAGGGGTCATCCACGTGAGAGAAGAGCCTGGAAAAAAAAATGGAACATTTTGTTCTGAAGCTGCACTACATGTTAGAGATTAAATGGATATATTATGGGGACTGTTAGACCTTGTCTGGAGGATGTATTCACTGAATGAAAAAAAAAAAAAAATAATAACAACAAGTATACACACACACATATACTGTATATGTATATATACTTTTTAAACAACATTAACAGTATATTCCCACATAAAAAAAAAAAAAAAAAAAAAAAAAAACACAACAATATAATTTTATATATATATATATATAGATATGTCTATCTATCTATCTATCTATCTATCTATCTATCTATCTATCTATCTATCTATCTATATATATATATATATATATATATATATATATATATATCTCTATATATGTATATAACTATAGATATATATATCTATAGATATATATATATCTATATATATATCTATATATATATATAAATCTATACATCTATATATAACCATAATAGTTCATGATAAGTATTTAAATAACGTATTAATAATATTCTGTAAAAGAACAGACAAAACAAAAGAAAAAAAAGAAGAGGAGATACAAACACACTTTTTAATGAAATCTATATTCCCACACAAATAAAATGAGAAAATGAGATATAGAGAATATATATATATATATATATATATATATATATATATATATATATATATATATATATATATATATATACACACATACACACACACAAACACACTGTATATATAAAACCATATTAGTTTATGATAAATATTTGAAAAAAATATCCATAATAATACATGAAAGAAAAAAAAAGAAAAATTGCTCTAGTGTAATACCATTTTCTTATTTTATAGAACCTAACAATATTACTCACCAATCACAAGCTGCCTGAACACTTCTCCCACCGGTTGACGCCAGTGCTTTTTGCCTACGAACAAACAAAAAAAGAAACCTTTTTTTTCTAGATTTTCAAAATAGATATACAAGTAAACACACTAAAACAACGATCTCTCTTGCTCTCTCTCTCTCTGTACATATTTATATATATATATATATTTTTTTTTTAATAAATAACTACATAAGGTAAGCTAGAAAGCGATGGAAAACACACATTTGTTTTATTCAGCCCCTTTGCCGTATATTAGTAGAAATAAACCTTTTTCGTGATTTGAAGTGAAATTTAAAAAAAATAAATTACAATCTCACATGACTACAAATAAAAATAAAATAAAAAACCTTTTCATTTTAGAAAATTGGTGAAAACATTCAATCCTAATAGCACTGGAAAAGGGTATCTGTAAACCTGGCTCACTAAATTAAAAAAACAAAAAAACAAACAAAATAAAAAGTAATGACATTTAATGGACTATGCAGTCATGTCAAAATATATGATTTTAAAAAAATGCATTAAAAAACTAAAACAGGAATTACAACTTGTGACAGTTTTTTTAACAGAAAAAAAAGAGAATTTTTTTTTTTTTATGCACTATTATTGGATCATTTCGCCATCAAGCTTTCTTTTCCGCCTTGTTAAGTATTTCAGCTTTTGCGCTCTCGTTACCCGCTGGAATTACTCACAGATGACATTTTTGACATACAAACGTGTGACTATCTCATTCCGCAGAAAGAAGTTACTTCACACCGGCTGCTGTACATCTAGTTTCCACAGAAACATTTACTTTGTTATCTTGAACGTTAAGGCGATTTATTTTTAGGTATCTGAGGATTTCAAGGTTATCAGCAGTTAGTGGATAAATCGCGTCACCGTTATAATTGCATTGCACACAACTGATGTGGTGTGACTCAGAAGAGCTGAAAAAGTTCGGCATACGTGACCAGAAAGTTAGAACTCTACTTCACAAGTCCACTCGTCAAATGTACAATTTAAATAACAAAAAAAAACCAAAATCTACGGCCAAAGAGATAAAAATGCAATTGAAATACATAATAAATAACTGGTCTATAAAATGTGTAATTCTGTTCAGCTAGTCTTGTGATTCACAAACACATCTGCCACAACACAAAGCCAGAAGGGCGACACCACTCCTCTCTATCGCAGCCAATCAGTGCGCTATGTTACCCCCCACCTTCACCCAGCTCCAAAGAGTGTGAATGACCATCGTGAACAGTTTCTCCATGTATTTGCCCCTTCCCTTTTTTTCCAGCTGCGACCTGAAATTCCTGAATGCCTGTCCCTCCATCCCCCAGTTCCTGAAACATGTTAGGATATCAACATCGTCCATAACAACTGAACTTGATGGGGCACACAAGGCTGACACTCCCACTATCAACCTGATTTCTGGGAAGGTACCAACCACTTCCCAATTGCCCCACACAGCATACTGCTGGAGGGCGGCCGCCGTGAGCTAGATCACGTATCTGATTTATTACAGAACAAGCTGATCAGCGGGTCCCAGCCAATGATTGATCACCGGGACCCGCTGATTGGCTCAGTGATTCACAGAAGAGAGCTCTATGTTGTTTACCAACACAGAGCTCTTTACACTGACAAGCAATCTTGCTGTTTTTTATTCCCTGCAAAGCAAGGTAAAAAAAAATACAAGATCACTTAGTAAAACCAGCACATAATACACATAGTTAGGCACACAGTTAACTCCTTGATCGCCCTAGATTTTAACCCTTCCTAGCCAGGGTCATTAGTACAGTGATAGTCTACAGTATTAGCACCGATCTCCGTATTAGTGCCACTATAGAGGTCAGTCAGTATGTGTACCCCCAGCCAGTGTCAGATTCCTTGCCACACTATCGCAGTCCTATTTTAAGTCTCTGATCGCTACCATTACTAATATATATATATATATCAGTTTGTAGATGCTATAACTTTCACGCAAACCAATTAACATACACTTATTGGGATTTTTTTTTTTTTTTACCAAAGACATATAGGAGAATACATTTTGGTCAAACTTTTCAACTTTTTCTATAGGATATGTCTTATAGGAGAAAGTAAAAAAAAAAATGTGTTTTGTTTTTACAAAATTTTCAGTCTTTTTTAGTTGATAAAATAAAAAACCTAGTGGTGATCAAATACCACCAAAAGAAAGCTCTATTTGTGGGGGGAAAAATGATAGAAATTTTTATTTGGGGCAGCGTTCCATGACCGAGCACATCCAGGACCTGCTGATCGGCTGTGTCCAATCATGGCCCGAGGTCCTGTGTTGACAATTAACACAGGGCTCTGTACAGAGGGAACAATCTCTCTGTTTCTTATCTCTGAAAAGCATCACCATTTACCAATATTAGTAGTATACATTTTTTTTTTTAGTAAATACACCATAGTTTGTAGATGCTATAACTTTCACGAAAAACAATCAATATACAATCAAAGACATGCAGCAGAATAAATTTTGGCCAAAATTTATTAAGAAATTAGATTTTTTTAAAATGTTTTATTGGATATGTTTTATATTTTCGGTCTTTCTTGGTTTATAAAATAAAAAACCCAGAGGTGATCAAATACCACCACAAGAAAGCTCTATTTCTGGAAAAAAAAAGATATAAGTTTTGTTTGTGTACAGCGTTGTATGACCGAGCAAGGCCAGGACCTGCTGCTTTTGACAATCCACACAGAGCTCTGTACAGAGGGTACAATCTGTCTGTTACTTATCCCTGCAAAGCACTACCATTTACCACCATTCGTAGTATAATTTTTTTTTTTTATCCAGTATAATACCATAGTTTGTAGATGCTATAACTTTAACGCAAGCCAATCAATATACAGTTGTGCTCATAAGTATACATACCCTGGCAAAATTTATGATTTCTTGTCCATTTTTAAGATAATATGAATGATAACACAAAAACTTTTCTTTCGCTCATGGTTAGTGTTTGGCTGAAGCCATTTATTATCAATCAACTGTGTTTACTCTTTTTAAATCATAATGGCAACAGAAACTACTCAAGTGACCCTGATCAAAAGTTTAAATACCCTGGTGATTTTGGCCTGATAACATGCACACACGTTGACACAAAGGGGTTTTGAATGGCTGTTAAAGGTAACCATCCTCACCTGTGATTTGTTTGCTTGTAATTAGTGTGTGTATATAAAAGGTCAATGAGTTTCTGGACTCCTGACACACCCTTGCATCTTTCATCCAGTGCTGCACTGATGTTTTTGGATTCGGAGTCATGGGGAAAGCAAAAGAATTGTCAAAGGATCTGCAGGAAAAGGTAGTTGAACTGTATAAAACAGGAAAGGGATTTAAAAAGATATCCAAGGAATTGAGAATGACAATCAGCAGTGTTCAAGCTCTAATCAAGAAGTGGAAAATGATGGGTTCTGTTGAAACCAAACCACGGTCAGGTAGACCAACTAAAATTTCAGCCACAACTGGCAGGAAAATTGTTCGGGATGCAAAGAAAAACCCACAAATAACTTCAGGTGAAATACAGGACTCTCTGAAAGTATGTGGTGTGGCTGTTTCAAGATGCACAATAAGGAGGCACTTGAAGAAAGATTGACTGCATGGTTGAGTCGCCAGAAGTAAGCCATTACTATGCAAATGCCACAAAGTATCCCGCTTACATAATGCCAAACAGCACAGAGACAAGCCTCAAACTTTCTGGCACAAAGTCATTTGGAGTGATGAGACCAAAATTGAGCTTTTTAGCCACAACCATAAACGCTACATTTGGAGAGGAGTCAACAAGGCCTATGATGAAAGGTACGGTGGTGGATCGCTGATGTTTTGGGGATGTGTGAGCTACAAAGGAACAGGAAATTTGGTCAAAATTGATGTCAAGATGAATGCAGTATGTTATCAAAGAATACTGGAGGAACATTTGCATTCATCAGCCAGGAAGCTGCGCATGGGACGTACTTGGACATTCCAACATGACAATGATCCAAAACACAAGGCCAAGTTGACCTGTTATTGGCTACAGCAGAATAAAGTGAAGGTTCTGGAGTGGCCATCTCAGTCTCCTGACCTCAATATCATTGAGCCACTCTGGGGAGATCTCAAACGTGCAGTTCATGCAAGACAGCCCAAGAATTTACAGGAACTGGAGGCTTTTTGCCAAGAGGAATGGGCAGCTTTACCATCTGAGAAGATAAAGAGCCTCATCCACAAATACCACAAAAGACTTCAAGCTGTCATTGATGTTAAAGGGGGCAATACACAGTATTAAGAACTGGGGTATGTAAACTTTTGATTAGGGTCATTTGGGTAGTTTCTGCTGCTATTATGATTTAAAAAGAGTAAACACAGTTGACTGATAATAAATGGCTTCAGCCAAACACTAACCACGAGTGAAAGAATTTTTTTTGTGTTATCATTCATATTCTCTGAAAAATGATCAAGAAATCATAAATTCTGCCAGGGTATGTAAACTTATGAGCACAACTCATATGTTGGGATTTTCTTTTTTATCAAAGACATGTAACAGAATACATTTTGGCCATAATTTATTAAGAAATTCGATTTTTTTTTTATTGGATAGGTTTTATAGCAGAAAGTAAAAAAAAAAATGTTTTGTTTTTTTTAAATCCTCTGTCTTTTTTTGGTTATAAAATAAAAAACCCAGTGATGATCAAATACCACCAAAAGAAAGCTCTATTTGTGGGAAAAAAATTATATACATTTTGTTTGGGACAACGTTCTATGACAGAGCACGGTCAGGACCTGCTGATCGGCTGTGTCCAATCACGGCCAGGGGCCCTGTGTCGACAATCAACACAGGGCTCTGTACAGAGGGAACAATCTCTCGGTTTCTTATCCCTGCAAAGCACCGCCATATACCACCATAAAATGAAAAAAAAATCCAGTATATATACCAGCTTGTAGATGCTATAACTTTCACGCAAAGCAATCAATATACACATGTTGGGGTTTTTATCCATCAAAGACATGTAGTAGAATGCATTTTGGCCAAAATATATAAAGAAATTTAATTGGGTATGTTTTGTAGCAGAAAGAAAAAAAAAATATTATTTTATAATATTATTATTTTTTCAAAATTCTTGGCCTTTTTTCGTTTATATTGCAAAAAACCCAGTCAAATATCACCAAAAAAAAAAGCTCTATTTGTAGGGAAAAAAATTACATAGATGTTGTTTGTGTAGAGTGTTGCATGACCCAGCACAGCCAGAGCCAATCACAGCCCAGAGCCCTTTTTTGATCATTAACACAGGGCTCTGCACAGTGGGAACAATCTCTCTTTTCCTTATCCCTGCAAAGACCCGCCATTTACCACCATTATTAGTATAAAAAAAAATCTATTATATATACACAATAGTTTGTAGATGCTCTAACTTTCATGCAAAACAATCAATGTACACGTTGGTATTTTGTTATTACTATTATTTTTTTTTTTATCAAAGACATGTAGCAGAATGGATTTTGGCCAAAATTTATGAAGAAATTGTATTATTTTGTTGGATAGGTTTTTCAGCAGATATAAAAAAAATGTTGTTTTTTTTTTAAATTTTCTGCCTTTTTTCGTTTATATTGCAAAAAATTAAAAACCTAGTGGTGATCAAATACCACCAAGAGAAAGCTCTATTTGTATGAAAAAAATTATATACATTTCATTTGGGTACAGCGATGCGTGATTGCGCAATTACCAATTAAAATAGTGCAGTGCTAAATAGCAAAAAACGAACTGGTGATGAAGGGGGGACATTTTCCTGAAGGTCAAGTGGTTAACCTCTTGCCACCCTCGTAATGACTGTGTGTGGCGCCAAAGAGGGTGGGCTTTAACACCCACACATGTGCGTCCATGGACGGCTGAGGTTTCTGTGCTGTGGGGGGTATTCATTGTGTGCTCTTAGCACAGTGACTGAGCTATCATAGACAGCTCTTATGCCCCGTACACACGTTCGGACTTTGTTCGGACATTCCGACAACAAAATCCTAGGATTTCTTCCGACGGATGTTGGCTCAAACTTGTCTTGCATACACACGGTCACACAAAGTTGTCGGAAAATCCAATCGTTCTGAACGCGGTGACGTAAAACACATACGTCGGGACTATAAACGGGGCAGTGGCCAATAGCTTTTATCACTTTATTTATTCTGAGCATGCGTGGCACTTTGTGCGTCGAATGTGTGTACACACGATCGGAATTTCTGACAACGGATTTTGTTGTCGGAAAATTTTATATCCTGCTCTCAAACTTTGTGTGTCGGAAAATCCGATGGAAAATGTGTGATGGGCCTACACATGGTCGAAATTTCCGACAACAAGGTCCTATCACACATTTTCCGTTGGAAAATCCGACCGTGTGTACGGGGCATTAGTCTGTAGTGATGATACGGAGGCGGCAGGACTGGCTCTTGATCATGTGAACGCTGTGATAGCCAATCACAGTGTAAAGGAAATTTGTAAGTTCTGTATATACTGTATTTATTGGCGTATAACACTCACTTTTTCACCCTGAAAATCAGGTGCAAATAGTGTGTGCGTGTTATACGCCGATACTGCAATTTGGGCTGCCTAGGAGGGAAGGGGGTTGGGACGAGCGCCATCAGTTCACATACAGTGAGAATCTCCTGTTTACTCAGCAGCCTCTGTAATAGGAAGTCCTGTCTCCTGGGCCGGCATTGGGCCAGCGTTTTGTCTATCATAGAAGCCGGTCCAGGAGGCGGGACTTTGTATTAAAAAGGCCGCCGAGTAAACAGGAGATTCTCACTGTATGTAATCTGATGGCGCTCGTCCTGCCCCCCTCCCTGTGCCCTCCAAGGCAGCAGTAATCTCAGGTGAGGCTGCAGATGGGCATTGTTCAGGCTGCATTCATGGCAATTGTAAGGCTGCATATGGGCATTGATCAAGCTGTATTGATGGGCAATTGTGAAGCTGTAGATGGGCATTGATCAGACTGCACTGATAGGCATTGATCAAGCTGCATTGATGGGCAATTGTGAGGCTGCAGGTGGGCATTGATCAAGCTGCATTGATGGGCAATTGTGAGGCTGCAGATGGACATTAATCAAGCTGCAGTGATGGGCAATTGTGAGGCTACAGATGGCATTGATCAGGCTGCAGATGGGCAATGGTGAGGCTGCATTCATGGGCATTGACCCTTATTTTGCTTCAAAGTTCTTTAAAATTACATTTTTTTCCTGAAACTTCCCTCCTAAATTGAAGGTGCGTGTTATACGCCTGTGCGTGTTATATGCCGATAAATACGGTAATTGTATTCTATTTTGTATGTATTGCACACTGCCCTCACTGTGCACACGGGACTAATAATGTTTTCAGTACATATTTGCATTCTTTCGAGTCCTGATTAGAATTAGCCTGCCTATGTTACGCCCCTTGTTACCATAAACATACAATTGTAATAATAATGTGTGATACCTACGTAATCATGTGTATAAAAACCTTCAATTGCATCATAATAAAGCAGAACAGTTATTTGGAAAGATGCTGAGTGTATCTTTTGTGTCTATTCCCTACTGCAGTAGTTATTAATTTGGAGCCACTAATCAATATGAGGATAGGAGTTGCCTATCTATAAAATGTCCTGGTCAACAGTGATCATGTGATCAGGAAATCGGTCCCATCAGGGGAAAAAGAGCCATTTAAAAAGGGACACCAGGGCTGGGTGGGAAGGGGTTAAAAGGAGATCTCCACCGAGGAAACATACATTAGAAGGAATTGCTGGCCTTGAAAATATTAACTGACTGGCACAGAATAAGCATGCAACAAGTGAAAGAAGAAGGAAATGTATTTTTGTGTGAGGAAGCGTTAGAACTTCTGAAAAAGTTTTTATTGCCGTCTGTGACTTCCTGTCCAGGTCACAACCTCCTCCCATTTCCCATATAGGGTCACTGGGGCAGAAGTGAGAATAGCTCCGCCTCCCTGGATTTTGAAAGAGCCTGTAGCTGGAGATGAAGACAACAAAACCCTACTTCTATGTGTTCATGAAACAAACTAGCCATCACACACAATGCATTTCAATCTAACAACCGTCGTACACCCCTGTTCAGGAGCAGTGTGGATTGCAGACTTGTACTGAGCTGCTGGGAAGCGATTTATAACCTTCAGTGCAGCTCGCCATTATAACAAGGAAGACCCCCAAGTTTATAGAGAGGCTTGATGTGAGCTCTTTCATCCTGGCGGAGCCGCGTGTAGGTGAACGTGCGCGCTCGGCGGCTCCGTCACATCTCAGGGAAATAATTCAGGGGGAAAAGTAGGTCAGGCAGAACGACTCGGCAAATTAGTTTGTGAAAAGGAAAATATTGAGACAGGAGCGCGGACGGCCCGCCGCCTGCCACAACCTCTCTGCGTCTCCGTCCGTCGCCCTCGTTTTGTCTTCCGCATAGCGGAATGTTTATTAAACAGGCCAGCACCTGCCAGCCGCCAGTAATGAGCGAGATGAGCCAGACATTGCAACCTGCCTTGTTCTGAATCGCCCGGAGAAATGGCCAGACGCTTCTACAAATCCAATCAGCGCCACGTTAGGTGGGGAGAAAAAAAAAAAAAATCGAATATTTTTGTTGTCCGCTGTTTCCCCACCGACTTTTTGGCAGGTTCCTTTTATCAGCAGCGATGGCTGTAACTATTCAAAAATGAGGCCAGTTGGCGGTTTGCAAATATTTTTTTTGCCCGAACATCCGCCAACAGGTTTGGCCCCGTCATAGGTCAGACAACGATTGACAGGCCTGCTTGTAGTCAAAAAATGGATCCAATCATTGCTATTTATGAGTATCAGTGATGGGCTCATTCACACACAGCTTGGTCTGGTGCGCCCAAAAAAACGCATAGCCACACCTGCCTGCACACCAATGGTAGCTAGCGCTATTGCTAGGGTCGCCAGCTTTTCTTCAAGCCAAACCCGAACACTTTAGCAGCCTGGGACACCTTTGGGTGCCCCAAGGACAGTAGTAATGCGGTGCACATACGCATAGAGCGCCACAGTAAACAGTGGGTGTGGCCGAATTTCTCTTGCTGACATCAGCTTCCTGCCCCTCAGTGATGCCAAACCTGCCTCCAGAAAGCTGCCCCCAGCAACAGATTTGTGTGCGACTATCTTGGTTACTTGGGGTGCCACAGCCCAGTCTGAATAATGTGTCCGGGTTTCAGTCCGGTTTAGAGTTAGAGGAAGTCCTGTGCTAGAATTATTGCTCTCACTCTAACGATTGCGGGCGTGACTTGCGTATGCATTCACTTCTGCGTGTGAGGTCAGAGGGATTTTTTTTTTCTTTTTTTACACTGTCCTTTTTAATTTTTTTTGATCACTTTTATTCCTCTTTTATTCCTCTTTATTACAAACATCCCTTGTAATAGAAATAAGCATGAAAGGTCCTCTTTATTTAGAGATATGGGTTCAAAAAGACCCCAAATCTCTCATTTACCTTTGAAAGCAAAAAAAGAAAAAAAATGTTTTGCCTTTAAAAGAAAAATCCTGTTTGCCCCGAGAACAGGAAGTGACGGCTGCACCGGATTGGTTCTGGGCTTACCGACTGTGCCGGTAAACTCTTCTAAAGACCGGGAAGCGACGGGGGGACCTCTCTCCCGCTACCTATAAAAGTCATCCCGTGGCGAATCTGCCCCTGGGATCACTTTTATCTTAAAGCCAACTGCCTAACTGAAAAAAAAAAGAAATACCAGAGTTATGGCAGCTGGGTGCTGCCAAATCCCCAGTACTTAACATCAATATAATGACGTACATTTACAGTTAGGCGGCCGGCAAGTGGTTAAAAATGTTGAGTGGTGACCAGAACAGGAACAAAGGTGAAATTGTCCAACAGGTCACTTGTAGTGGTGAAGAAGGGGCTTCCCTCACTTTGGAGAGATTCTCTCACTGTCTGTTGTGTCTATGGGAAGGGAAGTGAAGGGAAATCTCTCTGAGTAACAATAAATAAAAAATCTCCAGGTTCCAACCAATCCCTACTCGCTCCAAAACTAAAATAAAAGTTTTTGGTTCAGACCCACTTTTCCTCATACACTTCAAGTTTTCACAATGACTCTTCAATTTCTCCATTTAGGTGATGCTTCTACAACCAGCATGTCAGACTTCATCAAGGTATGAAAGGTATGAAAAAAATAAATAAAAAGGTTGCATCTGTCAGAGATCTTCCAGAAGGCTGGACCTTCCACCGATCCGGCAGAGAGTCATCACCTAGTCTTCAGCACATCAATCGCCGAGCAGACAGCGAGCCCACCCAACATACCCCTAGAAGAGGCTTAGATGTGGTTACTCCCACTCATAGGGCGTCACTTTACAGCAACAGGAAGGAAAAAAAAAATAGATCTCATTTTTGTTCACACGTAGCGGGCAGACCGAGAACACAAAACTTGACATTCACAGAAAGTGCCGGCGATTATTTTAGGTGACAGCGGTGTCATTTTATTGACGATTTTAAAGAGGCACTCTAGTCCCCTCCAAAACACAATAAAAGTCAGCAGCTACAAATACTGTAGCTGCTGACTTTTAATATAAGGACACTTACCCACCTCTGGATCCGGTGCTGTCCTCACCCGAGCCGAGTCCTCAATGGGCTTCGGGTGCAGAATCCAGCATCTTGACTAAGGGAAACCGGCAGATCCAACTGTGCATGCGCGAGCTGCTCTGCGTTTTGTGATTGGTTCCTCAGTCTTCAGGGACCTATGATGCATCCCAGAAGGCTGCGGGGGAAGGGGGATCAACTTTCACTCCTACGGAAGTGGGGGAGCGGGTACCTTTTAAAGTCAGGTACCTGCTCTCTCCCCCCCCCCCAAAAAAAAATGAAGTGTCAAATGTAGAGGAGGAGGGGGGGAGGGGGAGAGAGCGGAACCTCCCCTTTTGGGTGAAGCTCCACTTTAAGTAGGTACTGTATAGTGAAGTAATCTGCTTATATTTTACCTTCCTTTGTTCCTCCCTCATTAACAGGATCACGATTGTTTTAAATTTCTATTTCTTTTCCATTATCATAACATTCCCAACTTTAGATCCAGTGATATCATCACTAGATCTATCTGCTTCTCTATGCAATGCATGCAGATAATAGCTGGTGGGAGGAGCCAGCAGGGTACTGTACATAGCTTCCTGAAAATATCTCAGCACCAACCCTCAGTATCATAGGCATATGCAGGGGGTGTGCCAGGTGTGCCTGGGCACGCCCTAATCAATCTGTGTAGTGCCGATTCCCCCTACTGACGGGACTTTCCTCCATGTTGCCCCCCCCCCAGTGCTGCTGGTTTCCTTCCTCTCCCCTCGGCTGCTGCAGAGGATATTTCAGGATGGAGAGCAGGGGAAGGGGCTAGTCAATATATCATTTATCGGCCCCTTCCTTTTCTAAATGAACTGTGTTTATTTATAACTGAAGCATAGTATATACCGTTTACTATGCTTCGGTTTATGAATGAACAGGAAGCCTCTCATCACAGAACACTTCCTATTCATTCCCTGCCCAGTGCAGCAGAGAAAGACATGTGTGTTTGAGCTTTGGGTGCTCATCCTAATGCAATAGGCTGCACACACCTATGCTCAGTACTCCTCTAAAGAGTCCTCAGTCCTGATGCAGGAGCAAGTATGCAAATATTAAAATGCCTTGATGGCTGGGTGTCAGTCTGGAGGATTCCTGTTTGTATGCAGACCACCTTAAGTAACCACCTTGGCTAATGCTGGCTGAGCTTCCATGACGGAACTGGAATGCAATGAATGAATGAAAGGGGTAGGCCAGGGACAGTCAGGCTGGGGAGGAAAGAACTAGATGATGCTGGATATCCTCAAGCCAAGAAATGAGGTGGGGTCTATCTAGGGTTGCCAACTTTTCTTCAAATCAAACCCGAACACTTTAGCAGCTCATAGCTATTTTTTTTTTTTTACAGTATAAACTATACATATATTTTGCATTTAAATAACATTTCTAATCATATGACGTTAATAACAAGAGTCCCCCTTTACATCAGAGTCCACAGAGTTCTGCTTTTACATCTGAATCCGCAGAGTTCCCTTACACTGTAAGGGGGGATTCTGCAGACTCTGATATAAGGGAGAACTCTGGGGACTCTGACATAAGGGATGTTCTGGGAACCCTGATTTAAGGGGGGATTCTGCAGACTCTGATGTAAGGGAGAACTCTGGGGACTCTGACATAAGGGATGTTCTGGGAACCCTGATTTAAGGGGGGATTCTGCAGACTCTGATGTAAGGGAGAACTCTGGGGACTCTGACATAAGGGATGCTCTGGGAACCCTGATTTAAGGGGGGAACAGTGAGAACTCTGATGTACGGAGAGGACTCTGATGTAAGGGGGAACACTGTGGGTTCTGGTGTAAAGGGGAACTCTGATGTAAGGGGTGCTCTGAGAACCCCGATTTACCTTAGTGTAGTCACTCAGAGGCAGGAGGGAAAAGGGGGGAGACTTCAGTCACAGGCAGGGATGGATGGTGAGCTCACTCACCCCTTGGCAGTCAGCACCTCTCATTTAGACGTATCTGAGGCTGCTGGACTTCCAATTTCCGGCCCACACTTTCCTTTTCTGAGGCACAGCACCGGGGATTGGAGTGTGGGCAGACACAGAGGGGTGGGGGCTGGAGGAAGAGGTGCAGATCGAGCCCTCTCTCCTCTCCAGTCAGTGTGGGGGGAGGGGGGATTGTTAGTATTGTTAGTGCTGGCTTTGGGCAGTGTGAAAGACAGTGTAACAGAAACCATCAACGTAGCCAACTGCAGCCAGCAACCCTGCTGGGAAGCCATAGTCCAGTCTGAATAATGTGTCCGGGTATGAGGCAGTCATGATTCCAAACCCGAACAGTCCGGGTGAATCCCGGACAGGGGGCAACCCTAGATCTATCTGTCTTGCTGCAGGTTCTAATGCACATTGTGAGAAGCTCACAGTGTGCAGTGAACTCAGAGTGAGGAAATTCAGGACAAGAGCCTGTACAACTGTGCAAGACTGAAGGGAAGGCTGGTGGATGATTACAATGGTGAAGACGGAAGATTCTGGAAGGAGAATAAATAAATATCTGAGAGATGGTGATGACAGGACGGAGATGAGGGCAGAGATAGAGGCTCCTCTGTATGCTGGCCATCGCTCGGGTCACATGAGCTGAATGGGCCTTTGATGGCGGTTGTGGGGAGGACATGTGACTGACCGGTGATGGGGTGTGACATTGGTAGCGGGGTTTTCGCCTCCCGCGTTATATAATCTGTGCACTAGAATTTCTTTCCTTTTCTTACAGAAATAAGACATTTCATTCTGCTGGCACATCCTCTGCTCAGACAGTCTGGCTGGTATTCAATTATTGTACACAACAATGCATCTCCGGAGCCAAAATACCCCGCGCTATAAAAGGCGCATCGCTAAACATTTCCAGAGACATTCATAAATCAGCGAGTTCCTGCAATACAACACACTACAGAAAAAAAATATTCTGCTTTTGATTGTTTCATTTATCTACCAAAATATGTACCAGACTCCCCCTCTCAAAGGATAAATCCAGACAAATTGTCTTTTCGTTTTGAATTGCGGGGAGTGACTTGGACCCTCTGCTAGTTTTTCTTTTAACTGCTTTCTGTGACCCCGATGGGATTTCCCTTCACTTCCTGTCACATTGTGACACAGAAGGGGGCCAACCAGTACAGGAAGTCCAATAAGAACAAAGGCAACTGTAAAACATGCTGGCAGGTTATCTCTCTCACAGACTTTGGCTAGCGCTGGGCTTTCCTAGATCTTTCATATTGGGTTTAAAAATGAACTTCACTAAATGCTACTTGTATCTGAATTCCACCACATACCACAAGGCCCCTTTCACACTTGCAGGGCTGTCTTTAACACAGGGCAAAAGGGGCAGCTGCCCTGGGCCCGGTCATTGTTGTGGGGCCCAAAGAAGCTGCCCCTTGAGCCCACACTGCCCACAAAGAGTTGATAAGTGGATTCGGGAGGGCCTAGAAAAAGGTTTGCCCAGGGTCCAATCAATATTAAAGATGGCCCTGCACACTTGTACGACTTGTTCTGCGACTTGGGATTGCAAAGTCATACTACATGATTGTCAATGAGTACCGTTAGAGCTGCACGATTCTGGCTAAAATGAGAATCACAATTTTTTTGCTTAGAGGATAGATCACGATTCTCTCGCGATTCTCGTGCCGTAACATCATCTTTCACATTAAAACAAAAAAAATTGTTCTAACTTTACTGTTTCATGTTTTTTTTATTTATTGAAGTGTATTTTTTCCAAAAAATTGCATTTGAAAGACTGCTGGGCAAATACAGTGTGACATAAAATATTGCAGCAATTGCCATTTTATTCCCTAGGGTCTCTGCTAAAAAAATTTTTAGCAACAAACATTGATTTTAACTTAAGAAAGAAGTGTCAGAAAAATATTTAGACTTTAAGTGGTTAAATTTCGTGCATTTACAGGTTGTTTAAAACTTGGCAGACTGCCCAGTTATTTGTTTACACAGAAGTTCTATCCCTTTGATCTAAGAAGGAAGTTAGTTACAATGTTTCAAGTTATAAACTTGGCAGACTGCCCGGATGCTTTCTTTTGACAGCTGAGTGAGCAGATAATCTCTCCACTTGTTTATATGAAAGAATCGGCAAACTCAGCAGGACAGATTGTCAGTGGGGGTGAATCGAGATCACGATTTTTAACGATTAATTGTGCAGCTCTGCCATTCATATCTGTGTGACTTCAAAGTAGTCCCTGCACTACTTTGGTCTGACTTTTATGCAACTTGAGGTCCATAGACCTCAAGATTACACAGGCATTGCTTCAAGTTGCGTCAAAGTCGCATCAAAGTCCTGTCAAAATCATGCGACTTTCAGGTCGTATAAGTGTGAAAGGTTAACCCAAATAAGGTTGAGAGAACTAACCTGCGAAAAGCACCCACCTCTTCACGTCTCAGAATGCCTGTATAATGGCATTAGCTGGTGCCAGAATTGCTTTTCTCAGGTACCTAAACTTAGGAGAACGGGTTTTCTTGTATCTGAACTTTGCACAGTTGTATCAACTTTTTTTGATATTGCCAATTCTGATACAGATTGTGTTTTATTCTTGGCTGTTTCCTGTAGTGCCCCATGTTATACATGCTGATACTAGTGTGTTATGAGACCTCTGTACTGATGCCTTACGATTAATAAAGAATTGGAAAAAAAAAAAGAAAAAAAGAATTGCTGTTATCCAAGTACAAATTAATGGGAAAGCAAAAGTACTTTGACACAGATTAAAAAGGTTAAATACAAGCGTAAGAGAGGTCAGAAGCTGGTAAGAAGAAGGTACAAAGCACAGAAGGAGGCAGGAATCAGAACATAAGACCACACAAAGTAGGGAATAGGAAGGTTCAAAGCAGGAAAGTAGAAAGTACTAAGCCCGAAAGAAGGTATCAAGCATGAAAGAAGAAGGTATGATCCAGTTACAAAAAAAGGTAATAAAGCAGGAAAGAAAAAGGTACAAAGCAAAGAAAAATGCACAAAGCAGGTAAGAAGAAGGTAAAGAGCAAGGTAATAAGTATGAAGCAGGAAAGAAGGTACAAAGCAGTAAAGAAGAAGGCATGAACCAGTTAGCAAAAAGATCCTAAGCCGGAAAGATAAAAAAAGGCACAAAGCAGGAAAAGAAGGTGGCACAAAGCGGAAAAGAAGTCACAAAGCAGAAAAGAATGTGGCACAAAGCGGAAAAGAAGTCACAAAGCGGGGAAGATGGCATCACAAATCAGAGAAGAAGAAAGCACAAATCGGGGAAGAAGGCAACACAAATCGGGGAAGAAGGTGGCACAAAGAGGGGAAGAAGGCGGCACAAAGAGGGGAAGAAGGCGGCACAAAGAGGGGAAGAAGGCGGCACAAAGAGGGGAAGAAGGCGGCACAAAGAGGGGAAGAAGGCGGCACAAAGAGGGGAAGAAGGCGGCACAAAGAGGGGAAGAAGGCAGCACAAAGAGGGGAAGAAGGTGGCACAAAGAGGGGAAGAAGGCGGCACAAAGAGGGGAAGAAGAAAGCACAAAGTGGGGAAGATAAAAAAAATATTTGGCCATAGATACACTTCTGCCTCCTTATCTGAATTTCTCACTGTGGAAAAGTAGAGTCAACTGTTAGGCATATGTTGGTGAATGTGGCTGGCAATTCATTCATGGGCTGCAAAATGCAAATGTAGTTCATATGTCCTGAAAGTCTTGCATAGGGCGTTCGATGAAAACTGGCAAAAAAAAATCATCTTCATAAAACACATTACAAATTTTAGTAACAGAGAGCTGTTCAAGTGTCCATCATCAGATTATCCCAAGCCTGGAAACCAATAGGAACTAGAACACAATAAATTGAGAGAGGTTACCAGTTCCATCACTGCAGACTAAACCGATCATCTTTCAGGTTGGATATCTTCAAAGCTCACTGGACCACAAATCTTCCCAAACAAAATATCACATACCTTTACCACAGTCGATAAGATAAAGAAGATAAAAGAAGGAGATTTGGAAATAGAAGTCCTAGGTGTATGTTTAGGAGCAACAAGAACAAATTTTCACCTCACGTGTAAATTTGTTTCAATGATAATCCAGCAATGTCAAAAAAACAGGACCCCCTAAGATCTCCATCCTAGCCTAGCCAATACAGGCTTTCTAGTTTATGTCATCCTGATTCTATTATAAACTGTTGTTCAAGCCCTGAAGAAGAAAGAAAGGGAAGTCCATTCCCCAAAACATGTTGGCGATATCTTCTATCCTTAGGCTGGGTTCACACTTGTATAATCTCTAAAAGCAATATGTGGTGGATCGATATTCAGAGTGCAGATACACAGCTACTCAGGTGTTGAGGGGGCGATCCTGCCACTTACTGAATGTAAGGTCTCTAAGTCGGGGAACTGCCTTAAAGTTTGATTCTCAAATGACCGCAGTCCCCGCCTGGTGCCAGCCATTGGTGAGCTCTTTGAGGGTATTGTTCTCTGTCTCATTCTCTTACAGGCATCAGACCTGATGTGGGCCCTGAACCTCTCATCTCAGGACGTCTTGAAGCATCTTCACTGAATCTCTCTCGGGGGTGAACCTCTCTTACTGGACCACCGTCCCATATCCATACATCACAGAAAGAACCTGCCAAAAGACCAAAGAACCAGAAATAACACCAACTCCCACCTTCCCTGCTGGGACAACACCCAACCGGCTATTTTAACCTGCCCACATGTCCATCTCATGGACCTGAAGACCACCACTAAAAAGACCATGGCTGTAGTAGGTTAGCTAGAACTTGTTCAGGCTTGCCCATAAACCTGGTACGTGACTGCCGTGCTGCACTTTGGATTAGCTCCTGCTTCAGGCACTGTTACCAGACTGGCTAGAATCCTGATAAGGGGCGAATATAACAACCGAATCCCGGAAGCCCGAGTGGCTCCGCCCAGAGGTTGCAGCCTAGGACAGGAACCAGGTCAAACCTTCCATCACAAGTTTACCTCTTTCAAGGAGAATGCAGATTGTTCTATGTTCATTACGTTCATTTCTCTTCGGTCCAGTGCTATCATATATCTACAAGGAAATATAATGAGGGCATTCTTTCTATACTCTGCATAATCTGATGCCAGTATAGAGTCCCTGTAATGTGAATCTAGCCAGTATCTCTATAACATTTTAGAGTTTCATCTCATATAGCAGACGGGCTCTCTCATTGCTCGCTCACTGTGTACAGATCTGATTACGCCCAACAAGGGCACTCACTGTTTTTACACTAAAATCTAAAATACATTTAGGAATCCCATGCAAACAGCTTCCAGTATTTCCACATTCTCCAGAACACATTGCCTGGCCACATCGCCCAAGAACAATGTACAGGCATAAATGTTGGGAATCTGCCACGATGCCTACCCAACAGTGCATGGTGGTTGTTCCCTGTTCTCTATACTAGAATGGATGGGACTGGCACACAAAGATATTTGCTGGAATTCATGAAGACTGTGTTAGACACTCACAAGAAAGCGGTTTCCCGTTCAAGCGACAAATGCTGCTACAATGAGCAACACATTCATGAATATATCAGAAACATGCAGACAAATTTGTTGCAAGGCAGCAGACACTCCGTCCTCAGTGCTTATTCAGCCTCCGGGCAGCACAATATCATTGGTTGACATGCTGTGCTGCTAAAAGAATCCAAGCAACCAAGGATGCTGTGCTGACAGTGTCCCAGCAACCATGGACAGCATCCTAGCGACTAGTGACAGGGGGGATTTGACGGAACTGTTGCAACATATACAAATTGTTGCAAATAAGAAACACCTGAATCTTTCCCATGCGTGGGAACTATCACCAAAACTACTTCAAGACTTTCATGAATTAGGCGCAAACCCTTCTAATGCAACCATAGACCCAGAAAAGCTTCAGAAATACTTTATGGAATCGTGCTCTATGGGGTTCATTTACTAAGGCTGGAGAGTGCAAAATCTGGTGCAGCTGTGCATGGTAGCCAATCAGCTTCTAACTTCAGCTTGTCCAGTTATGCTTTGACAATATACCCTGGAAGCTGATTGGTTTCTATGCACAGCTGTACCACATTTTCCACTCTTCAGTTTTAGTAAATCAACCCCAGTGTCTGTTGAATGATAGAATCTAGCAGTGTGAATGGTCTTCAATCCAATTTAAAGTGGATGTAAACCCGATGTCATCCTTTCTAAACTACTGCCATAGGGGTTATCTATAAGGATATACACGCCTCCTGCATGTATCTTTACCTGTCAAATGTCTCCCCTCTGTCTGTCATGAGAACCGAAAAACTTCAGATTCTGTGGGCGGGTCTGTTGTCTGGAGCTCGGTGGGTGGAGTCGTGATGTCAGTAGACTCCCCGCCCACCTCTACACTCCCCTTGTCAATATGCATTTTCTCCTGTGTATTTCTTACACTGAACTTCTGCTATGATCTCTAACATCCAGTAAAAAGACAGGAAAGTAACCACATGACTTCAGCATGCCAAATCATGCTGAGGTGTGGAACAGCCAATCCTTGCAGATCTGCTGAAGAAAGGAGTGGGGGAGGGAATTAAAAAATAATGCATGTCTCTTAGGCTAGTACACGAGATGTGTAAATCACCTGTCATTTACAGCAAGGGGAGGATTTGACAAAGTTTTTCTCAGTTTGTCAAGTTTTATCTCACTGAACAATAAAAGAGGATTGCTCAGAGATGGATTAACTCTGTGTGGCAAGACTGGGTTTAAATGATAGGAAATCTTATACTCTACAGTATGATATAAAAAAAAAAAAAAAAAACATTTTCGGGTTTACATCCACTTTAAGAGCAGTGATCAGAATCTATCATCAGATAGTTCACTGAAATACACTCTCATTTCTGCCAGAAATGCACCCTGATCATAGTCCATTTTTGTGATCTGACAAAATAGAGCATTAATATACATAAAATCACAAGAAATGGTGTCAGCCCTGCCCAGATGTCTTGCTATAATGTTTCCCCAAATTAGGCTTTTTTTGTTTCCTATACTTTATTTTAAAAAATTGCTTTTATATTTCTGGATGTAATGGGTGACATTAACGTGGAATTTCACCCTAAAAGGGAAGTTCCACTTTATTTCCTCCCTCCCCCTCCCAATTTTTGGAGGTTTTTTTTTTTTTGGGGGGGGGGGGTACCTAGTGTTGGCAGGTGCCCGCTCCCACTGCCTAGGCTACGCTGCCATCTTCCTCTCTGACGCCTTCTGGGAGCCGACATCTTCCTCCTGGCTTTGTAACCGACCCCCTCATGATGCACTACTGCGCATGAAAGTCATCGGGGGGCTGGCTTCAGGAATCAAGAAAAGCCTGCTGGCTCCCTGACAGGGGCGTAACAAGAAATAGCAGGGCCCCATAGCAAAATGTTGTATGGGGCCCCCCTGCAAACAGCCCCCCCCCACAGCTGCCCTAGTGTCAATGCAGCGTGACCTGTGCCACATACAGCGTGACCTGTGCCCAATGCAGCGTGACCTGTGCCCAATACAGCGTGACCTGTGCCCAATACAGCGTGACCTGTGCCCAATACAGCGTGACCTGTGCCCAATACAGCGTGACCTGTGCCCCATACAGCGTGACCTGTGCCCAATACAGCCTGGTCTGCCTGTGCCCCATACAGCCCCACCTATGCAGAGGAAGAGGCAAGCCACCCGGATCAGCAGAGAGCAGGATTGCCCGCTGTAATAGCTTTCATTTTAATTTCCTGTCTTCTCGGGGCTCATCGTCACATAGCCCCACCTCTTGGCCTGACGCCTTTGATGACGTCACATGTCCCGCATTGGATCGGCGTTCTGTCTATCAAAGGCACTGGGCCAAAAGGTGGAGCTATGTGACGTGAGCCCCGGGAACACTGGAAGTCCTAATGAAAGCTATTACATCGGGCAATTCAGCTCTCTGCTGATACGGACAGCTCGCCTCTTCCTTTCCTCTCTCTTCCCCTGGCTGGGAGACTGTGCCGGCGGTGCTCTTATCCTCACTGGGCCCCACTCGGCTGCGGGCCCCATAGCACCCGCATGGGTCGCTATGGTGGTAGTTACGCCCCTGCTCCCTGATGAAGCATATGTGGGCAGAGCTTAAGGTGCCAAAATGGGGACACTCCGGAAACATCGCTCACTAATGCCCAACTAAGCAGGTGAAGGCTGCAGCTATCAAGGTGACACTCCAATTTAGAAGAAAGCACATGGCATTGCACAATTAACTCTTCATGTCTTCCCATCCACTTCACAGCATGCACAAATCAGGAATATTGCTGCACTCCTTGGTATCTTTATTGAAGCATTAAAATGACATCACAGGTATGACAGGAACATTAAAAGGTGACATGTTTCGCACTAAATTCAGCGCTTACTCGAATAAGCTTTGAATTTAGCACGAAACGTGTCACCTTTTAAATGTTTCTGTCATACCTGTAATGTCATTTTAATTCTTCAATAAAAAGATACCATGGAGTGCAGCAATATTCCGGATTCATGCAGGTTATTGAATCTCACAGACGAGCTGTGACGCACCCTGGGTTCCAGTTCTCAGCATGTAAGGATCGGTGACTCTCCTAGAGCTGCATTACTTTGGCTCTACTTGACCAACTGTATTCAGACTTCCTTACATGGTGCAGCCCTTTTGAAGGGACACCGTGGAGCCTGTATCCCGCTCTCCACTCCAGCTTTAAAGCCACCACACTCCTAGTGACATTCTTGAGACTTTTCACATATGTTTGCTAAGGTTATGTACTTCTGGAGTATCCTCTCTCATATTTTCCCCCCATGACATACAGGCTAGATACATAGGGAGTGCCCTGGGAATGGGGCAACGGTCATTAGGGAGCATGCCGTCATCACCGCCAGGTTATCATACACTTGGCGGCTGGTGGCTTTAGCACCACACACTCTTCTGGTTACTGCAGCATTCACTACTTGTTAACCCTTGGTAGTGCTGATCCCACCACTGTACAATACAACAATTGGTAAAGTGTCACCTGCCTGCACTTGTGCAGTAGATTACCCGCAGGCCCACTGAAATGCATGATGTGCAATCCTAGGAGGCAAATCCATATGGGCCAGTTTGTCAATAACATGTATTTAAATATTTTTCCTCAAATTTCCCTTTGTGGAAAAGGAGGGGAGAAGGAAGTAAACTATGGAAAGTGGATCAAGGGAGCGAAGGTCCGCCTGAAAGTGGAAAACGATCACCTTCAGTCCAGCGATGCAGCATCCCAGAGCTCCCCACTGGCATTTTTGGATGGTCGGCTTCAAGGTATCGATGGCCAGCCGCTGTCATTGACCGGGCCGAGAGGACATCACTCTTGTGCATGGGCGGGAGTTCAGTCAGCTCGGCATTGCCAAACTTGTACAATGAGCTGCGTGTGGTGTACAGAGGCGGACAGGCAGATAAGTAACTGTAATGTAGTTAAAGTCATACTAAAGCTAAAAACATTTACATTTTTCCATCTATTAAAATCTTCTGTCCAGGAAGTGAACAGGCAACAGCTTCAGCTGCCCACAGTTAAAATGGTTGCAGCCAGACCCAGTGGAGGGAGATTTCTGCAGCATATTTGGAAAGTACAGAATCACAGTATATATAAAATAATATGCAAAGTGGTTGGAGGGAAGCTTCAGAATGGTGAAGATGTTTTTATTACAAATTATGTGAGCAGACTGAAGTTCCTCTTTAAAGTGGATTGTAAAGGTTGGAAATTAAAAAAAATAAAAATTATAATAACAAACATGTTCTACGTACCTGCTTTGTGCAATGGTTTGGCATCCTCTTTTTTTTGGGTCCCCTGCCTGCAGTCCTGGCTCCTCCCCGCCCCTGCAGAGTGCCCCAATAGCAAGCCTTTTGCTAGGGGGTAACTTGAGCAGGCTCGCTCCTAATAATGGACGTTGTCTATTCACACACACACACACACACACACACACAGCGTGGCTCGGCCCCACTCTCTTCTCATTGGCTCACTTTCTGTGATTGACAGCAACAGGAGCCAATGGCTCCCGCTGCTTTGTGAGCCAATGAGGAGAAAGAGACCGGGAGAGCTGCTGCTCTTATACACATCACTGGTTCAAGATGGGGCTCAGGTAAGTATGGGGGGTGAGGGTGCTTGGGAGCTGCACCCAGGTGGTTTTTTACCTTAATGGATAGAATCCATTAAGGTAAAAAAAAAAAACCTTCTGCATTTAGAATCACTTTAATTACAGATGGATACAGAGAGACAGAGAAGAATGAATGTTCCTTTGGTCATGATGCAGGAATCGGGCCCTCAGTTGACATGCAGCCATTAGGACAATGTTTGTGAAGTGAAAGCATCTTGTTGACGAAGCTGATAGCACTTGTTCCTCTCAGGGACGGCACCTCACAAAACCACTGTGAAGCCTATTCACCTCCCACACAGTGGAAACACTCGCGCAATCACTTGAAAAGTGCTCTGAGTGTTTGCAGCCATCAAAAGCAGAATCTTAAAACTGTTATTCCTCAGTATAAAGCCACAGTGGAGTCACCTTAACCTCCCAGAGACACAAGGCTCACTGCCCAGGCCTTCCTGAACCACAGAGGCAGAGCAGACTAGGGCAGCATGACCCCAATGGGGCTCTTTAAAAGGCATTTTACGATAAGGAGACAGTGGCTTTTAGTAACAAGTGCAAAGGAAATATGGTGGTTTTGGTCACAGAGAACAGATGTTGTTCAACGTGTCAGGAAAGGACAGTAAGAATCGTGACTGGTTTCTACAAATTACAAGTTGACGCAACTATTAGCTGTATTTCAAGAAATGGCGAAGTGCAGGGCTAAAGCCAAATTGCAGCCTTCAGGTGAACAGTATTAAAGCTGAACTCCAGGTATGGATTTTTTTTGCATATTTACATTGCTCCAGCTTGGACCAATGTAAGTCTGCATATATAAATGCATACCTGTAGGACCAATGTGTAGGCAGGTGCTGTCTGTTGTCCGCACTGCATGTGGCACTTAACTGCAGCGGCAATGCAGAGGGAGAGAAAATCAGGAGAAACATGGTTCCTCTATGGCTTCCTGAGTCACTGGGGCAGTGAACCAATTGGATGCTGGCTGCCCATGTGACTCTGGCTGCCATCTTGGGAGTAGTGGCAGAGTCTATTTAAGACCCTGACCCCTGGGCGTGCATTTTTGTGTGGGTAGTGTAGGGACAGGTCACCCATCTGGCAGGGATAGTATTAGCAGCAGGGAAAGGTTCCAAATGAGAAGAGACCGCTTAGGGCTTGCAATCTCCTCAGACATCTTCCTGTTTGGGCACGAGCTAAGCCACTTTCTGCCCCTCTAAACAGATGCTGTCAGTTGGGCTGATACTTGCTCCACTATACGGTGTTGGCATCCATGAGTGCTCCCGTTTGGGCTCAACGGGTTTGTTGTGAACTGTTTGCCTTTTCTACAATACAAGTTCTGTTTGTATCTGGACTGTGTATGTTATTGCCACCGCACCACGCTGCACCCACCTACACTTGGTGACAGTCTGCAGGATATGCCCCTTTGCAGCGGGTGCAGAAGGAGGATTGGGCTACAGCATGGCTCCGCTAGGATCGGCCTTAGCCCTTACAGACAGTCCCTGGGTTACAAACGAGAGAGTCTGTAGGTTTGTTCATAACCTAGGTTTGTTCAGAATTTGTATGCAAGTCGAAACAGGCCCTCACAATTAATTTAATGGCGCAGCTGCGTAAGGACGTAGGAAGCTTTATTTGGGCTCATAAAACACCACGAATAAGAAGGGACATTTTAATTAGGACAAAAAAAAAAAAAATGGAGGCCTTGCTTTATCTGATTTTACAAAATATTAAAGGATCTTTAAATTATTAGGATTATAGACTGGTATCATAAAGGCGAACATAAACAATGGGTAACTCTGGAAGAGGATATCACTGGACTACAACTATCTTCCGTGGGTTAAGCCCCAATTCAGACCGGAGAAAAAAGATCTAACATTTTTTACGTTATCAACTTTAAAAATATGAGATAAGAGCTTAAAAAGGGGAGGCTTGTCCACACTGATAGGACCAATGACTCCATTATTTTCGAATAGAGAATTTCCTCCAGCATTGGAGGTTAATAATTTTCTCAAATGGAAAAGGTCTAAAAATGTAAGGATAGTCCAGACCCTAATAGATGGCAAACTCCCTCGATTGCCTGAACTGGGACCTGAACATGAACATAAATGGATGCAATATCAACAATGAAATACATATAATGGGACTAATATACAATCTTCTTTAGTTGACAGACAACTAACCTTTTTCGAACAATTATTAATAAAGGATCAAAGACCGACTCATAATTTGTCAACTATATATATAAGCTCCTACTGCCTATGGAATCTCTTAATGAGTTAATATATATGAAAAAAAATGGGAGAATGAAATAGGGAGTTCGATCCCACTGGTAGAGTGGGAGAGGGCATGTTCTTTGGTACATAAAACCTAAATAGCGATAAGAAATCAAGAAAGGAATTCTAAAATCATTATGAGATGGTATAGGACTCCAGTGGATTTACATAAAATAAATGGAGACAAGGGAGAAATATGTTGGAGATGCCGTAAAGGGAAAAGGGATGATGACACATATATGGCATAACTGTTTAATGGAGAAGGATTTCTGGGATAATATTTTTAAAATTTATCGGAAATTAGCTGGTTCTGGGACACAATCAAGTGTAAATATCTCAGTATTAACTAATATTCGAGAAGCTAGAAAAAAAATTAAGACATATCCTTCACCATATCACCATACAGCAGCCAAAACAATAATAGCTCGGAACTGGCGGAAAGCAAGGAGCCCTACAATGGCAGAATGGATGTGTGAAATGAGGGAAATACAGAAAATAGAAGCAATGATAAGGATTGAAGAGAGTATGAACACCCAAAACTCAGAAATATGGGAGAAATGGGAAGAGTTTAGGTCCTCGGCAAATTTATCAAAATATTTAGGATAGGGGAAGAACCATCCTAATGCATAGCACTTTAAGGGGGGAGGGAGGGGGTTGTGGGGTGTTTTTTTTTTTTGTGTGGTTGTTGACTATGAATGGTAGGAAAATTTTGCAAGAAATTCTTTGTATGTTTATAAAGAACATTGATACTGTTTTAATGTGTAGTTAGAACATAGATTTCACAGTGAGAGATTCTAAAAAGCAATGTATATGTATGTGTAATTGTATGAAATGGAAAATAAAGAGAAATTAGAAACAAGTCGAAACAGGTCCAATTTTTAAGTAAAGCTCCAGACAAAAAAAAGATTTTTAAGTTTTTTGGATAGCATAGGAAAGGGTTAACAGTCTAGGGTTGCACCGATACCACTTTTGTAAGACCGAGTACAAGTACCGTTACTTTTTTTCAAGTACTCGCTGATACCGATTATCGATACTTTTTTCTTTATTGTCATGTGACAGTGGCACCAATATGCAGCACTGATGGGCACTGATAGGTGGCACTGATGAGGCTTGGACTGTATCAGTATTTTTTTTTTACTATTTTATACTATATTTTTTCATTTTTTTTTTACAATTTATATATTTTTGTTATTTTTTAACAATGTTTTATTTTTTTTGTGGGGGGGGGGGCTGGAGTGGAAGGTGTCAGTGTTTTATTTTATTTTTTATTATTTCTACAATTTAACCTTTAATTATTTATTTATTTTTTCTCATTTATCAGCCCTGTTTGGGGGGGGGGGGGGGGGGGGCGGCTGGGGGGAACTTTGGTGAGCTATCAGGGGTTTAAACAGACCCCTGACATCTCCCCTTTGAGACAGGGAAAGGAACGGAGGACTGAGATTCCCTAGTTCCTTTCTCTGCAGCCTCAGCTGCACTGAAGATGAATTGAGAGGAGACAGAGGTTCCTCCCCATTCATAAAAGCTCAGTTATGAATGGACAGAGTCAGTGACTCTGTGCATTCGGAAAAGGAAGGAGCCAGTAAATGACATATACTTCCTCCGCTCTTCATCCTGACAGATCTGGGAGGGGGGGCTGGAGGAGGACCTGCGGAATACAGAGTGGGACCCGGAGGAGGATGGGGACTGGAGGAGGACCCGTGGAGCACAGAAGGGACCAGGAGGAGGATGAGTACCAAAGGAGGACCCGCGGAGCACAGAGGAGGACCCAAAGGAGGACAGGGACATGAGGAGGATCCGCAGGATGACAGGCATCGGAGGAGGACGGGGAATGGAGGAGGACACGGAGAGAGGGAGGAGGACACCGGAGGGAGGAGGAGGAGACCTGAAGCCAGAGGAGGACACAGGGGACAGTCAGGGGTAATCGGTGCAGCAGTGGGGGCAGTTACAAGCACCAATCCCCCCTGTATGTCTTTTAATGAATCCGCTGACAGCCGTGGGTGGGAGAGGGGGAGAAGCATCTGTCAGCTGCTTAATTGAAAGGCTGTACAGGGGATCGGTGCTTGTAACTACCCCCACCGCCGCACCGATCACCTGCGAGGCTGCCCGGCCCCCCTGCTTCACTGAGGATGCCTGGTCCGATACAACAGGTATCGGATCAAGCATCGGAGCATTTGCACAAGTACTGATACTCATGTAAATGCTTTGTATCAATGCAACCCTAGTTAACACCCCTATAATGTTTGTTTCGCTGTCTGTGTCCCTGTTTAGAAGATTTCACCTCACTTTCTGTCTCTGGGACAATTGGATTTTGAAAATTTTGGGTTGTTGTGGAAACAAGGATTGGTGATAAAGCTTCAGTGGAGACAACTTTTCCCAGGATAACTCTTACAGGAGAGAATTTCCCTTCCTAGAGGTAGATTTCCTCTCACTTCCTGTTATCTCCCTCCATTTGTAAGTATGAGTGGTTTGTAAGTCAGATGTTTGTAACTCGGGGACTGCCTGTATACTGGTTTAATGGCTCAAATATCCCCTTGGCAGAGTGGGAGGAGAGACTGGGGAGTGGCACAGGCCTATACCAGGTCCTGGCTCGGCTGACTGTTAATGGTTAAGAGGATGATGCCCACCGATCGGTGATGGCGCTGCCAGTGGAGAAGCGGGCTACTTTAGAACAGATTGCATCTCATTTGGAAGGCCTGTTTAGGGAGAAGATACCGCCTCCTAGGCTGAGGAAAAGGTTCTTTTTAAGGAAAACAGCAGGAGGACAAAAGCCTCACTCATTATACGATGGCCATGCAGAACCTCTGGAGGTGCCTGGAAAAGAGGGATGTGCGTGGCTGCGCTGGCATCACTGAATCAAGCCACATACTAAGGGAAGCACCCAACCAAAGTGGCAATGCAGAGGGAGAGACAGTCATGAGGAACATGGTTCCTCTATGGTTTCCTAAGACACTAGGGCAGTGATCCGATTGGATACTGGCCACCCATGTTACTCTGGCAGCTACCTTGGGTTTAGCAGAGTCTATTTAAGACCCTGGTCCCTGGGTTTGGCAAGCATTCATGTGTGGGTAAGTTTCCAGATGAGAAGGGAAAGCTTAGGGCTCGCAGACGCTGTCAATTCAACTGATACCTGCTCCGCTACACGCTGTTGGCATCCATGGGTGTTCCCAGTTGAGTCTTCTCCCATTGGGTTTGCTGTGAACTGTTTTGCCTTTACTACAATACAAGTTCTACTAATTGCATCTAGACTGTGTGTGGTATTGCCACCACACCATACTGCACCCACCCGCAAATGCTCAAGCAGAGACTCAATAATGTAGTCACCGCTACTACGTGATTGGCACTGTCTTCTGGGTCCCATGCCCAGTGGCTGCCCTGCCGCATGGTAACCACAGGGTCACTTGCTCGGCACAGGCACCAATAAGAGAACAACTTGCATTTTCCTCATTGAATGCAAGGCATTCTCGGATTTGACAAGGTGCAGAAGCAGGGCGGTGATGCCACAATCTCCACCTCCTCCAATCATAAAATGCCAAGCAAGTGACGCTCCATGTGGTTACAATGCAGCAGGGCAACAGCTCAGCAGCAGATCCAGATGACAGTGGTGATCACAGTAGTCACAGCGGCTACTACAGTGATTCTACACTTCCTCTGTCGTCCCACAAATTGGGACAATGCGTATTAAAATTGGTCCAGGCTGGACCAATGTACCTATGCAATAAAATCCATACCTGAAATTCAGCTTCAACTGCCTGTGTGTTGGGAATGTACCGAAGTATGGCAGATCATGAAGCACTTATGTCAACCTATTTGCCAAAATTTGAAATAACTTCCAAAGACATTTTGCATGACACGCTGTACTATCTTGGGATGAAAGAATCCTTATGTGGCAAATTATGATAGACTTATTGCACTAATCAATATGTTTTTTCACTTTAAATATTTAAAGGAGAAGTACAGTGAAAGCTTGTTTGGCTGTTCTTCTCCCGTGGATCACAGGAGTGCAGTTCGTTCCCCACTCCTGTGACCCGTTTTCAGCTGACGTTACAGAGCCAGTCTAGGCTGGGGAAAGCTCGCCCATATAGTCAGGATCCACCCAGGAGCCTGGACCGGAACTTAGCTCAGCCTCTCAGCAAGACCCTGAGAGCCTGAGCCAGCCACTCCCGCCCCCTCCGCAGCCCAGGGCTCCAGTCAGCATGAGGGGGGCAGAGCAGACAACTGAGCGATCAGCGGTCTTTGAACGCTTAATTCTCACCGCAGAGCAGGCACAGAACAGATGCAGCATTGGACTAATGCTGCATCCACCTAGGGAAGTATGATTTCTAAATAAAATAAAAAAAGTCAAATAAACAGTGTTTAAATAACAAACGTAGAGTTTACCAAAATGGAATGCCCATGGATATGAGTCCCAATAAAGATCCGAACTTAAATCACAATGAAGAAAATAAATAGAGGTTTGTAAACTGATGCCAACAGGGGTCATGTGTACAATATGTTTTTTCTATTTCTTTGGATTACCTGTGAGAACTTGCTGTTATTGTATGTACTTTGCATGCAAAGTGTAGTGATTTAGCAGGCTGTCCAAAGGTTAGGAAGGGGTTAAGGTTGCCAGCTCCCAGGAATTCATAGTCCTGCTAGTTCCCAGGCCCATAAAAACAAGGGGAGGTAATAATTCAGGACTCTTAGGCCTTGTACACATGGTATGATTGTTGGCAGGGGATTGTCTGCTGACAGACTGTTGTCCTAAAATCCTACTGTTAGTACGCTCTGGTTTGACATCAGATTTTCATATGGTCAGTACACAAATCCGTCACACAAAAGTCGAAAGTACAAACACGCATGCTCGGAATGAATGCTCGCCAACCACGAAATTTGCTCGCCAACCACGAAATTAGCAGAAGGGGCCAAAGTGTGGCGCTCAAGAGCTGAAATTCCCCGTAGTACGCCACTACGTTTGTGTTTGTGGCACAATTGTGTAATGTTAGTATGCAAGACAAGATCCTGGCACACGCCCTTTTGACAAAAATCAGACGCTCGGTTGGCCAACAATTGTATCGTGTGTACCGTGGCTTTAGGCCTGGGGCTGGATTTTTCTCCAGGTGGTAAGAAGCAGGTGAGGTGCTGCAAGATGTGAACCCAATTTAAATTTAGCACACACAATGAGAATATCAGACAAATGATCATCCATTTTTTTTTTTTTTGCATATTGATAACCAACAGGTTACTAAAGTTACGAAAATTCTTGTACGGCAGAATACAACTTCAGAAGAAATGTATTGTATTGTATAGTAATGTATTTATTCATTTCCGAGCATGCATGGTATTGGTCTTCCAACTTTTTTCAGATGAATACGAAAATGGTTTGTTGTTATCATACGAAAAAAAAAAGTTGTGCTGGTCCCTTCGGATAATTTCGCATGAACTGTCATGATTGGCTTTCGAAAGCTGTGTACTTACGATCGTATGATCGATTCGAAAGCGGTATTTTTCATCCGATTTTCTTATCCCGTTTACTAGGCATTAGGGGTGTATTTCCCCCTTGAAAGGGTCCCCAGTCGGGGTGCTGAGGAGAACTAAAGGACTTTGTTCTGCTTTGAGGTATGAGATGGCAGCTTGGATAGGAAGCAGTCTAAGTAGGGAATAGAGGTAGAGAGAGGTATAATTAACTGTACAGAGACTGCGTGCTGTATCAACTGAATGCTTAGTAAAGGTTCCAAGTTAACAGTAAAGTGCCCGGTCTGAGGTTCTTTAAAGGGGAGCATTAAGGTACATGGTGAATCCAAAGAACAGGGCCCGTAACACAAAAGGGTTGAAGAGGAGAAGCTAGAGAGTCACTATGAAGGGGTTGATCGTGCAGTGGAGTTACCGGGTAGATGGCTATAATGCCGTTGGTAGCTATGAGTAACCAGGACTGGTGGAAATACTATAGCAGCCAGCAAGAAGGTGGTACCAAGCATGAGTGACAGTGAACCCCTAGTAGTGAGGTAGTTGGTAATCTGACCCGCTTCCCTAGCGTTCGGTGCCCCAGATACTTTCAGGACTGATACTGTGGCACAGGGCATCTATGGACCTAGCTGGGGGTACTGGGGAAGATAGAAGTGTATCCACAAAAAGTAAATGCTCTACTACATTGTCACTGGGAGTGAGGTGGCAATTATGGCTGATCTGGTGGAGCGGGACATAGGCTCCGCGTTGTCCCCTCAAAATGCTGCATTCGGGAAGAAAGGTGTGCAGTGTCAGGGAAAGACTGCTTTGTGTATTAAGTGTATCTGTGCAAGGCAATGCGCTTCTAAGCTAGGGTGCAGCCTTAATGCTACTTTTTGCATGATCGTAGCCCTGCGCCTCTTTCCAAGGCATAAGCAAGTGCATTTGCGAAGAGTTCCCACTTAGGTTGTGGGCGGGGCCTACCTGCCCTATACCTACGGTAGATCAGCTTTGGAAAGCCAGACACGTTCAAAAGCGCCAAATCCCAGTGATTGTAAAATAACCAATATCCATAGTAGGTATGAGCAAAATTGGGAGTTTTCATTTCCCTAAATCCCATTCGAGCCAATGGGGAAGGCAAAAATATGAAAAAAAAAATCTAAGGGTACAATAAGCTTTAAATGGCTCATGCATAGATGACAACTCTGCCAGGATTTCCTGGGATGGTCCCATAACTTGGACCTCCTGATGATGCTGTGTGCAGGGTGATGTCCCGGGATCACAGTGTCACCCTTATTCGAGTTCCCACACATGTGCAACAAGATGTTAATCAAAGGAAGCGGGGTCTGAGAGTGGGCGGTCCCCACATAATTAGAAATGGGGTTTGGGCAGGCCACTACAGGAAGTGGACAGGACCATCTGGTCACTGGGCAAGTGTGAGACAGGCTGTGGGGGGGTCAGCCGTACCCCAGGGGGGTTGGTAAGTATGCTCTTCAGGATGAAAGAAGCTCCTGTCATCAACCCTAGAGCAGTTTTTTTGGGCAAAAGCTCTTCATTAGCCTCATGGTATTTTTTTTCCACTAAAAAAAAAGTAAAAAATAAATAATAAAAAGAACGCTAAATAAATTAAACGAAATTTCCCTAAATAATACACCTACTCAAAAAAAAAAAAAAAAAAAAAGAAAAAACAGTAGACATTTTTTCCCCAAGCAGCTCAAATGAGCAAAACCGAGAGCTTCCACTTAAAAATCTATTGTGCTGAAATCATTACTCTTTAGTAACCTGCAGCACATCTGCGAACAGGCGAGATATTTCAAGATGGCAAGAGGAGAATTTAAAGGGGCAGTACACACATACACCAAGCTTCTAGTTAATCTGGCCAGCATTTTAATAATAAAGCTAGCCATACACATTTTGATCTCTCTCTTTAGCCCTGACTACTAAACTACAATTTTCAGCACTTGCTGGCTGGGGTGTTAAAACTGGTGAGAGGGCTTATATTTTGTACCAAAGGTCAAAGAATTAATACTCCAACAAAGATCAGTAGATGCTTAAAAATGCTGGAGAGGTAAAGTATGACTAAAGGCAAAACTTTTCTTTAAGTTTTTGGATAGATTGGAGAGAGATTAGAGCCCCTAACAGTTTTTTTGTTGTTTGTGCCCCTGTTAAGGAGATTCACCCTCTCCATTTGTCCTGTTTATCATTATCACTAGTTCTGGTGACCTGGGGTTCCCAAGGAATTCGCTTAATTTGCAGGGATTTCCTCTAATTTCCTGTTTGGCTATGGGACAGGAAGTGAAGGGAAATCTCCTCAATGGGACACAGATGGTTGAAAAAAATCTGACAGGGGTTATAACCCTCCCTTACTCTATCCAAAATGAAAAAAAAAAAGTTTTGCCTATAGTTCTACTTCAAAGTGTCACTAAATCCACATTATAAAAAAACTACTAATAAATGGTGTATTACATGCTGTTCATGCTCACTCAGCCACTATGAGATGCGTTCTCTGTATTCTGCAAAAAACCTGGTTGATCCTTCTGCTCTCCATCTCCCCCTACTGTTTATGTCCCCGATTCAGCTAGAGATTTTGAAGCTGTGGTGGAAACTCTGCACATGCTCAGTTTTCAATGTGTTTCTATGCTGAGCATTTTCTCCCTATCACATATGAGCAGCCCATGTGACTACAGGCATACCCCACTTTTAAGTACACAATGGGGTTTATTTACCAAACCTGGAAAGTGCAAAATCGGACTCACTTCAGCATAGAAACCAATGGGATTCCAGGTTTTATTACCAAAGCTTAATTGAACAAGCTGAGGTTAGAAGCTCATTGGTTTCTATGCTGAAGTGAGCCTGATTTTGCACTTTCCAGCTTTAGTAAATAAACCCCATTGTGTACTTAAAAGTGGGGTATGCCTGTATAGAGTCACACATGTGGGCGTATACACAGTGGTAAATGACAGCCCACTCCTTCCCTCCTCCTCCATGCCCACTAACCAGCTAAACACAATGGGGGCCGATATTACATGTAGATTGATGGTGGCTTCACCTTCCACTGGCTAGAGGGGTATGACATGGCCTGTAACTGGCAGGAATCTGCCCACACAATTGCCAATGTTATTGATTTAAAAAAAAAAAAAAAAATAATATATATATATATATATATATATATATATATATATATATATATATATATATATATATATAGTATACCAATTTAAAACAGCTTATTGATATTATTTATTTATGTTTTTCTGTATTCCAAAGACTGATTTTTTTTTTTTTAACATATGACCAGCAGCAGAGCACTAGAAGCTCCTCCTGCCTATGTTTCCCTGCAGACAGGCTGGGAAAGAGCTGGGTCATGTGTCATGTGACAGCTGTATATCGATTAGGAAAAAGGTACTTGGATTATTTTTAAATTAAAATAATTACCATGCCATCATCCATATACAGAAATAGAAGGGACAATGTAAATTAAACAGTGCATGTTTAGTATCACTTTAGGGTTAAACTGTATTCCCTGCACTGCTGTTCTTCCCTGGCAACTTCTATCCACAGCACTGCTCCCTAGAAATGTACTGACAATACTGACAGTTCTGCTGCCTGACCTTGATTTAGACATAAGCTAATGTTAGGATGAATCACACCATCATCCCAATTGACATTGCCAGATAGAGAGGCTGCTGGTGGGCCCCATCAGAATTTTGCTATGGGGTCCCAAAGACTCGTAGTTAACCCCTGTGGGGTAATGCATATTGTCAGCCAAGACGGTGGAAAATTTGTAAGCAGCAGACATCTACTTACAATTAGATTTCACTCGATTTTTAGCTTCATGTAATTACAAGGAAAATTAGAGAAATTGCACAGAGAAAGCTCTATATAACGAGCAGAAATGTCAGACCTGATACTTCCTGATTACAAAGGAAATATTGATTGACCGCTAAGTGTGCCAATCCTCATATCACATGTCTGTTCTGTAAATCCCATTACCCAGCAAAAGACGGCAATGGAAGACTTTACAAAAAATAACTTTTTTTTTTATAATTTAATGACCCAAATGGGGATTCTGGGCACTTAGGACAGTACTGCAACCTCTTGTCAGATAAAGCAGTGCCATACAAATAGTAAAGAATATCTGGCCCCTAAGGTTGGTTTGCCTAGACTGGCCTAGTGGACTGCAGCTATGCAGGCAATGTGAGTGTTTCAGCTTCGGCTGAAGTAGGTCTTTATTTTACCATGGATGGCGCTATTCTCTTGCAGCAAAGAAGCCAGCAGCAGACAGCGAACACATTTCCTCGCTTATCTCTTCGCTCACATTGGAGGTTTTGGTCTAATGAATTTATAGAGTATGATGAGTCATTTCTTCAGGAAGGACAAAACTGGCTTCGTCAGACAGGGACAAAAATTAAAAGGGTCATTCCATTTAAACATGACATCTGTCTGTACTCTAGAGTTCACACCAACCTTCGATTTTTAGGGTGTTCACACCCACCTTTGCGGATTCCAGCTCCCCCTGCTACATTTTCCATAGTATAGAATGGAAAAAAATATAAAACAGAGATGATAGGATCCCCTTTATAATGGGAATGGCGGGTGTACAGACCCAGGAACTCTGCACAGGAGCGCTAGAAACCCCCATATTGGGCAACAGGTGTGCAGACCCAGGAACTCTGCACAGGAGCGCTAGAAACCCCCCATATTGGGCAACAGGTGTGCAGACCCAGGAACTCTGCACAGGAGTGCTAGAAACCCCCATATTGGGAAACAGGTGTACAGACCCAGGAACTCTGCACAGGAGTGCTAGAAACCCCCATATTGGGCAACAGGTGTGCAGACCCAGGAACTCTGCACAGGAGTGCTAGAAACCCCCATATTGGGCAACAGGTGTGCAGACCCCGGAACTCTGCACAGGAATGCTAGAAACCCCCATATTGGGCAACAGGTGTGCAGACCCAGGAACTCTGCACAGGAGTGCTAGAAACCCCCATATTGGGCAACAGGTGTGCAGACCCAGGAACTCTGCACAGGAATGCTAGAAACCCCCATATTGGGCAACAGGTGTGCAGACCCAGGAACTCTGCACAGGAGTGCTAGAAACCCCCATATTGGGCAACAGGTGTGCAGACCCAGGAACTCTGCACAGGAGTGCTAGAAACCCCCATATTGGGCAACAGGTGTGCAGACCCAGGAACTCAGCAGAAGGATGGCGAGAACCCCTCATAATGGGCAACAGGTGTGCAGACCCAGGAACTCTGCACAGGAGTGCTAGAAACCCCCATATTGGGCAACAGGTGTGCAGTCCCAGGAACTCTGCACAGGAGCGCTAGAAACCCCCATATTGGGCAACAAGTGTGCAGACCCAGGAACTCTGCACAGGAGTGCTAGAAACCCCCATATTGGGCAACAGGTGTGCAGTCCCAGGAACTCTGCACAGGAGTGCTAGAAACCCCCATATTGGGCAACAGGTGTGCAGACCCAGGAACTCTGCACAGGAGCGCTAGAAACCCCCATATTGGGCAACAGGTGTACAGACCCGGGAACTCAGCAGAAGGATGGCGAGAACCCCTCATAATGGGCAACAGGTGTACAGACCCAGGAACTCACCAGAAGGATGGCGAGAACCCCTCATAATGGGCAACAGGTGTACAGACCCAGGAACTCAGCGGAAGGATGGTGAGAACCCCTCATAATGGGCAACAGGTGTACAGACCCAGGAACTCAGCAGAAGGATGGCGAGAACCCCTCATAATGGGCACAAGTGTACATACTTGGAAAATCAGCACAGGGAAGGTGGGAACCCCTCGTAATGGGCACAGCACATGTGCAGACCTGGGAATTCAGGACAGAGACCTCACTAATCAGCATCCACCAAACACTTTTTAGAGTAACTCCAAAAACATTTCCCTCTGAGTGATCTATCTACATAACAAGGATTTTAACAAACTTTTGTTTCAGATTCCTACCTTTTGTTATTCCGAAGAAATAGTGGTTTGTTGGTCTGTGTCCATGTGCTCAGTAAATCTGTATGGGAGTGGTTTTATAATTATCAATCAGCTGCTGCACCTGCAGGGCTCTAATGAGGCAAGTGGCAGGGTCTGCATCCCTTTAGATGTGATTTCCCTTTGGGAGTATCTTACCAAAAATTACATTTTTGTTGCAGGGAATGCTAAAAATCGTATTTGCATCTTAGTGCAGACTTCTGGGAAAATCAGTGAACCAATCACACATGCAGGGCATTACATTTTCAGGGGGCGTTCTGTACACCATTTGCGTACAGAAAGCCTCCAGGTAGCCATATTGCATTGCTTTTTACAGAAAATTACAGAGCTGCAGATTGAAAAGGAAAAGAAAATTTTAAATAATATTCAATTACAAGATGACTTGAGTAGCAATTGTATATGCTATATTATTATTTTTTCATTTGCTATTTTTTTCCCCCCATGAAAGTGGAGTTAACCTTTAAATATCAGTTTTGAGTGGAGCAACCCTTAAAGTCTCCTGCTTCCTAACAGACACTGATCAACAGGTTTGTTTTTCTGGGAAGGGTTAACGCCTACTAGAAACAATGGAAAGGTTTTGTCATGTGGCCGTTTCAAACACAGTGCTTAGCTCACATCTTTAAGGAATTCGGTTTTAAGGGATACAGTTTAAGTACATGAGAAAATAGATAAAATAACCCCCAAGAGGTGAAGCAAAGTCTAGCAAGTCCAAATCAGACCGTGAGGTTTCCATGGTAACCTCAAAAAAAGATAACCAGAGCTTCAGTGTTGTCTTTACTGGAAAGCAAACTTCTTTATAAGCAGCCTAAGAATGTCTTTGGGAGGTGGATGGGGACAGTTCTTAGCTCAGCCATTACACTTTATCCATCACAGGAGGGCACTAACGCATTTCGTCTAGTGGGTCCAACTGTTCCAGTCCGACCTTGAATCCATCAAAAGAGGGCCCTCAGTCTCACTTCTTCTGTTTGGCTCAGTATCCCAGTCCAACTCTGACTACATCCATCAGAGGTGGGCCCTAGTGTTTCAGCCTGGCCATGACTCCATCCATCACAGATGGACCCTTAGGCTAGGTTCAGAGATGCTGCGGCCGCGGCTCACAGCAGGGGGTCCAGTGCTTTCCTGTTCTGCTTGAATTCACACCTGATTCGGAGCCAAAGACTCACAAGGACCCTTTCCAAATCCAGACCATGGCCGCCCTGAAGGTGTGTGAACCGACACCATTAAGAGCCAGTCACACTCTCCTGTCATGCGAATTGGATGTGGGGAAACCCGCATCCAATTCATATCAGTGTGAACCCAGCCTTACTCTCATTTTCTCTGGTGGGCCCCAGAGTCCCAGTCCAAACCTAACTTCAACCATGAAGGGTGAACCCCCACTCTCATTCGTCTGGTGGGCCCCAAATGTCTCAGTCTGACCATGACTCCATCCATCAGAGGTGGGCCTGCTTTGTTTGCTTCAAATGTTTCCCGCAATTCTAGCGGGATCCAGTGATGAAATTTCTGCACCAAATTGCTGGGTCTGCCGTGACTATTACTAGCACCTCCCACTTTGCTTACTGAATTTTTCATTTATATTATGGAGAATGTGGATGGAGGGTTGGAAACGTCCTTCAAGGAGCAAAAAGGGAATGAGATGCCAAAGTGGGTGAAAAAAAAAAAAAGGATGGCATACACGAGACCAAGATCTCTCCACAGAACTTCTGAAAGACTATAACCAGCCAGGGTGCATCCCACCCCATCTATAAACACTACTTTACGATTCACTAAAAATTCAGGGTGTGAACTTTTCTACCCATTGGCAGTTCACTGACAGATTTTTCTGTTGACGAGAACAAGTCAGCAGTGTCTACATCCTCTGTTGGCCTCCTACAGACTACAGAACAGGTCCTCCTTACCAGATAGAGAGATGTAGTGATGAGCAATTTTCTCATCTAAAAAACCTTTGTAGGATGTGCTGTGCTCAGGGTTCTCCTCCTGACTCATCTCATGAGCACCGGAGACACCGTTCAGTAAATATGAATCAGTGGTGGGACTCTACGAGTGACTGAGCTGCCTCAAAAGCAACCACAAGAATTCCTAGCAGCCACACCTTCTCTAATAGGGCTAATCACACGGCACTGGAACGTCATTCTGAACAAGAATCATCATGTATCATCATGCAGGTATTACTTTCTTGTCACGGCAGGGGGCCAAGGGCCAAACTTCACTTTTCAAAACTTAAAGGGAAAAACATTAAAAGCAGAATTCCAGCCTTCCCTTCAGTCTTGCACAGTTGTACGGGCTCCTCTCCTGTACTGAAATTGGGTACTCTGATTTCACTGCACACCAGATAGAACTGGTCTCATTTCCTGGCTGGAGGACGTATAGCATTACCTTGTCCCAACTGTCCCACTTAAACCACTTGACGACCAGCCGCCGTCATTATACTGCGGCAGGTCAGCTCTGTTGCGCGAATCGCTATGTACGCCGCTTCGTGCAATAGATGCAGTGGGCCCACTGCGAATGGGCGGCGGCCACGATGTCCTCCGACCACCAGCTATCGCTCCACAGAGAGCCAGAATGGGGATCTATTAATGTAAACAAACAGATCCCTGTTCTACCAGTGGAGTACTGAGTGACCGTCTGTTCCTGATGATTAGGAACAGCGATCTCTCTCTCTAACTCCAGTCAGTCCACTCCCTCCACAGTTAGAAACACCTTCCAGGGAACACTTTTAACCCCCTGATCACCCCCTGGTGTTAACCCCTTTCCTGCCAGTATCATTTATACAGTAATCAGTGCACTTTTATAGCACTGATCGATGTATAAATGTCACTGGTCCCAAAAAAGTGTCAAAAGTGTCCGATCTGTCCGCCACAATGTCGCAATCATGCAAAAAATCGATGATCACCATCATTAAATGTAAAAAAAAATAAAATAATAATAAAAATGCCATAAGGTTCACACCTGAGTTCACACCTCGGGCGGATGCGGCTCACAGCAGGAGTCCAGTGCTGTTCTCTGTTTTCGGGACGACTCAGAATTTTTGCCTGAATTTGGCCCTGAAACGGAGCCAAAGCTTTCCTGTACAAGCCACTCTGCAGCCGCAACAGAGATATGTGAACTGGCTCCATAGAGAGCCGGTCACAATCTCCCATCATACAAGGGAAACCGCATGCCAGGGCACCGGAGAGCGGCAGGAGGGGCCCTTCTCCCGCCGCCTATAAAAATGATCTTGCGGCGAATCCGCAGTAGAGACCACTATTATCGGAAACAGGATGAAGAAGAGGATACCGGGGGTTATGGCAGCTAGTTGCCATAACAAAGATATCCCTCTTCAAACAGCCGATGTATATCGGCGTGCGGCGGTCCGGAAGTGGTTAACGTACATTCTAGTGTTTTTTTTAACAAAAGTTAGGGGTCACCCCCCATATTTTATAATGTTATTGCAGTTTATTGGACCACGCTTTTCAATTTTGTATTCTCTTTTGTGAAAAAAAATTCAATAAAAATCATTGAAAACTAAAGTAGCGCAGTGCTAAATAGCAAAAAATAGCCTGGTCATAAAGGGGTTAAAATCCTCCGGAGCTCAAGTGGTTAAAATAATGTTAACATTTAGGAGATTTTAGTGATTGAGTTTGATCTTCTCGACACTTTCCCACAATGTATATATTTGTCATAAAAACTGTTTTACAATGTAGCTAAAAATATAACCTTACTACACTACTGTAGCAACACCCCTGTAGGAGCCGCTTGGTGATTTTTGGGTTCTCTGTTCTTCGCCTCAACTCCAAGAATGACCTCAGCCCCTCTGGCACACCTGGTTAGTTATAAAATTTCTGCAAACACTTTCAGGAATGCAAGTGAAGAAAGTACCAATATCCTGGCTGTGAATTAATATCAGAAACAGACAGACACAACTGGTAGTGATAAATGAGCTGAATATATTATCACGGTTTAAAGCATATAGAACATTTACAACACGTTTAAACCTTGCTGCAAATTATTTATATATTAGAAAAGATAATCTTCAATGCTTAGCAACTGTAAGTATAGAAAAGGCCGTAATTTATATTCCCTTAACACTGGCGCTGAGAGGGAGGAGAGAAGACTGGTCAACTTCTCAGCTCCTTCTGGGCTGCAAACACCCTTGAGAGGCACACATACAAAGAAAAGAATGGGTTACACAAGTACAGTAAGCACAGTTCTGTAATGTTACAGGTCCTGAGGTGAAGAATTGTAGTGTCTTCTGCTAGCAAACGGTGGGGCCCTTGTTTTAAGAGTAGGTTTAAACAAGCTCGCATGGAGCAGTAATCTCCTAAAATGTTCTGTTGGGTAGAAATTTAAAAGGACAAACTACTAGAGATAGCAACTCCAAACAAGTATCCCGTGACACTAAAAAGGGAAATTGGTGTCTGCATGCAGTGTCAGTATTGTGTCAAGAGGGATGTTGGGTTTACACCCGCTCACCAGTCCTCTGTGAGATGACACAATGATAATCCCAGGTGCTGGTTCAGGCTCCTGATGCTCCTAGCGATGTTGTAAGGCACTGGATCTCTTGCTGATGGCCGATTGAGATGACTGGTAGTGAAACTCGCAAGATGAACAGGCAGCTGCAGGTCTACGCCGAGGGAGCTGACATTTTGCCCTCGTCATGTCTTCTGGGTTTGCGGCTCCGGTCACTCACAGTGCCTGTGAGTGGCCGGAGCCGCGATGACATCACTTCCGTGCATGCGCACAAGAGTCTTCTTCCCGGCAAGGTCCAGCGGCATCTGCCGGACCTTCAGCCAGGCATGCACAGCGCATGCACCGCTGATGTCAGTGGCTGCATGCAAAGTGAATATCTCCTGAACCGTACAGGTTTTAGGAGATATTCATTTTACCTACAGCTAAGCCTTAGGTAACAAAATTAAAAAATGGGTATACAACCGCTTTAATAGGGAAACAATAAAAATTTAAAATGTCTTTAAATATAGTGCCTAGGGGGTCCCCTTAGTCTGCCTGTAAAGTGGCGTGTGTGTATAGAACCTGCTGCAGCAAAACTGATAGTTATAAAGCAAAAAAAAAAGACAATAAAATTGCCGACAGCTGAATGGCCGAAACGCGTTAACATGTTTGTGGCTGTATTCTTCTGCACTAAAAAAAAAAAACTCATCACTCCGCTGATTCATTGCACCAGCTTTTCTCCTAGAACTCCCCAACAATGCCTTGATCTGCTTTTCTCACTAGAAGGACAGCACCATCTTTGTATCATCCAGGGTCATAATCCAAATCCTAAACTTAGATGCCGATTCAGATGACACAGTCCTGTGAGTCCTGGTGAGATTATAAATGTGTGACACTGAGCAGCCCCTACTGCTGCTTCTCACCTTGCTTCAAAGTTACAATGATGTAGTCTGATCAGTAGGGGAGAAGATTCTTCCTTCCTCCTACAGCAGACTGATGACATCATTTCAGCCTGGGCACAGTCACCGATTGGAGCTCAAGGACAAGGACAGCTTTTTAATGATAACAGGTGGAGCTTTTCCGAGAAATTACACTGCAACTGTATAGCAGGAATTTATTCTTGCAGAATTGTAACACTCAATTGTCTACATGAGCATTGAGCCTACATGAGCATTGAGCCATTGAACCTGAAGAGAAAAAGGGACTTTCGGAGCATTTGATTACTATAGAAAACTCGGGGCAATCCCAGACAAACCTTTACAGGGACATTTCTGGGAATCTGGGAATGTCCCTGGAAAAGCAGGAAAAGTCATCAGTTTTGACGTCTTAATCTTTTGCAGTAGAATTCCCCATCTACACTCTGTTATCACTCCAGCAATGGCCCTGGCTCTGCTGTCATTGTTCTAGCCCCATCCTTTACATTAGTGGTACCCCCCCCCCCCCCCCCAGTGTACATTGCAATACTGCATGGTGAATGGTTGCAGGTAATGGCTGATTTCACTGACACAGACTCCAGAAATGGTTTTAAAGTGGAAATCAATAGAGGAAGTCAAGATTCAAACTGTTCCGGCTGTGCCCGTATAATCTCCATAATTCATGAGCTGTGTGCGCTCTTTCTATTTTGAGTCCTTCTATCGGAATGCGGTCTGCCTAATATGTTGGTGCAAAGTCTGCAAGTATTCGTATATGGGAAGGTGATGGTAAATGGCTAAGGAATGGGAACTTTATATTTCCTACCTTCGTATTCTCAAAGCATATCGAGGTGCTGTGACTATCTACACTAAATGTTATATTGCCAGGGCTAGGCCAAAGTGGTAGACAGAAGAGGAGGCCGCCTTGTGTGCTTCAGCAGGAACGGGGTGCCAAAGGCAGGGCATAAAGCCTATACTGCCAAAGTAGTTTACAGCCCTTAAAGCAGGGGTCTCCAAACTTTTTAAACAAAGGGCCAGTTTACTGTCCTTCGGGCTTCAGGGGGGCGGACTTTGGCCAGTGTGAGTAGAAATAGTTCCAGCATCAGTGGGAGTAAAAACTGTTCCATTATTGGTTTATGGTTTTAACAGGAGGAATAGCGCTCCATAGATGGTGTCAGTGGGAGGAATGATGCCCCAATATTGGTCTTAGTAGGAGAAACAGTGCTCTATCACTGGTGTCACTGGGAGGAATGATGCCCCATCATTGGTCATAGTAGGGGGAATAGTGCCCCATAGATGGTGTCAGTGGGAGGGATAGTGCCCCGTAATTGGTCTCAGTAGGGGGAGCAGTGCCCCATAGATGGTGTCAGTGGCAGGAATAGTGCCCCAACATTGGTCTTAGTAGGAGGAATTGTGCCCCATCAATAGTGTCAGTGGAAGGTAATAGTGCCCCATCATTGGTCTTCGTAGGAGGAATAGTGCCCCATTGATGGTGTCAGTGGGAGGTAATAGTGCACCATCATTGGTTTTAGTAGGAGGAATTGTGCACCATCAATGGTGTCAGTGGGAGGAATGGTGCCTCATCATTATTGTCAGTTGGAGGAATAGTGTCTTGTGGGCTGAATAGAAGCAAGCAAAGGGCCACATCTGGCCCCCGGGCCGCAGTTTGGAGATCACTGGCTTAAAGGGTAAATCCACTTTCATGGGGAAAAAAATTAGCAAAAAAATACATTTATATAGCATATACAATTGCTACGCAAGTCATACTGTGAATGACTATTATTAAAAATGACCTTTCCTTTTCAATCTGCAGCTCTGCAAATTTCTGTAAAATGCAATATGGCTACCTGGAGGTGTTCTGTGCACAGATGGAGTACTGAACTTATGGCCAGGATATGTCATTTCCTGCTTGTGTGATTAGCTCATTGATTTTCCTAGAAGTCTACACTAAGATACAAGTTAGATTTTGGGCATCCCATGCAACATAAATGTTATTTTTGCTGAGGTAATCCCAGAGGCAAATCACGTCTAAAACCTGCTACACACAATGAGATTATCGGACGAATGACCATCCGTTTTTTGTTGCATGCTAGTCTCATATTGAAAATGGAGAGGTTACTAAAGTTACAAAAATTCTCGTACAACAGAATAAAAATTCAGAAGTGATGTCATGTGTTGTATTGTATTTTTGGATGCAGACTGTACTGATTAACCACTTCAGCTCTGGAAGGTTTTACCCCCTTCCTGACCAGGCCATTTTTTGCGATACGGCACTGCGTTATTTTAACTGACAATTGCGCGGTCGTGTGATGTTGTACCCAAATCAAATTGTCCATTTTTTTCCCCACAAATAAAGCTTTCTTTTGGTGGTATTTGATCACCGCTGTAGTTTTTATTTTTTGCGTTATAAAGAAAACAAGAGCTAAAATTTAGAAAAAAAAAAACCAAAAAAAAAAAAACATATTTTTTACTTTCTGCTATAAAACATATCCAATAAAAAAAAATTTAAAAATTTAATTTCTTTATCAGTTTAGCCCAATATGTATTCTTGTATATATGCATTTTTATTTATTTATTTATTTTTTTACTTTGCTGGCTCCCCCGTGGCCAATCAGCGCGCGATTGCGCCTCCGGAGGTGCACGCGCGCACGCCCCCCCAGTGGTTATGGCACCAAATCACGTACATGATTTTGCGCAATGGAGCCGCTCTGCCACAGTAAATATGCGGTAGGCAACTAGTTAAACGAAAAATTAAACGCGTTTTTACCTTCAGATAATATCGAATGAACTGTGGTTCTCAAAAGCTGTGTACTAACCATCAGATTATCATACGATCGCTTCGAAAGCTGTATTTTTTGTCCAATTTTCTGATCGTGTGTACGGGCCTAAGAGGCGGTCCAGGACCCCCCCTCCCCCATGAAAAATTTAAAGTCAGTAGCTACAAATACTGCAGCTGCTGACTTTTAATATTAGGACACTTACCTGTCCAGGGAGCCCACAATGTCGGAACCCCAACCGATCTTCGGATCGGCTGTTGGGTGCAGCCGCCGCCATTCCTGGTAAGGGAACCCTTCCCTACTGCGTATGCGCAAAGCGCGCTTTCTAATTGGCCCGGCAGGGGAGGGAGGACGAGGGCCAATTAGAACTTCCAAGAGACGGCGGAAGTGGGGCATGGTACCTATCAAAAACAGGTACCCGTTCCCCCCTCCCCCCGAAAGGTGCCAAATGTGGCACTGGAGGGGGGGGGGGGAGGAGACGGATAAGCAGAAGTTCAATTTTTGAGGGGAACTCAGTTTTAAAGGGATGCAGACCCTGCCGCTTTCCTTTATTAGAGCCCTGCAGATGCAGTAGCTGATTGCTAAGTATAAAACTTCTCCCATATAGATGCATGTGGACACACAAACTGCTATTTCTCCAGAACAACAAAAGGTAGGGATCTGCAATAAAGTATGTTACAATCCCTGCAATGTACATAGATCACCCAAAGGGGAATGTTTTTTTTTTCTCAACAAAGGTGAGGTAACTCTTCAAAATACTTCTAAAGCCAAAACCATCTCTGTTTGTCCCAGTGATCATGTTCTGGGGCAGAAAGTGATGGATTTACAGTTATCACCAGGACAGGAGTAGAGGGGTCCTCAAATGGGGACATCTGTTCTGCTGGTAGCTGTCCGATATCCCCTCTAAATTGAGAAATTTTCTCTCATTTAGTGGTGAGAAGCTCACAGTGTGCAGTGAAATCAGAGTAAGTAATTCCAGTACAGGAGAGGAGCCGGTACAATTGTGCAAGACTGAAGAGGAGGCTGGAGATCAGATTTAATTATTTATTTTATAAGAAAAAAACTGGATTTAAATGAAGAAATCGGCACTGAACAGTCTGCAGGTGACTTTTTATGCTCTTCTTGGCTCTGGCCCCACCAGCCGTCCAGCATCCATGAAGTTATTATAGAACTCTGGCAAGTGTGCGTGTGTTACAGCGATGTGTCCCCGGGGGCTCCCATTGGCTGGCGGGGAGACATCTGCAGAGTGATGTTCTATGCACAGACAGATCCCCGGTGTTGTCGGAGGAGATGTATACATGTGTAACATGTGTGAAATCCATTCCCAACACAGGAAGTCACAGCAAGGGGCCCCCAGGACCTCTCCGGGACCCTGGCTGCTGTCTGTTCACTTCTATATCCTCACAATGGACCATCCATGGTCCTGCTGACCTTATCCCCAACCACATTTATTCTACAATTCTTCTGATTACAAACATGGATGAAAAAATAAGATACATGCTCCACGTGCAAAAAACACGCTGGGTGGTCTGACCTGCCTGGGGATAGACAGCTTGAAGGATCACTCCACCCACAACAGACATCTCAGTTTTGGTACATGCTGAACACCGAACTTCAGTAAAATAATTCTACTCAAGTATATATTTTTAAAGTCGAACTAAAGGCAACACTTTTTATATTATTTTAGATAGTGTAAAGGGAGGGTTACAACCCTGTCAGTTTTTTTTTGCCATCTGTGTCCCCATTGAGCAATTTCCCTTCATTTCTTGTCCCATAGCCCAACAGGAAAAGATAACAAATCCTTCCAAAGTGAGGGAAATCTCAGGTTGTCACCAGAACTGGTGTCCCCATTGGAAGATGTTCCCTCTATTCCTGTTCCAAAGTTTCGGATTAGGTCTCTTCTATTTTCACTTTCGGTGATAATGATCATCAGACATATAGAGAGGGTAAATCTCCCTACCGGGGACACAGACAGCAATAAAAAAAAAAAACGTCGAGGTTCGCCTTTAACCGCTTATTTTTGGTGGTATTTGATCACCTCTGCGGTTTTTATTTTTTGCGTTATAAACAAAAAAAGAGCCACAATTTTGAAAAAAAAAAACAAACTATATTTTTTATACTTTCTGCTATAATACACATCCAAAAATATATATATATAAAAAACAAACAAACAAAATATATATAAAAAAACCCAAATGTATCCATCAGTTTAGGCCAATATATATTCTGCTACGGTACATATTTTTGGTAAAAAAAAAAAAAAATCACAATAATCGTATATTGATTGGTTTGCGCAAAAGTTATAGCGTTTACAAAATAGGTGAAAGATTTAGGGACTTTTTTTTTGTTATGTTTTTACTAGTAACGGCGGGAATCACTGCACAGGAACAGGTACAAATAGATATTATATTATATATTATAATAGATAAATACAAATTCAGGATCAGAGTCAGGTTCAGGATACAGGGATCAGGGATCAGGTTCAGGATCAGAGTCAGGTTCAGGATACAGGGATCAGGGATCAGGTTCAGGATCAGAGCTAACAGGTCAGGGCACAAGGACAACACCAAGGCAATGTGTGTGTGAGCTTTCCGGGTATTTATTCCATTTCCTGCAATCAGTGCCCACCAATCAGTGCCCAGGAGTACATAAGTGAAAGCAATCAGTGCCACCTATCAATGCCCACGAGTTCCACCTATCAATGCCCATCAGTAGTGCCAATCAGTGCCACCTAGAAGTGCTGCCTATCAGTGTCACCTACCAGTGCTGATCAGTGCCCATCACTGCCACCCATCAGTGCCAGCTATCAGTGCCCATCAATGCCATCTATCAGTGCCCACCAATGCCGCCTATTAGTGCCCATCAGTGCCCATCAGTGTCGCCTTATCAGTGCCCATCAGTGTCGCCTTATCAATGCCCATCAGTGTCGCCTTATCAATGCCCATCAGTGTCGCCTTATCAGCGTACATCAATGAAGGAGAAAAATTACCTGTTTGCAACATTAATTAACAAAATATAAAACGGTTTTGTGTTTAAAAAAAATAAATAAATTTGGTCTTTTTTAATTTAACAAAAAATAAAAAACCCAGAGGTGATCAAATACCACCAAAAGAAAGCTCTATTTGTGGGAAAAAATGATAAAAATTTCATTTGGGTACAGTGTTGTATGACCGCGCAATTGTCATTCAAAGAGTGACACAGCTAAAAGCTGAAAATTGGTCTGGGCAAGAGGGGGGTTTTAGGTGCCCAGTAAGCAAGTGGTTAAGTAGTAGATGTATTATCTTTGAAGAATATGGTTTAGTGTTGCCTGTGAAGTCTCCTAATAGATATAAGAGAGTCATGGGGTGACTCTGCCCATCAGGCTCCGCCTACACATAAAATACCGCATCTGGGTGGACTGAACACCGCTCCCCCTTACTCTGCTCGTCAGCGAAAGGTCAGCATATCAGATTAACAGAGAATGCTGACATTCCCTTGCAACGAGTTTCTTCCTCTTTCCAAATGTTGCCTTTACATATCCTCCGAAACCAAACAAGAGAACATTCAGAATGACACAACCGTCCCATTGTGTCCCTGCACAGTCTGTATGTACAAATATGATAACTAACCCCCTCCATCCCTTTCACAAGGCTGGTAAAAGAAGAGCCCAGTGGTGATATTTCAGGGAGCACACAAAGGGTTTCACAATCGTTTTATGACAACAGGCTGAACGTACGTTGTGTCATTGTATGGAGGCAATGAGTGTCACTGCAGGCCAGGAGTCAACGGGGAGTATAGAGGAGCCAGGCAGGAAATCATTCTGATTAACACCTGGGCTATGTGCAGTACATGTTGTCTTATAGGAGAGAAAAAAGTCAGAATGAACAGGCTGCATGGTATCTGCTGTGTCTTTTCTCTCCATAGACTCACTATTTTGCCAAAAGTATTGGGACGCCTGCTGTTACACACACTTGACCTTTAATGGCATCCCAGTCTTAGACTGTAGGGTCCAATATTGAGTCGGCCCAACCTTTGCAGCTATAAACAGGTTCAACTCTTCTAGGAAGGCCGTCCACAAGGTTTAGGAGTGTCTATGGGAATGTTTGATCATTCTTCCAGAAGCGCATTTGTGAGGTCAGGACTGATGTGGATGAGAAGGCCTGGCTCGCAGTCTCCTCTCTAATTCATCCCAAAGGTGTTCTATTGGGTTGAGGTCAGGCCAGTCAAGTTCCTCCACCCCAAACTCGCTCATCCATGTCTTTATGGACCCGGCTTTGTGTACTGGTGCGCAATTATGTTGGGACAGGAAGGGGCCATCCCCAAACTCTTCCCACAAAGTTGGGAGCATGATATTGTCCAAAATGTCTTGGTATGCTGACGCCTTAAGAGTTCCCTTCACTGGAACTAAGGGACCAAGCCCAACCCCTGAAAAACCCCACCCCATAATCCCCCTCCACCAAATGATTTGGACCAGTACACAAAGCAAGGTCCATAAAGACATGGGCGAGGAGTTTGCGGTGGAGGAACTTGACTGGCCTGCTCTCTGCACAGGTTAGGTACAGCATAGTAATGAGGCCACTGGTACTTTTACCAAATACTATCTGGGTTTCCTAAGGCATTTGGTGCACACAAAGTGGATTTCCTTTGTGGCTATTGAGGAGTATCATCAAAATGAAAGCTTTTGTTCTTGGAGTTCAGCTTTTAGTTTTGGATAAAGTAGGGGAGGACTGAAACCCTCCCCATCAAGTTATTTTTTGCGGTCCAAGTCAAGCTGGGAAGACTTTTCTTCACTTCCTGCCCCAGAGGCACAACAGGAAGTGAGAGAAAATCTTTCTAAAGTGCATTTAATTCCTATTTTAGAGAGTTGTCACAGTTTGAGTTGTCCTTATTGGAGGATTTCCCTTAACCTCTTGCTCTGAGGACTCAAAGTGGGAGTAAACTCCCTTGGTTATTTTTACCTATAGTTAGTTACAGTAAATATCTCCTAAATGCTCACCGTTTAGGAGATATTTACTTGCAACCGGCGCATGCGCTCTGAAGGAATGGCATACCCTTGCTGTTCCTTCAGAGTCCTGTGCCGTGAATTGTGGCTCCTGCAGGCATGCGCAGGAGAGACGTCATCGTGGCATGTCCAATCAAAAGGCCTGGAGCCCGCCAACCCAGAAGGAAGACCGGGTGAAAATGGAAGCCCTGTCAGCGGTGACAGCGTGCCGCTAGGGGGCTTTGTTTTAAGGCAAGTTTCACATAATGTACTACCATGCGATGCATACTAGCACATTATAACTTTGCCTTACGGGTTAAAAGAAAAAAAAAAAAAAGCTGGCGGTTTACTACCGCTTTAAAGAGTAGGGAGGCAAGGGGAGGGATTGGAGGAGCTGGGCCAGCACAGACCATAATTAGACATGCCAAGAAGAGGAGAACTTCCAATTTTAGGTGGTGGAGTTTCTTTCAGTAACAAAAAAACACGTGGACTGATGAAACCCAGAATAGTCAGAGAAGTGTCACCGCCGGATTTATGATCACACAAACTTCAGAGCCTTGTAGAACAATATATTATTAACATGCACCCACCCGGAATAGCGGAGGGATCGATTGATATTTTGCTGGTTAACAGGAGCCGTTCCGACTTGTGTACAAATATTCCGCTAAGTATTCACAAGTGGGAGGAAAGCTTTCCTTTATAAATATTTGAACAGCTTCCTGCTGCATTATGTCAGGAATAAAAGGCCTTTATGTCTTGCTCGCGGCGGCGATATTAGAAGAGATGATCTCCTGGACTCCAATTGGAAGGAGGAGACAACGCCTGACAGCGCTGAATGAAGCGATTGTGTTCTCAGATCCTCCGTAGGTCAGGCCAATCAGGTCCGGGGAACCCATTAACCCTTCACAGGACGGCTTTAGATATACATTCACCGATTTTCTGGGATCGCCATTATAATTAGATGGGCTGGCAAAGACAAGCCTACGGCTAGATGGCCGATTTCAATATCAGGGACTCTTCCAGGATAATTATCACTCTTTTGGCGCTACGGCAGGAGGTTGTGAGATCGTTCTCATGGGGAAAAAAAAAATTCCTAAAAACGGGTGACAGCGAACAATTAATCTTCTACTCCAAATTACATCTATGGAACTTTAAATGAATCACTTAAAGTGGAAGAAAAGCCTAAAGGGCCGGTTCACACCATAATGCAAGCGTTCCCATGCGGCGCGTTTTTGACAGCCCATTTATTTCAATAGACTGAAAAAGTGCGGCAGGCATGATTTTTTTTTTTAAATCGCCCCACACCAAATCGCATGGTACCGCTTTGGTGGCCGCAAACGTGTGCATTTTCTAGATGTATGGGGGGTGTAACTAATTAAGGGCACCCATGTGGATCTACAGACGACAGCGCGTTCCCATTCCTGCACCGCAAGTAGTGTGAATGGGCCCTATTACAAACTGTTCTAAAATGTTCTCTCCCCCTTCCTTTACCTAGCTATCCTGGTAAAAAAAAAAAAAAGAAGATCTGTATACTTACCTGCTTTTAATCTGCTCTGGTCACGTGATCCTGCAGCTCCAGCTCTCCTGTGTTAGTGAGCAGATGCTGCAGGGGAGAGGAGGGATCCCTGACAGTGGTTGGTCTATAGAAGCCTATAGGTGACGTCACAGCGTCTAGTAAATCCCAGTCGTTGTCTTGCACTCCCTAAACTAGAGCTGAGGAATCGCTCTACTGGACTGAAGCGGATTAAAAATAGGTAAGTACACACATCTTTTTTTAAACAGGTTAGGCAGGAGGGGGGGGGGTATATGTTTCATAGTACTTTGACTTAGACTCCACTCACACTTGAGCGACTCCAAAGTCACACGATTTCCAGTATGACTGAGTGCAACTTTGATCCGCCTTTACACTCTTTGGATCAAAGTTGCAAAAAAAAAAGGCATAGGCACCTTTTATAAAGTCGTTGTGACTTTAAGTCGCACCGATTTGAATGAGTACCATTGTGTGCTGAGAGGTGGGCAATTTTAGCTAAATTTCAAGCTTTGGGTCCCATTAAGACCTGCGTGGATTATGCATTATGGTAACATACACCTTACTAGAATTACTGCTAACGCACAGACTTGAATGGTGCCCAGAGCTTGTGATCCCTTCGAGACTGGGTCAACTCTTTCCACCTTCTCCGCTCCCCTAACACCAGTGCTATAAAAGAGCTGCGCCATCCATCAGTGCCAGGCTGGTTCTTTCAGATGGCAGGACCATTGCTTAGACAGTTCTTTACCCAAAGAACCAACCTGCTGAAGGGTGAACTGTTGGTGTCTGCAGGTTCTCCTCTGGAAGGCTCACATTCTGGTACAGTAAAACCTTGGATTGGAAATATAATTTGTTCCAGAAACATGCTTGTAATCCAAAGCACTTGTATATCAAAGCAAATTTCCCCATAAGAAATAATGGAAACCCAAATGATTCGTTCCACAACCATTTATTCATAAGTCCTTCAGTTTATAGTCCATATAAAAAGATTATTGCAATGTGACCATGTACACTGGTCCTTAGGCTTGCTTTGCTTTGCTGGAATCTAGAAACCTCAGCCCCCATGTGTATGTTGTACCCTACCCTCTGACCTGTGGCATAGGAAATAATTGTAGGACAATGTCTAGCCTCGTACTTTTGCCTGTACATAGGAGAAGGCTGCAGGTAGGGTGTCATGGCTCCTTGGATTTAAAATGGCATGGGGATGGTTTCTACAATCTGTATACAACAAAGCTTCATGCTGCACTACCTTCTGATTCTAACTTCTCATACAAGATCTATAAATATTTCCAAACCAGGCATTGCTACAATCACATTATACTTTAACCCTAATGAAGTGTGTGAACCCCTGAGACGTGTTGGCTTTCATATTGTTGATTCTTTGTTAAAATATCCTTCTGGACCCTATCATTATTGGTGTAGCTGTATATTGCTATGGTTTACATATCTACAATCTGTATGTCTTCTGACCATGAAAAGACCAGGTCAGCCTACTATACCCACTGGCTGGGATTCGAACCTGACGACCCCATTGCTGCCAGGCGGAAGCGCTAATCACTTAGCCACTGTGCTGCCCTTTCATTATACAATTTTCTTGTTCAATTTCCTTTAGATTTACTTTCAACTATGTAGTGCAAGGGCCTGCCTGATTGCATACAATCTGAAAGGGTTTAGGTTTAACCTCATATTATATGGTTTTGGTCAATCTAAAGGAAAGTTGTATGAAGTGTAGCCAGCTTTACTGGAGTCTGACCCCTCCGGACCACAGTGACAGATGGATTTACATTGGGAAAGTTGGGAGTTTATTTAGTGTGGCCCAGAACTGCTTTTTTACTGGCAGCAGAAAGTGTTTTCTTAGCCGTGTTGCAGCAATGAGTGCGGACACAAAGCTCCCAGCATAGAGAATCACATTCCATGTAATCCCAGACTGACAGGCAGCAGGTCATGTGCACCACGCAGAACATCATTTTATGTTTAACAATCATCAGCAGGGCAAGAGGAATGGAGTCAGCTGACCTGAAAACTATGACATCACAACCGCCATACATCAACATATAAATGGAGAAGGTGCAAAGTCCTTCCATTAAATGCTACCTCCTGAAATACTCTGCACTGCTGGAGGACTCTGCTCCTTCCTCTATCTCTCCTCTCCTGAACTACTCTGCACTGCTGGAGGACTCTGCTCCTTCCTCTATATAACTCTCCTCTCCTGAAATACTCTGCACTGCTGGGGGACTCTGCTCCTTCCTTTATCTCTCCTCTCCTGAAATACTCTGCACTGCTGGTGGACTCTGCTCCTTCCGCTATCTAACTCTCCTCTCCTGAAATACTCTGCACTGCTGGAGGACTCTGCTCCTTTCTCTATCTAACTCTCCTCTCCTGAAATACTCTGCACTGCTGGAGGACTCTGCTCCTTCCTCTATCTAACTCTCCTTTCCTGAACTACTCTGCACTGCTGGAGGACTCTGCTCCTTCCTTTATCTCTCCTCTCCTGAAATACTCTGCACTGCTGGTGGACTCTGCTCCTTCCTCTATCTAACTCTCCTCTCCTGAAATACTCTGCACTGCTGGTGGACTCTGCTCCTTCCTCTATCTAACTCTCCTCTCCTGAAATACTCTGCACTGCTGGTGGACTCTGCTCCTTCCTCTATCTCTCCTCTCCTGAAATATTCTGCACTGGTGAAGGACTCTGCTCCTTCCTCTATCTAACTCTCCTCTCCTGAAATACTCTGCACTGCTGGTGGACTCTGCTCCTTCCTCTATCTAACTCTCCTCTCCTGAAATACTCTGCACTGCTGGTGGACTCTGCTCCTTCCTCTATCTCTCCTCTCCTGAAATATTCTGCACTGGTGGAGGACTCTGCTCCTTCCTCTATCTAACTCTCCTCTCCTGAAATACTCTGCACTGCTGGATGACTCTGCTCCTTCCTCTATCTAACTCTCCTCTCCTGAAATACTCTGCACTGCTGGTGGACTCTGCTCCTTCCTCTATCTCTCCTCTCCTGAAATATTCTGCACTGGTGAAGGACTCTGCTCCTTCCTCTATCTCTCCTCTCCTGAAATATTCTGCACTGGTGAAGGACTCTGCTCCTTCCTCTATCTAACTCTCCTCTCCTGAAATACTCTGCACTGCTGGAGGACTCTGCTCCTTCCTCTATCTCTCCTCTCCTGAAATACTCTGCACTGCTGGAGGACTCTGCTCCTTCCTCTATCTCTCCTCTCCTGAAATACTCTGCACTGCTGGAGGACTCTGCTCCTTCCCCTATCTCTCCTCTCCTGAAATACTCTGCACTGCTGGAGGACTCTGCTCTTTACTCTATCCCTCCTCTCCTGAAATACTCTGCTCCTTCCTCTATCTAACTCTCCTCTCCTGAAATACTCTGCACTGCTGGATGACTCTGCTCCTTCCTCTATCTAACTCTCCTCTCCTGAAATACTCTGCACTGCTGGTGGACTCTGCTCCTTCCTCTATCTCTCCTCTCCTGAAATATTCTGCACTGGTGAAGGACTCTGCTCCTTCCTCTATCTAACTCTCCTCTCCTGAAATACTCTGCACTGCTGGAGGACTCTGCTCCTTCCTCTATCTCTCCTCTCCTGAAATACTCTGCACTGCTGGAGGACTCTGCTCCTTCCTCTATCTCTCCTCTCCTGAAATACTCTGCACTGCTGGAGGACTCTGCTCCTTCCCCTATCTCTCCTCTCCTGAAATACTCTGCACTGCTGGAGGACTCTGCTCTTTACTCTATCCCTCCTCTCCTGAAATACTCTGCTCCTTCCTCTATCTAACTCTCCTCTCCTGAAATACTCTGCACTGCTGGATGACTCTGCTCCTTCCTCTATCTCTCCTCTCCTGAAATACTCTGCACTGCTGGATGACTCTGCTCCTTCCCCTATCTCTCCTCTCCTGAAATACTCTGCACTGCTGGAGGACTCTGCTCCTTCCCCTATCTCTCCTCTCCTGAAATACTCTGCACTGCTGGAGGACTCTGCTCTTTACTCTATCCCTCCTCTCCTGAAATACTCTGCTCCTTCCTCTATCTAACTCTCCTCTCCCGAAATACTCTGCACTGCTGGATGACTCTGCTCCTTCCTCTATCTAAAGCTGCGTACACACGAATGTCCAACAGAAAAAGTCAGACGGAGCTTTTCATCGTCTATTCTGATCGTGTGTATGCCTCATCAGTCTTTTTCGAAAATTCTGACGGACCTAGAAATAGAACATGCTCTAAATATTTCCGACGGAACCAATTCCTATCGGGAAAACCGCTCGTCTGTATGCTGTTCTGATGGAACAAAAACGACGCATGTTCTGAAGCAAATACGAGACGGAAGCGATTGGCTATTGAACTTCCTTTTTCTAGTCCCATTATACGTGTTGTACGTCACCGCATTCTGGATGGTCGGACTTTGGAATGACCGTGTGTAGGCAAGACCGCTTGAATGGAATTCCGTTGGAGAAACCTTTGGAGCTTATTCCAAAGGCTAAACCGGTCGTGTGTAGGCGGCATAACTCTCCTCTCCTGAAATACCCTGCGCTGCTGGAGGACTCTGCTCCTTTCTCTACCCAACTCTCCTCTCCTGAAATATTCTGCACTGGTGAAGGACTCTGCTCCTTCCTCTATCTCTCCTCTCCTGAAATACTCTGCACTGCAGAAGGAATCTGTGTATATTAATGACTCTCATTTGCACTGGGCTGTGTTCTATGAAGGTCCCTGTACTCTCTGTGTTAGGAATAGACGGAGGTGAAGAAGTGGGAATGGGAGTGCAGTATAGTACAATGCCCCCAGACTGTGGAGATGGGAATAGTCGGGTACCCGTTGGGGGGAGGGGAAGGTATGGGGTGGTCTCTTTGTAATAAGTCGGAGGGGTGAGGATTGTGGCACATCTCAGCAGATGGAGTTTTGTTTACACCACGAACGTCTTACAATGAAAGGAAGTAAACACCGCTCCCTTTCTGCAAGATCCAACTTCCCTCCCACCATGTCCCCGCTGACTCTTCATATCCGAGACTATACCCCATCCCAAGACCACCCTGCCCTGTCCTCCAAGAGCATCACCCCCCGCAGACTATCCCTCTCCATCTTTAGTCCACCCTGCCCTGTCCTCCATTCTGCAGACTATCCCTCTCCATCTTTAGTCCACCCTGCCTTGTCCTCCATTCTGCAGACTATCCCTCTCCATCTTTAGTCCACCCTGCCTTGTCCTCCATTCTGCAGACTATCCCTCCTGACCCCAGAAGACCACCCTGGATGGACCTCTAAGGCAAACCCTTCAATGCTGCAGACTATCCCACCCATAACAGAGAGCGTCTATCCCCATCATGAAGCCTATCCTACTTTATTCTGCAGACCATCCCCCCATCCTGCCTGGTCCACTAGGGGTCTCTTTCATAATGCACACTATCTGTTCCACCTTCCTATCCCGCAGATTACAGGTGCCCATATATTTAGCGTATTCCCATGCTCTGCAGACCAATCATCATCTCCTACAGACTATGTCCACATTCTACAGACTAATACTCACCATATACCTTACAATCTCACCATACAATCCCTGTACAGCCAATCTACCAAAACTATAGAATATGAGGACCTACCTAATCTATCCAATCCATTTGTACTCAATCAGGCAGGCCCTTGTACAACATACCTATTGCTAGATTTAAAGGAGATTGTACGATCAGATTGTATAGTGTATGGTGAGCCTTAAGCCTCACACACAGTGCTATTGTTGGCCAACCGAGCATCCAATTTTTGTCTTAAGGGTGTGTGCCAGGATCTTGTCTTGCATACGAACGGTACACAATTGTCGTTCAACAAACACGAACGTAGTGATGTACTACGAGGAATTTCAGCTCTTGAGCGCCACCCTTTGGGCCCCTTCTGCTAATTTCGCGTTTGGTGAACATTGATTCCGAGCATGCGCGTTTGTACTTTTGTGTGACTGATTTGTGTACCGACCATACGAAAATCAGACAACAGACCATTGTCCGCCGAAAATTTACTAGCCTGTCATCCAACATTTGTTGGCCGAAAGTTGGACAACAATTGTCAAAAGGAGCGTACTAACGGTAAGATTTAGGACAACAGTCTGTCAGACAATCCCCTGCCAACAATCGTACCGTGTGTACGAGGATTTACTGTCCCCTCCTGCAGACCTCGCATCCTCCCTACAAACTATCTCTCACTTCCTACAGGCCAATTCCCCCATTCAGCAGACTATCTTTCCCTGCAGACTATCTCACCCTGCAGACTATGCTCCCATCCTACACACTATCCTTTGCATCCTGCAGATTATGCCCTCACCCAACAGGCAAAATTTTCAATCCTGCAGACTATCTCTCCCTTCAGTCTATCCCTCCATCCTACACACTCTCCATTCTGCAGATTATCACACCTTCCTGCAGACTATGCATCCATCCTGCAGACTATCCCTCCATCCTACACACTCTCCATTCTGCAGATTATCACACCTTCCCTGCAGACTATCCCTCCATCCTAAACACTCTCCATTCTGCAGATTATCACACCTTCCCTGCAGACTATCCCTCCATCCTAAACACTCTCCATTCTGCAGATTATCACACCTTCCCTGCAGACTATCCCTCCATCCTAAACACTCTCCATTCTGCAGATTATCACACCCTACCTGCAGATTATGCACCCATCCTGCAGACTATCCCTCCATCCTACACACTCTCCATTCTGCAGATTATCACACCCTTCCTGCAGACTATGCATCCATCCTGCAGACTATCCCTCCATCCTACACACTCTCCATTCTGCAGATTATCACACCCTTCCTGCAGACTATGCACCCATCCTGCAGACTATCCCTCCATCCTACACACCCTCTATTCCGCAAACTAACCCCCCCAATCCCCATCCTTCTCATTAGAGAAAGCTCAGCATCTTCCTTCCCCCAACAACACAACAACATCCTGTTTTGCTAATGAAAAACACAATCCTGTCCTATTTTCTGCAGGAATGTGAGCGCCATCCCAATTCCACATCTGCCGGAGGCCGCAGATCCCCCCCCCCCCCCCCGCTACGTACGCCTTTGACACTACAGATGTCTGTACAGCAGATTTTATATTTATTTTTTTTAAAGATTTTTTTCTTTCTAAATGTGAGCTAAAATTTCTATTTTCCGCAGTGAAGAAATTCTACCTTAGGTAAAATCTGACTTTTTGCAGTGCAATCAGTTGCTCATCCCCACCCAGCATTGCCTAAAATCCTCATACATTCCGGTCGGGGGGGTTACATCATGTTTCAGAAAACAAAATGAACTTGCTCTGCTGTGCTAAAACTTCACCACTCTTTTTATGTGTTCTATCAACTGCCAACCTGCAGCAGCTGGTAGATGAAGTGGGACAGGCCAAGTGATCTCGCTGATCAGAAGACACCTATTTCCAATGGGGTTTTATACAAGAATTTGACAATTCAATCTTTGGCCCCTTTCACACATGCGGACAGTTAGTTTCACCAGTCCAGTCCTTTTTTTAAAGATTGAACCCCCTTCATGCCCCTCTCGGCTCACCCATCATGTGACTGCTGTGACTGGTTCTCACCGTGGTCACATGATCAGAAGCCAATCCCGCTGGCTCTTGATCAGAAGCTGTGACTGAGAACCGTCAGTGACCGCTTGGTCAGAGTGCAGTAAGCACACATCCTCAGGCCGCCGTCAGGGCTGGGTTAGAAACCATGGGGCCCCATACAGCCAACCTGACGGGGCCCCTCCCACAAATAAAACACAGTTTACTCTGCTTCAGTTATGATAGAACACAATGAGTGATCGGTATTGATCACTCATTGTGTTCCTTCAGGAAGGAAAGGGGCTGGTAGATCTGACATTTATAGGACCCTTCCCCACCCTCCAACTTGAAGGATCTTAATGTGTGTAGGCAGCTGCCAGCGGTAAGGAGAGGAGGGAAGACAGCAGGAAGGAGAGGAGGGAAGCTGGCAGCACTGCAGGGGGGTAGGGGGGCCCTGGCCAGCAGGGGGAAATGTATGGTGCACAGGGAGGGTGATCAGTGCGGGGGGGGGGGGGGGGAATAACTGCCATTGATCCCCTGTATGGCTCTCTCTGCAGCAGCTGAAAGCTGACGGTAGGAAGAGGAGAAGAGGCTATTTTTCAGCTGCATCTAGTCCCCTGATATAATCACGTGACGCAACGCGTAGGGCATCCCGGACCGGAAGTGATGTAGGAGACCCTCATACTTGATTTATCAAGGCATTTATTACTTATATTTGATGTAAGAGTTACTATTTTTAAATAAATTCACTGGTTTTAATTACTACACTATGGGAGATTACTTTTTCTCACCCTAACATACGAATAAGAGTGGCGGAATGTACCTTAAAAAGGGACCATTACCATGCATTACCTGGATATATCTAACAGTTTCAGTAATAAACCCTCCCCCCACCGGTACCCTCCCTGCCCACATCCAATTCACCCTGCTGCCTGGGCCCTGTACAGGAGGACCGGTAGTACCCCCTTATATATGGCCCTGGCCACCGTGGATGCATATGCGAAGTGGTAGAGCATTAAAACACACTATTCCTGCCACTGCTCATATGCATCACGTGGTTGGGAAATAAAAGTACCTACAGGCTTATTTCACACGGTTATGTACACTCAGGAGCTATGGGGCTGTGTGCACTCAGGCAGCTCACGGGGCAGACCTGAGATCAGATCCCTGCACCATGCACACCCTAATGTGTTGTATGGGACCCCAATGCACTACCACAGGGGAATTCCTCAATTCCCCCCCCCCTTTGTGTGCCTCCAAACAGGAAGTGAAGGGAAACCTCCCCAATTAAACAGAACCCCCCTCCCCCCCAAAAAAAAATACATCAATGCAATTTTAACCCTCCTCTTACATGATACTAAATACTAAAAATACTTTAATTCACCCAAACTGCTGAAATGTTCCCAGAGAGTGTCATCTGTCAGAGTAGTATGCTGGTTCTTGTAGTTCCCCAGCATCCTCCTAGCACACACTGACCCCCCCTCCCTCCCTGAACCTTCACTAGTTACATATTTACAAAAGTACACCAAGTTATCAGAGAAAGAGGAAGCATTTCTACTTCCTGCCTGATAGAGGAAAAATGTTCCATGGAAGCCAGATTACAAGTAACGGCCGCACGGGGCTCTGCAGCCACCCCTCCCCCGTGTCCTCTTATGGCCGCGCTCAGGACGTATTTACATGAACAACCTGACAGTCTGTGCGCAAAACGGACCCAAAGGAAACCGACGTCTGCATGAATACATTCCTGACCTGTCAAAATATACAGTAATAGTATCATTGTTCAGAAACGCTCAACCTTTTATCATCACAAAAAAACACCCCCTGAGCTCCAGTCGTGACTTTGCCTAGGCTGAGATCATGTCATCACTCTGCTGCAGGCAGGAGGAAGCATTTCCTCAGTCTCCCCTCCCTCTCCACTGATCAGACTGCACATTGTAACTTTGTAGCAAGCGACAAGGTGAGAGGCTGTAGCAGGGGCTGGTCTGTGTTAGACATTTTTAAACATAGCCAAGAACTGCCCAGATACCAGGATTTATAGGATTGTGTCATTGCTAAGATATCATCTCAGTCCAGGAAGTGGATGGTGACCCTCAGTGATGCCTGAACAAAGATGGCTCCATCCTTCTGGAAAGTAAAGCAGATGAATGCATTGTCTGGAGGAGTACTGTGATCTCCTGGAAGTGTCATACTGACTCATTACAGAACATGGATGGATCGAACTCAGACATAATGTTCACAAAAGCCAACTATACTTTCCTAACTTAAATAGAATATCTTCTAATGTGATTGTTGTATCTTACTCCACCTTGTCATCAGCCTCTAAGGCCAGCACTAGGAGCCAATCAGCTTCTTTTGCAGTGCACATGTGCTGTCATGCCAATACAGGAGCTCAGTGACCAGAGTCATGACCTCATTCACCATGTGTTCTGCTTCAAATGCCTTAGACCCAGTCTGTCTGGACATTATGGTCACTTGCTGACTTGGCACCATCCACAGGCAGCTTAATTCTTCAATAAGACACAGAGGTTGAATCCAACATGATTTCACTTCAGATAACTGCAGTACAGAGGATGTTTTTTCAGTCTTTTAAAGTGTAAGAAAACAACCATTTTCCTAAGTCCTTTCTCTGCAAGGTTTTAACAAAGACTATGGGAACATAGAAGAAATGGGAGGGTCTAGCTACGACTGAACTAACTAGCACTAAACAGGAGAGAAGGGCAGCAGGAGAAACTAAAAATCACAAAACGACCACTAGATGTCAGCATACTACTGAACGATGTTATCTGATGCATTTCAATACAACAGAAAAAAATATGTGAAGGGGGGCAGAACTCCATGGTTCCCCTTTTTTGTCATAAGGTTGGAGGTGTGATGGTGACCAAGCTGACCGACTTCACTGCAGTAATGAACAGAGATTGTATAGCAGGAGCGTTCGGATTACAAGACTGGCTGAACAGAACACAAAACCTTTGTCCGGTCACACTATCCACATCAATGAATTTCAGGTGGATTTGTAGCAGTATCATGCAGTACAGCTTTAACTCCTCAGTTCTAAATACAAAGGGATTGTACAGCACTCCACCCTCCGGCAGCGCCATGAGTAACCAGGTAACACGGCTTCAGTATGCAAATAATAGGAAAATCCCGGCCGGGGAGGTTGTTCACATTTCTAGAGCTGCAGACTGACCTGTTTTCAGGTCTCCTCTGAATATCTGGATTCCCAGAATTCATAGTCCTATGTCTTCCATCCCCCCCCCCCCCCGATCTGTGCTCTGACCCACATACCGCCCTCCCCTGGTGATATTTAAAGGACAACTATGACCTAAATATAAAAATCCATCTCTTCTTTCTAATAGCAGAGATGTTTAAATCTCTAAAAGAAAACCCAAATACAGTTCTCTATTTCTGAAGCTGGGAGGCCTGAGAATCTGTCAGCTTCCCAAACCAGAGAGCCACAATTTGTAGTCTGTCCCCCGCCCTGCTTTAAGATCATTGGAGGACAATAGAGGCATGTGCCCGCCCACACCGCTGAGGAGGAGGGGCCACACACAGCTCCTGATCTTATAATGTCTCAGTAGCATACCTCCCAACATTTTGAGATGAGAATGAGGGACACCTACTAGGAAATGTATGTAGGCATAGGACACGCCCCCTGCCACACCCCCTTAAAAGAGAATTAACCAAAAAAAAAGTTAAATAAATCCACAAGGGCTTTTTTTACCACTACTATTCCTTTATATTGGCTTTTAAAATTTACAAATGCAGCAATTTAGAATTTGAATGAAAGGTTTAGCCGGGAAACACTTTTTGATAGATAAAAAGTGCATATTATATACAACTATATAGATCAGACCAAAATGAGGGACAAATGAGGGGGAAAGCGGGGCATTGCTCCAAATCAGGGACAGTCCCTCCAAATCAGGGACAGTTGGGAACTATGCTCATGTGTATGACTGTTAGAGTGATGGAGACCCCATAAACTCTGCCGCCCCCCCAAGAGTGGGAGCTCGTTATTCTGCCACTGACTTGGATGTGTTAACATCATCAGCTTAGACACAAGAAGACTTTAACAAAGTTATTGTCTATTTTGAGGTTGTTTTAGCCCCGCCCCCTTCTACGCCCTGTATACACCCCTTAGTACAGACCTCTGACCATACACTACACAATTTGTATAATCTCTATTGGATCTGCCATCAACCTGTAGTACAAGGGCCTACCTGATTGGATATAGATTGAATCGAATGTTAAAGGGTAACTCCACTTTCATTAAAAAAAAAAAAAAAAAGCATACAAAAAAAAATAATAATACAGCGTTTAGAATTGCGACACAAGTCATATTGTGGTTGAATGTTATTAAAAAGGCCCTTTCCTTTTCAATCTGCAGCTCTGTAATTTTCTGTAAATGTAATGCAATATGGTTACCTGGAGGTGTTCTGTACACAGAATGTGTATACAATGCCCCCCAGAAACATCATTTCCTACTTGTGTGATTGGCTCACTGATTTTCCCAGAAGTCTGCACTAAGATACAAGTCAGATTTTTGGCATCCCCTGCACCAAAAATTTTAATTTTGGTAAGATACTTCCAATAGGAACATGTCTAAAAGGGAAACAGACCCAGCAGATTTCCTCATTAGAGCTCTGCAGGTGCACAGCTGGTTGATAATTGTAAAGCCACTCCCATTAGACTCACTCAGCACAGAGGAACAAACAGCAATTTCTTCAGAATAACAAAAGGTCAGAATCTGCAACAAGGTTGCTTAAAATCCTTTTATTGTACAGGGGGAATGGTTTTTCTCAACAAAAGTGGAGTTGCGCTTTAAGCTTTGTAAAAAAAACATGGAAGCTAATAGCTACCCATCTGCAGCTGCACCAGATTTTGCATTCTCCAGTTTTTAAATCAACCCCATGGAGTCTTATTATGTGTGCCTATGGAAATGTTTTATTTTTTTTTATTTTTTAGCCATTGTATATTTGAGCTATTTTAGATAATGTGTTTTTTGTGTGTACCTTATTGGTGTTGTAGATGTATTGCTATGTCTTGTTTTTTTGTAAGATGTCTTGTATTTTTTAAAAGTTTGTAAAAAATAGGGACATAAAAATATACATAAAAAAAAAATAGTTGAAAACAATTGTAGTAATTTAGATCTGTGACTGCAGAACTGTGAAATAAATGCTAACACACCCCCCTGCCAAAAAAACAAAAAAAAACAAACATTAACATATCAGAACACATGTAATGCACTGCAAACACATGTAAGTGCAAAAAATCATAAGTAACGCCTGCAAAACATGACACCAATGCACTGCAAATATACCACAAAACACATTGCAGACACATGTGGAGCTTCACAATAAACATGGGGATTGTGGTTTAAACATATACAATTGATTATATGTTCAATGCAGCATGAACAGAAATGCAGACAAAAAAAAATGAATGTATCCCAATGAGTCCAGGTTACACCAGTGTTCTGCTTTCATGTGCAGGGCAGGACAAGGGGTGGGCAGGAGGGTCACTGTGATTTTATGTGAGGTTCGGGGGCACCACAAGGGGGGGGGGGGCGGAATTTGTGTTGGGAGGGAGAATTTTGGGGGGGCAGCAGGAGGCAAGAATTGCTCTAGGAGGGGAAATTAATGGAGGTTTGCTAGGAGTGGTGATTTGTGTGTGTGTGTGTGGAGGGGGGGGGGGGGGGGTTGTGTTGAGAGAGGAGATTGAAGAAGATACTGTATGATAATTTGTGCTAAAAAAGGTAATGTGGTGAGGGGAAGGGGATTTGTGCTGGGAGGGGGGATTTTTGGGGGAGGGGGGGTATTTGTGCTGGAAGGGGGATTTGGAGTGGGGGGGGGGATTTGTGCTTGAGGGGAAATTTGAAGGATAGAGGATATGTGTTAGAGAGGGGGAAATATTTTTATATTGGGGGGGGGGGGGGGTTGTGTTGGGAGTATATGAGGAATGGGAGGATTTGAGCCAAGCATGCAGGTAAGCGCTCAGTTTGTTGGAGGGGAGGGAATTTTCGCTGACACATTTTGCGTGTTGCATTTCTTCACATTGGAATGCACATGAGCACACTGTAAATGTAACTCAGGAAAAAAAATAGCAAAAAATATGCAAACAATTTACAAACGCATGCGGAAGAAGCAGACATGAGGACTGCGGTGTAAACCAGTCCTTATACGGAATTTATAATCAGAGTAATAGACTTTGTTGCACGTTTTCTCAGTACAAAATGTAACGTAGTTTGTACTGTCACCAACATGCTTGTCGTAGAATGCGAAATCTTTTTTATGATATATATTTTGATACAGAAGTCCTATTAGAAGTTGGCAGATTGTGTCTATGACATTTCTAGATAGGACCCGCTGGAAAGGTGGGGTCTGCACATTCCTGGTCTACATCACACATGGAATGGAGTCCTCTGCTGTAAGAACACTTTGGCTTTCTAGAGAATTTAGGAAACTAAAGCTGGCCATACACAGACTGACACAGAGTGCATACGAGCCATGGGTGACATGGTTGGCACCCTCCAGCCTGACACTTCAATCTGAAAATCAAAAATGTCAGACTATCTGCTGCAGTTGGCAAAAACAAAAATAAAAGCTGCGCTTAAAGTGATACCGAAAGTACAGTGTAGTGAAAACTAAGCAGCCTGCATCGAGATCTAGTCTCCAAATCCCACCATAAATAATAATAATACAAAAAAGATGCGGCGCTAAAAACAAATAAGACCAGTGAAATAAAATTGATACAATAATCAAAAATAATTAGTGCAAGTTAATATCATATCCAATGTCCCAAACTTAGTAAGATGGACAAATAAAATCCAAAGAGCAAAGCAAGAAAGAGTCCGTGATGAATCAAGAAAGAGTGCAAAAAGGGCCACAACAGAGATGAGGATGCAGTGGAGAGAATCTTCTATAGTTCCTCACACCCGAGGTGGAATATCAAATATGCTCACCAGATCCCGTTGACCGCCATTACAGCGGTCAAAAAGCACAGGGAATTTTGGGGCTCCCCACAACCTCAGCTCAATGGTACCGATGGACGACAGATGGTATCTCAGGATTCAAAGAGAGAAAGGACAAACCATCGCATAATATAGTTTGCACACTCGTTTTAATAAAGGAATTGCACTTACAAAATCTCGTAGTATAAACAGCATATCGCGTACAACTGACAGTCAGCGCCTCCGTCTGCTGCCTCCGCCTTCCTGGTTCGTGTACAGCCCTACACCTATCTGCTGCAGTTACAGTTTGGGTACTCTGACAACTGCAGGTGCTGGCTGTCAAGAGACTCCTCCATCTGATCTTATAGTATATGGCCGGCGAAAACTGGACACGGAAGGTGGTGGCTCTGGGGACACGGAAGGTGGTGGCTCTGGGGACACGGAAGGTGGTGGCTCTGGGGACACGGAAGGTGGTGGCTATAGGAACATGAAAGATGGTGGCTCTGGGGACATGGAAGGTGATGGCTCTGGGGACATGGAAGGTGATGGCTCTGGGGACATGGAAGGTGGTGGCTCTGGTGACACGGAAGGTGGTGGCTATAGGAACATGAAAGATGGTGGCTCTGGGGACATGGAAGGTGATGGCTCTGGGGACATGGAAGGTGATGGCTCTGGGGACATGGAAGGTGATGGCTCTGGGGACACAGAACGTAGTGGATCTGGGGAGGACATGGAGGATATGGGGACATGGAACTTGGTGGCACTGGGGACACAAAAGGTGGTGGCTCTGGGGACACGGAAGGCGGTGGCTCTGGGGACACGGAAGGCGGTGGCTCTGGGGACACGGAAGGCGGTGGCTCTGGGGACACGGAAGGCGGTGGCTCTGGGGACACGGAAGGCGGTGGCTCTGGGGACACGGAAGGTGGTGGCTCTGGGGACACGGAAGGCGGTGGCTCTGGGGACACGGAAGGCGGTGGCTCTGGGGACATGGAAGGTGGTGGCTCTGGGGACACGATTGAGTGAACATCACATGGGACTTTATACACTTGTATGGATGGACTGCAGAGGAAGAACAGGGAGGGTGGCATCTGATTATCATAAGGAAACAATAGTGACTTTTTTTTCCATTCTGACTGCAGCCTTCCCATCAGTCTTGCTCAGTTGGACCCGCTCCTCTCCTGTACTGAATTTACTTACTCTGATTTCACTGCACACTGTGAGCTTCTCACATTAGAAGCTGTAGCAATTCAGATGGACACTGCCTCATTTCCTAGCTGGAGGACGTCCTGCATTACCCAGCACTTTCCTCATCAGCTTCACTGTCCCTGGCCCACCCCTTTCGCTTGTTGATTTTTCTCCAGTCATGGAGGCATCAGCATTACATGCGGGTGTCCCCTAGGAAGGTCTGCATGCAAATACAGCCTACTAGGAACTGCTTTCCTTCAGACTGACATCCACCCATTAAGGCATTTCATCCTCCCACCAGCCATGATCTGCCTAAATTGCATAGAGAAGCGCAGGGGGTCCAGTGTCTAATGCAGGGGTAGGCAACCTTGGCACTCCAGCTGTGGTGAAACTACAAATCCCATCATTCCTCTGCCTTTAGGAGTCATGCCTGTGATTGTTAGGGTCTTGCAATGTCTCATGGGACTTGTAGTTTCAAAACACCTGGAGGGCCGAGGTTGCCTACCCCTGGTCTAATGTAATGACAGAAAGGATTTATTTAAAATAAATACTCTGCTGATGAGGAGGGAAAAAAAACAACTATAAGCAGAATAAACTTCAGCTTTAAAAAAAACAAAAAAAACCAAACCACTCTACTATCCCAGAACTGGGTTGCTGGCTAAACCATCGTAAAGCACAAAAGAAAACAAAAAACTCCCCAGGCACAGTCTGTCTTCCTGACCCAATTCCATCACACTATTTTCCCCACAGCTATAGGTGCACTCTACAGCAGAAGAACTGGCATGACAGAAATAGACTGGTGTTCCTAACCATGTCCCGAGCAATGGAAGCCTGCCTGTACTAACTCTGGAACAAGCATGCAGCCAGTGAAATCCCAACTCCTGTTCTAGTTTCAGGTTAGAGTCCTAAAGTACTGAACTCTTTGGCTCAGCGTGACCTGCAGCACAGATCAGAGAAAAAAAATATTCTACAAAAGCCTCAGATGAAGAGCGGAGCAGGCTGGAGTCTGGGGATTCATTAGTGGATGTACAAGCTGAGCGCCAAGGTCAGAACCTGAACACGGTGTTAACAAATGAGGATCAGACAGCCGCAAAAATGTTCATCGGAGGGTCTCCTACAGCACCGGAGACTTCTGTAGGGTTTCTGCTATCCACATCCCCCCTTTCCCCGCTCTCTACAGCAACGTAGGGGCTTATTCACATCGAGGTGTTGTAGTAAAGGGCCTGCTGATGCTGCTCTTAGAAAATCACGGGGCCCCATATAGCCTACCTGGCAGACCCCTGAATATATCAAAACAATAATTGTACTAAAGATGCACTAACATCATTATTAGCAGACACAAACAGAACATAGAACTGGTATGAATTAGCCCTTTTTTTAAAGTTTTTTTTTTTTACATTTTTAAAATTATTTTATTTTACAATTTTTAACAATTATTTAATACAATGTTTAAAATTATTTTTCTTACAATTTGTTTTTTTTTTTTTTACAGGACAGGGAGGCTGGCAGTGCCACGGGAGTGGGGAGGGGTGGCACAGTGATGGGGGGAAATCAGAAGCAGGCACAACAAAGAGAGGGGATCCATGCAGGGGAAGCAATTACAGCAACGATGCCCTGTGTCTCTCCCTGCAGCAGCTGAAAGCCGACGGGAGGGAGAGAAACCAACCTTCAGCTGTTGCAGGGAGAGACACAGACACAGGGCATCCTTCTGTAATTGCCCTTCCACAGCGATTCCCCCTGCTGTTCGGGCCCCCCTGTGTGCCCAGCCCCCCCCCCACCTTATCAGCAGTCCTGCACAAATGTGATCCTCCACTGCAGCAGCAATTGTTTTTAATATCACCTCAGTGTACCTGCGCTGCATTGCACTGCAACACAGTACCATGCAATAAAATGCTGTGAGGAGGGAGTGGGGGGCAGGGCTGAGACTTACAGAACACAAAAGGATTACAATGCAATCTTTGAGATATCCTGCGAGAACTGCCAGCATAACCAGAAATACAGCATGTCCAAGTTAATTCCGAGTAATTACAAGAGAAGAGGGTTACATTTGTGAATAATAGATGTAAATATTATCAATTTTTATAAATGATAAAATGAATATTATACAAAAATAAAAATATACAAATATAAATTATGAATTGTATTATTTACAAATGTATATTATAATAATAAATTATATAATAATTATATAATAAATCGTTTAAAATGTAAATAAAATAAATGATAATTATTTAATTGTATAAATACTACTACTATTTACTTTTAAATCTTTATCATATATAATAATATTTATATTATATATTATTATAAATATAAACAAAAAATAATAATAATTTTGCACTAATTAAAAATATATAAAATACAGACAAAAGATTATTATTTACAAATTTAAAAAACTGTGATTGGTATTGCTGTTACTGTAGGCAGTGAAAACAAATGGTGAGTGTTAGGAAGAGCAGCTGTCCACCCCGGGGATTATATTCTACAAAAAGAGTCTATTCTTCCATCATTGATTGGTGTATTTTTATATGGTTTCTTCATTAAGATGGTTGTAACCAATAAATGATACAAATATATAAAACGGATGCCTAGATTTTAAGCTCTAATGAGCAGGGCCCTCTGATTCCTCCTGTATTGAATTGTACTGTAACTGTATAGTCTGCCCTCATATTGTAAAGTGATGCACAAACTGTTGGTGTTATATACATCCTGTATAATAATAATAATAATAATAATATTCATGACTAAAGCAGGTGGTGCAGATGTGGAGGCATTAAGTCATCCATTCCAGATCTGGTGAGCTACCTCTATGGGTAAAACTTTTCCTTCCAAAACTTAAAGAGGAACCAAATCATTTAGTGGAGGGGGGATTATGGTGTGGGGTTGTTTTTCAGGGGTTGGGCCCTTAGTTCCAGTGAAGGGAACTCTTAAGGCATCAGCATACCAAGAAATTTTGGACAATTTCATCCTCCCAACTTTGTGGGAACAGTTTGGGGATGTCCCCTTCCTGTTCCAACATGACTGCACACCAGTGCACAAAGCAAGGTCCATAAAGACATGGATGAGCAAGTTTGGGTTGAAGGAACTTGATTGGCCTGCACAGAGTCCTGACCTCAACACGATAGAACACCTTTGGGATAAATTAGAGCAGAGACTGCAAGCCAGGCCTTCTCATCCACATCAGTCCTGACCTCCCAAATGCGCTTCTGGAAGAATGGTCAAACATTCCCATAGACACACTCCTAAACCCTGTGGACAGCCTTCCCAGAAGAGTTGAAGCTGTTATACCTGCAAAGGGTGGGCCAACTCAATATTGAACCCTACGGACTAATGCCCCGTACACACGATAGGATTTTCCGACAACAATGGATGTGAGCTTGTCGTCGGAAAGTCCGACCATGTGTATCCCCTATAGAACATTTGTTGTTGGAATTTCCTCCAACAAATGTTTGAGAGCAGGTTTTCAAACTTTCCAACAACAAAACTTGTCGGAAATTCCGATTGTGTGTACACAATTCCGATGCACAAAAGTCCACGCATGCTCGGAATCAAACAGAAGAGCCGCGCTGGTCATTGAACTTCATTTTTCTCGGTTCATCGTACGTCTTCTACGTCACCGTGTTCTTAATGTTCGGAATTTCCAACAACATTTGTGGGACCGTGTGTATGCAAGACAAAGTTGAGCCAACATCCTTCGGGAAAAGAAAAAAATCCATGTTTTTGTTGTTGGAAAATCCTATCATGTGTACGGGGCATAAGACCGGGATGCCATTAAAGTGCATGTGTGTGTAAAGGCAGGCGTCCCAATACTTTTGGTAATATAGTGTAAGTGTCTGTGCTCCAAATGTGTATCTCAAGGCTTCGTTTTCAGTTTTGGTTGGAGCATACTGATAATTTCTAGTTAGTTTGTGAAACTCCCACAAAGGATAATAAAGTTTATCTAAAAAGTCAGAACTTTTTTTTTTTTTTTAATAGGAGTAGTGCACAGTTAGAATCCCTGTTAGGTTCTTTTTGCTGTCTGTGATTCACCCTCTACATTTGTCCTGGACACCATTGTCACCAAGACAGGAAGTGATGGGAAACCCAACAAGTTACAGTTGTCTCCAGAACAGGAATAGAGGGAAAATCCTCCAATGGGGACACGCGTTTCGGTGACTACTGTCCAAGAGAGGATTTTCTTTACTTCCTGTTGTATCTGAAGTGAAGGGAAATCTCCTCAATGGGACACAGATGGGAAAAATGACCTTTAATATACTGTAAGACACGTTCACATAACATCAGCTTTATGTGTAGCCAGTACTTAGAGAGACGACACTGGCACAACATGCTGAAACGTGTAGCTCCAATCCTCACCAGCTGATATCATTATTATGGAAGATCATCAACTTGAGGATCTCCCTTCCATAGAGAGTGACAGTGCCCCCTCCTCCGTCTGTCCGACAAAGACAATACCATGAATAATACATTGGCTGAATCAGAAACATTTTCACAAGTCTCTTCCGTTGTGGAGCTGAAGTCAAAGTGAGCACCATCATTAATTTATGAGCTGCCAGTATATTCCACCATGAGAGGGGAAGAGATGCCATGAATATTACATGAGACCTTTGGATGGCTCTGGATTCGGGTTTGCATCAATACACAGCAAGTTGTTTCACAAAGCTCGACATCACTTTGTTAAAAGTTGAAGTTTAAATTGCTTATATTTTGTGACTCCGCCTTCCTAACCCCCCCCCAATGAAAATTTAAAATGTAACCTTTCTATTTTTATCACATAGATTTTTTTTAGACCCAGTGATGACATCATGGGGTCTCTGTGCTTCTTCATGCAGTGCAGACAGATAATGGCTGGTGGGAGGAGCCAGCAGGGTGCTGTACATAGCTTCCTGAAACCATCAAAGCACCCGGCCTCAGTACTCCTCTCGAGTCTTCAGTCCTGATGTAAGCAGGGGGTTGGCTCTTGGGAGGTGTTCTGCAAATATCTAAATGCCTTGATGGGAGAAGTGGGAGTTCCTAGGCAGGCAGAATTTGCATGGAGACCACCCTAGGTAATACCCACATGTGATGCCGAACCTTCATGATTTAAAAATCCAATGAATGAAAGGTGCAGGCCAGGGAGAATAAACACCAGAGGGCACCATCTAAGTGCAGTATTATAGCATTTATTAAATCCAAAGACATATGACAACTCACAGGATCACCAATAAAAAGTACACGTCACATAACATCCATAAGCCAGCTTCTTAGGAGAGGAGGTGTAGATCACGCTGGACTGACTCGATCGGTCACTGCTGTAGGTTATGTAGGGTGTGGGCAGATGGGAAGAGTTGGTTTCCAGAGGTTCATGCCCAGTTGGAGGAAAAGGTGGTGGTGAGCCCTATTAGGGCCTGGGCGGCTATCTCGGGGTACAGCCTTGTGGTCCACTCCACATTTGCTTGGAAAGAAGTGAAAGTAAAGGAGCGCCCGGTATCCAGTAAATGCAGGTATTAAAGAGGTTTTATTTTATGTTTCAGCAATCGGGGGGATGAAGGACCCCCCCCCCCTTCATAAGGGCTGCTAATAAAAGTTGTTAAAAAATGGTCCTGTTGGGGGGTGCCTTTGGCACATAGATTGGACCGATAGATGTCCAGACGCTGCCTGCGTGTTCAGAGGCAGCAATGAGAGAGGAATTTGGCGCCAGGGATTTGAAACATTCGATCTATGTGCCAAAGGCACCCCCCCAACAGGACCATTTTTTAACTTTTATTAGCAGCCCTGATGAAGGAGAAGTCCTTAGTCCCCCTCCCAACGCGTTGGCCTCATTTTATTGCTGAAACGTCAAATAAAACATTTTTAATAAGTAAGCTTCTTTCACACTTGATGCAGCCTCTAGTGCACACTTTAAGCTCACAGTGTGCAGTGAAACCAGAGTGGGACTCATGGTACTGTATATTTTTGGGGGGGGGGTGGCAAACAAGAGACTTACCCTATCTAGCAGCTTTGCTCCTTCCTGTGTCTCCTCCTCCTCCATGGCGGCGGCTCCCTCCTCCTTCCCTCGGCGGCCAATACGATCAATTCTTCGCTCAGCTAATCGGGTCTTAAGACCCGCTTCCTGATTGGAGAATCAGGAAGACAATAGCGAATATTAATTTGCTATTGTCACACAACTGGGTTGGCTAAGGGCCAAGTCCACCCTTTTTTGAAGCCAATTAGAGCCTCAGGCTCTAATCATGTGCTTCAAAAAAAAAAATCCCCATTGGAATCCGTGCATCTGGCGTCCTGCATGTAGATTACGGGTCGGACGCATGGATTAGGGGGGCGGCCACTGATTGGCTTATTATTATGCCAACTGTGTCACATTTGATACCCATTCACTTCCAGTCTTAAACACAAGAAGAGGACAGACGGAATCTGGTGTCCCCATTGGAAGAGTCGCTATCTAAATTCTGTTCTTGGACAACCCCAATTTTTTTTTCCCCCATCTATTTCTGTCCCAGGGACAGTACCAGGACAGGTTAGTCTAGTGCCCAGGGAGGGCAAGGATGTGGAACTACACCCCCTCCCCCACTGTTAATGCATGCCATAGAATGGGTTTTACTGCCCTGTGTACATTCTTTGCCCCCTTGCTCCGTTGTGCCCAGGGCAGCTTCCCCTCCTGCCCACCCCTTATCCTGGCCCTGCCCAGAGCCACCAGTCAATAAGAGGGGGAATCTCCATGGGGGAGACAGAAATAAAACTCCACCCAACACTAATCCATCAGATGACTCACATTCGAAAAAGCAGCTACAAGTGGCTACAAGTGTCTGGCTTTCTTTCATGCCCGGCCTGAAGTTGTGGGTTACTTTGTAACAAACTTGTAACACACATAGAAGAACAGTTCCTACATGATGACATCTACCTCTGAACAGGGCGGTGTGATCAGGAAAGGACACTTGTATTAGACACTGAAGAAGGCCTTCTAAAAAAGCAGAACTTGGTTACCCTCTCAAGAACCTTATCAGATGTTTGTTATCACAGATCTATAGCAGAGAAAAGAAGACATTACCAGCGTTCACATGTTTAAAGGGCTGAAAGGAGCCGCTCTGGGCCAGTTGGCGGAACTGTGGGGGCGGCACTGAGGATGCTGCTAAGTAAGGCTGAGCCTGGTAAAACCACAGGCCACCGACTGCTGTACCTATCTATCACTTTAGTCATCCATTTTTGGTGGGGGAGGGTGTCAAGAATCGACCGACTAATGCACCATCCACCAATCCCCAACCACCCCCCCCCCCCCCCGGTATGCTCCTGGTTCTTGGAAATAAAATAAAGAATTAGGGAGAAAAGAAAGAAGAGGACTATCCCTTGAAATTGGGGCACAGTGTCATTAACAAAGCCCAATAATCTACAACCACTAAGATGGGAGATCTCAGAGGGCGACTGACCACAGGCTTGATTTAGAAAGTAAAAAAAAAAAAATTGTGAATCATGCTATAAGCGGGCACATGCCCAGGAGAAGTGAATGCCCCATACAATCCTCCTGCATGTGTGTGACTGTTATGCCCCGTACAGACGATCGGACATTCCGACAACAAAATCCATGGATTTTTTTCCGACGGATGTTGGCTGAAACTTGTCTTGCATACACACGGTCACACAAATCTTGTCGGAAATTCCGAACGTCAAGAACGCGGTGACGTACAACGCGTACGACGAGCCGAGAAAAACGAAGTTCAATAGCCAGTGCGGCTCTTCTGCTTGATTCCGACCATGCGTGGAATTTTGTGCGTCGGAATTGTGTACACACGATCGGAATTTACGACAACGGGTTTTGTTGTCAGAAAAAATTTGAGATCCAGATCTCAAATTTTGTGCGATGGAAATTGCGATGAAACCTACACACAGTCGGAATTTCCGACAAGCTCCCATCGAACATTTTCCGGCGGAAAATCCGACCGTGTGTACGGGGCATTAGAGCCATGGGGATCCCACAACCAGAAAACTATGCTGGGATTATGGAATCATTATAAAAGCAAACGCGAGATCCTTCTTTTTTCACAATGGGTTGTTGTCGCTGTATGTGTCTGCCAGCCCAGGGGGACCTCCATCTAAGTCCTGCTCTCCGTTTAGTTCTAGTACAATACAAGCACCAGTGTTGGTACTCCCACAGGCTGGAGTGGGAGCCACACTGACACAGGTGCTAGGAGTCTTCCACTGCAAACACATGCAGCCGAGTCCTCTGCTTTTACATGGATAGGCAAAGGAGATGTCTTGGCAAGGTTAATATCAGGGGCTGATAATTAAATTATATCATAATTATATTATAATTGATAATTGTTATGATTATTGTTATGCTGTATTGACTTTTTAAGTGTAAACCAGGCAAATTGCTTGTTATGGCTCTTGTCAGTGTTTCCATATCGTGTTTATATTGTTTAAATATCGATTGTCTTCGTTTTCAACAAGAATTCTGTCATTTTTGAGATTGCCGGTAAAATGTGTCCCGTCAGTAAATTTCCCATGTTTTGTCAGTAAAAAAATGTTGGGGGGAGGCTGGCAACCCTGTCTGTTGCTACTCTGGGAAGAACTGGCTTTGTTTTGTGCGTGGACATCGGTTAATATTGTAATCTTTAACTAGATCGCTTCCCATTAAAATGAACTTTCATTCAGTAACAGGTCATGTTTTGTTTGTCGTGTATAAATCACTAACAGATTTTATGTTACGGTGTGATGGCTGAAGAGGGCTTGATCACAAAATCAGTACAACCATCCAGGTTACACAACCAATCAGCTTTATAAGGCTGGTCATACATTATACAATTTTTCATTAGATTTACTAAAAAAACATAAATATGGGGTCAAACCTAAACACTTTCATCTTCAATGTAATCAGGCAGGCCCTTGTACTACATTAGTTGTTCTAAAGGAAATTGAATAAGAAAATTGTATAATGTATGGCCAGCTTTAGTGACAACTGATCAGACTATATATGAACACACCTGTTCGGGCCATTCACACCATGGTGTTCTGATGTGCACTTTATCAAATAAATGGGCTGTCAATGCACCGAAATGTCCAATTAACAGGCATGCGTCATTGTCAGCAACACCTACATATGTATTGGAACTGTGCTGTCTTAGAGCATTGGGGGGCATTCAAAATGAATGGAACATCAATGCGCAAACGCATGTAACATCCGTCAACTTGTGTTGCAGTACTTGTTATGAAGCTGAACTCCAGGCAGATACAAGGAATACAAATGAAGGAAGTTCAGCTTTAATAAAATTTTATGTAAGCAGTGCCCGACATTGCAAGAGACTGATAATGAATCAGGCCCTGAACAGCAGAGCTTCGACTAGGGGTGGGAAGAGCAGCACAATAAGCCAATCAGCTTTGCTGCAGTGCAAAGAGCATGCTGAGAGTGACAGAGAGATGGGTTCAGCAAGTCTGCTGCTTCTCCTTTCACTGTCCAATCACAGGCTGAGGGAGGAACAAGAGTGAGGATTATTTAAAGCGGAGCTCCACCCAAAAGGGGAAGCTCTGCTTATTCGTCCCCCCTCCACCACTGTCACATTTGGCACTTTTTGGGGGGGGAGTGGGTACCTGGTTTTGACAGGTACCTGCTCCCACTTCCGGGTCAGATAAGATTGTCACGGCGATATACGAGTAGGTCTGGCTCCTCCTTCCTTCCTCTGCCTTCTGGGATACATACAGGTCCCAAAAGAAGGCGGGACCATTCGGAAAGTGCAGTACGACTCATGCGCAGCCTCATGTAGCCTGAAGGCTTCCCTCAGTGAAGATGCCGGCGCCTGCACCCGAAGCCAATTGAAGAATCGGCTCGAATGAGGACAGCGCTGGATCCCTGGACAGGAAGTGTCCTAATAGTAAAAGTCAGTAGCTGCAGTATTTTTTGGGGGGAGACTGAAGCTCCTCTTTAACTGCAGCAGAAAAAAAAAAAAATCAGGTCTCCTGCCCTGATGTACAGGACTGTGCTGTGTAGAGGTGGAAGGAAGGCGCTGGACTATTTAAGCCATAGAACAAACCCACACGGATGTCGAATTAAGAGCAGCGGCTGTGTATGTGCAGCCAGTCACTTACAGTATGGGTGGTGTATGTGCAGCCCGTCACATACAGTATGGGCGGTGTATGTGCAGCCAGTCACATACAGTATGGGCGGTGTATGTGCAGCCAGTCACATACAGTATGGGCGGTGTATGTGCAGCCAATCACATACAGTATGGGCGGTTTATGTGCAGCCAGTCACATACAGTATGGGCGGTGTAGGTGCAGCCAGTCACATACAGTATGGGCGGTGTAGGTGCAGCCAGTCACATACAGTATGGGCGGTGTAGGTGCAGCCAGTCACATACAGTATGGGCGGTGTAGGTGCAGCCAGTCACATACAGTATGGGCGGTGTAGGTGCAGCCAGTCACATACAGTATGGGCGGTGTAGGTGCAGCTAGTCACATACAGTATGGGCGGTGTATGTGCAGCCAGTCACATACAGTATGGGCGGTGTATGTGCAGCCAGTCACATACAGTATGGGCGGTGTATGTGCACAGCCAGTCACATACAGTATGGGCGGTGTATGTGCAGCCAGTCACATACAGTATGGGCGGTGTATGTGCAGCCAGTCACATACAGTATGGGCGGTGTATGTGCAGCCAGTCACATACAGTATGGGCGGTGTATGTGCAGCCAGTCACATACAGTATGGGCGGTGTATGTGCAGCCAGTCACATACAGTATGGGTGGTGTATGTACAGCCTCTGCATCCTAGTTGACATGAATGGGACCACCTGCATGTGGATGAATGAATACCTGTGCACCCCATGCAGGCAGACACGATCTTTGCACAGGTGTATTCCTGTGTATACAAGGCCTTACTGTACTTTTCCCAGAATAGACCTCTATGTATGTGAAAATAAAGATACATCTAGTGAAATAATTTGTCATTCATGTAACCTTGTCATTCAGCTTATTGTTTTAGGCTAACTGCCATTTTAAACATTACTCCTGCCAATGTTTTTTTAGTACAGTGCATTAAAAGTAGATGAGAAAATTGAAAGGAACATTTGTTTACTAAAGGCACCGGGTTTTCAGTTTTTATTACAACCCAGTGCTGCTGATCTCCTGCGGTCTCTTTGCAGCCACCTCCTGTCTACATGCACTCCAGAGATGGCTGCATGGCATTTCTTAGGGTAGGTTTCCTGATGGTGACAACAGTTGACAATGTCGGCATAATGTCTGTTGAAATGGCCACACAGTGCGACAACGCAGGAGCACAGTTGGATTGACAGGGACAGAGCGTTGTCACCCTATAACAGGAAGCCCACCCGCACCCCCCCTATTGAACAGTTGTGCAGGCTCCTCTCCTGCGCTTGCTTTGATTCCACTGCACACTGTGAGCTACTCACAATATGCATTAGAAGCTGAAGCAAGTCAGAAGAGCCTGCCTCTCTTCCTGTCTGGAAGACATCCAGTATCATTTACCACTTTCCTCCCCAGGCCGACTATCCCTGGTCTGTCTCTTTCATTCAATGGATTTCAGTTCCACCAAACATGGAGGCTCAGCATCATATGTGGGTGTTCTCTAGAGTCTGCATGCAAATACAGCCTGATTAGAAACACCCACATCATCTCCAGACTGACATCCACGCATTTTCATAACTCCTCCCTAGAGCCAGCCCACTGCTTACATCAGGGCTGAGGACTCTTCAGAGGAGTACTGAGGCCGGGTACTGGGATGTTTTCAGGAAGTTATACTGAGCACCCTGCCAGCCCCTCCCACCAGCCATGATCTGCCTGCATTGCATAGAGAAGCACAGAAGCTCAGTGATGGCATAACTGGGTATAAAATATGGTATATAATGAAAATAGAAGAAGTAAAATATAAGCAGATTAAACTTCTGCTTTTAAAGTGTTACTAAACCAACAACAGCAAAATCCGTCTGTATATGCAGCAAGGCATGCTTATTATACTTGCTGTGGAACCTAAAGGGGTTAATCCTCCGCATTGTGTAAAAAGGTTATTTGATCCTGTCTTCTCTGATCCTCCATTTCTTCCACTGTCCCCAATCCATCTGTTGATAGAACAGAGCCTTGGGGGCACTCTGCACATGCTCAGTTTGGTGTGTATTACTAGCAAGTTTTTTTTTTCTTGGGAGGGTGCATGTGATCAGCACAGGGCCAATCAGCACTGTCCAGACAGAGGGTCAGGGGTCCTGCGTCCCCACAGGACAGTCAGGGGAGAATATAAACTCCTCCTACAAGCGTTAACCAGACACTGATAGAAGTCACAAGACTGCTATATACTGCTGAAAAGAAAAAGGTATTTAGCAGTTTATATTTACTAAAATAATTGCATTTCAATGTTGTGTGTACTGTGGGGGACCAGAGATAGTGAATGCCGGGTCCTGGGTTTAGTAACACGTTAAGCTTGAAATTTTGGGTCAACCTACTTAGACTTTGTGCACTGACCCTTTACGAGTTCAGATCCCCCCTAGAGGATAATACCTGGCAGGTAGCTGAGAATCTCCATGAAGACATTTCTCAGATGGCTCAGTGCTGCCTTCCAGAACCGGTTCCTGCATAAAATTGCAGATAAGAAGTGTGCACAGTAGAAGAAAATAGGTTACCTAATTTGAAACAGCAAGAAGAAGGAAACAAATGAGAGCAGAGCGGACGTTGAAACCCGCTGAGACACATTACAGCATGGTGCAGATAAACGGTGTCTATACCGTTCATCATCACAGACGCACAAACAGGCAATGCCAGGCAAAGGTCACCGGGCAGACAAGCACATGGCCAGTGCCAATGCCATCAACCGCTCTATTTTCCCAACGGTGCCCATACACAGAAGTAACAGTCCAACAAATTGCACACTTGGGAGGTTTAACTGAATCGTTTACGCTAAACGCGACTGAACTAGACCAATAAGAATTGGGCGGGCAGAGAGGTATATTTTATTGCTCTGACAGCTTTGTTTAAAAGGATTTTTTAGATGGAAAATTTTATTTTAAAAAGATTTCAATGTTTTTGGCTGGGTTCACACTTATGTGAAGTAGATGTGGGTTTCTCCGCATGCAATTCACAAGACAGGAGATTGTGACTGGCTGTCTATGGAGTCGGCTCACACATCTCTGGGGCGGCTGCAGAGCGGATTGTACAGGAGTCCTGTGCGTCTTTGGCTCTGTTTTAGGTCCAAATTCGAGCCCGATTCGTCCCTGAGACGGAGAACCGGAACGCACCAGACCCCCGCTGTGAGCCGCATCCGTATTAGGTGTGAACCCAGCCTAAACTGTTTAACGCCCTTCCCGCCGAGTGTACGCAGATGTGCGTACTCGGCTTTCGGGGGTTATACCGGGATGATGCCCGCAGCTACAGGCATCATCCTGGTACTGTTTTTTAGAGCCGGCGATCGGCTTTCCTGGTATAACAACCGATGCGGGTAAAAGCCACTCGGCTGTTATACCGGAGGAGCGGGAGGGCACGCCCCCCCTCCCGCCGCTCTTACCGGGCCTCTCGTTTCATCGGGAGGCCCAATGACCAAATCGGCCACCTCCGGCAGCTGGTGACAGTCTGGAACGAAGCCGCTCACGGCTTAGTTCCAGCCTCCAAGTTGTAAACGCGGAAGCGACGTCATGACGTCACTTCCCGTTTACTCGGCTGCCAATGGCGCCGGTTTTAAAAAAAATATACAGCATTCAGAATCGCCAAAAACGGTGATCTGAATACTTTGAAGTGCAAAGGAGGGATCGAGGGTCTTTTAGACCCCCCATCCCTCCATAAAAAGAGTACCTGTCACCACCTATTACTGTCACAAGGGATGCTTACATTCCTTGTGACAGCAATAAAAGTAATCAAATTTTTTTTTTTTAAAACACAATTTATTAATATAAAAATAAATAAAATAAATAAGAAATTTTTTTTTTAAAGCGCCCCCGTTCCTGCGAGCTCGCGCAGCAAAGAAAACGCATACGAAAGTCGCACCCGCATATGTAAACGGTGTTCAAATCACACATGTGAGGTATCGCCGCGATCGTCAGAGCGAGAGCAATAATTCTAGCACTAGACCTCCTCTGTAACTCTAACCTGGTAACTGTAAAATATTTTTAAAGCATCGCCTATGGAGATTTTTAGGTACCATAGTTTGTTGCCATTCCACGCGTGCGTACAATTATAAAGCGTGACATGTTTGGTATCTATTTACTCGGCGTAACATCATCTTTTACATTATACAAAAAAATTGGGGTAACTTTACTGTTTGGTTTTTTAAAATTCATGAAAGTGTCCCTTTTCCCAAAAAGTTGCGTTTAAAACACCCTGCACAAATAACGTGTGATATAAAATATTGCAACAATCGCCATTTTATTCTCTAGATTCTCTGCTAAAAAAATATATATAATGTTTGGGGGCTCTAAGTAATTTTCTAGCAAAAAATACGGATTTTAACTTGTAAACACCAAATTTCAAAAATAGGCTTAGTCATGAAAGGGTTAAATATGTAAATAAATTAATATTAGAACATAAATATCGGATAGAAATCATTTGAAGAACAATTGACCTATGCATATATATTCTTGCTGGAGGTGACCCCACAGACCTGAGATGGTCACTGCCCAAACCAAGCTGTCATATTGGGAAAAGAGAATAGTCTAGGATGAGCAAATCCTTCTTGGAATCATACGCAAATCAAGCTTGGAGTTTAAGTTCCTTTTTAAAGAGGAACTTCACTTGTGCTCTTGAAAATTAAAAGTCAGCAGCTACAAATTCTGTAGCTGCTGACTTCTAACAAACGAGTACTTACCAGCCCATGCAGTCCAGCGCTGTCCTCCCCGGAGCGGATACTTCACCAGGCTTTGGTTCTCTGGCACCGCCATCTTGGATGTTAGAACTGGCTGGGAGTTCCTGATGCCTCACAGCCGACTGCCCACTGTGCATGAGCAAAATCGAGCATTGCTGTGAGACTGGTCCTGCAGCCTCCTCGGATGTGTGTTATGTACCATGAGGCTGTGGGCGAGGGGAGGAAATGGCACTGGGTACCTGCTCCCCGTAAAATAAATTAATAAGTAAAAATGAAAAAGGTTTGAAAATTAGTTGGGGGCGAGGAAGGTAATAAGCAGCACGTCAGTTTTTGGCTGAACATCCGCTTTAAAGACCTACTCCACTTTTGTTGAGAAAAGAAAAACATTCCCCTCTGGACGATCTATGTACATTAGAGGGATTTAAACAAACTTTTTGTTGCAGATTCCTACAATTGTTATTCTGAAGAAATCCCTGTGTTTCTCTGTGTGGGAAATTAAATCTAATGGGAGTGGTTTCATAATTATTAAGGAGCTGCAGCACTTGCAGGGCTCTAATGAGGAAAGCTGCTGGGTCTGCATGCCTTTAGATGTGATTTCCTATTGCGAGTATCTCAGCAAAAATAAACATTTTTGTTGCAGGATGCCTCATATCTGACTTGGATCTTAGGGAAGACTTCTGAGAAAATTAGTGAGCCAATCACACACAGGAAATTATGTTTCTGTACACAGAACACCTCCAGGTAGCCATATTGCATCGCATTCTACAGAAAATTACAGAGCTGCAGATTGAAAAGGAACGGTCATTTTTAATAACATTTAATTACAATATGACTTGTGTCGCAATTGTATATGCTATATTATTTTTTTTATTTGCTATTTATTTTCCTCATGAAAGTGGAGTTACCCTTAAGTTTATAGAAAGGGAGCTGGGTTAAGCTAGCCATACACAGGTGCATAACAGGTTCCTCCATCCATGCTATACAGAGTGGATGGACAAATCTCCCTCTGTGGCCACTGCATTCTGACAGCACCAGCGGCTGCAGGGATTTTAACAAACTTTTTGGCAGAATCCTACCTGGGTCTACTTTGAAGAAAAAAGCTGTTTATTGTCTGCAGAGTGACTTTTTCAATAATAATCAGCTGATGCACCTGCAGTGTTCTAATGAGGAAAATGCAGGGTCTGGATCCCTTTAGAAGTGATTAACCCTTTAAGAGTGTCTTACCAAACATGAAAGTTTTGTTGCAGAGGATGCCTAAAATATGACTTGTATCTTAGTGCAGACTTCTGGGAAGATCAGTAAGCCAATCACACAAACAGGAAACTACATTTCTGGGGGCGCTCTGTACACCAGAGGTATACAAAACACCTCCAAGTTGTCATATTGTATTGGATATTACAAAAAATTACAGATCTGCAGATTAAAAAGGAAATCTAATTTTTAATAACATTCAATTACAATATGACTTGTGTAGCAATTATAAATGCCATTTTTTTTTCTTTTGCTTATTTTTTCCCCCCACGAAAGTGGAATAGCCCTTTTTCATGTGCCCAAAATTCAGCATTACCCCATGGAACTGAATTTTTACTGATCCAGGACCATCTGCACCTACCAAGGGGAATTTATCACACTGGAGCGGAAGATGATGATAATTTCCACCCCCCCCCCCCCCCCATAGTCTGTTGGGATATGTCTCTACTAACTTTTCAATACTTTTCCCACTCTTCTTTGCAGAACTGTTCAAGTTCAGTTAAATTTGATGGTGACCGTTTGTGGACGGCAGTCCAAGTCATTCCACAGATTTTCTAACTACTTGCCCACCGGGCGAATTCAAGCACTCCTCTCCTACATGTAAAAATTATATTTTTGCTAGAAAATTACTCAGAACCCCCAAACATTGTATATGGTTTTTTTTAGCAGAGACCCTAGAAAATAAAATGGTCATTGAAACTTTTTTTTGTCAAACAGTATTTGCGCAGCAATTTTTCAAACGTAATTTTTTAGAAAAAAAAACACTTTCATGAATAAAAAAAAAGAAAAAAAAAAAAAAAAGGACATTAAAGTTAGCCCAATTTTTTTGTATAATGTGACAGATGATGTTATGCTGAGTAAATAGATACCTCACGTCATGCTTTAAAATTGCGCACACTTGTGGTATGGTGCCAAACTTCAGTACTTTATGGTTCCCGACCAGCTCGCGTCTATTTACGGGGCACAATGGCACCCCTGCACGAAAGCCAGAGGCACGCCCCCGTGCCTGCACGGCGGGGAACCCGATGCGCGTGGTCGCGTGCCAGGTCGGGGATTTGTGTGTGTAAACACACAAATCCCCGTGCTGTCAGAGAGGAGACATATCGTTTGTTCCTAGTAAGTAGGAACAGCGATATGTCTCCTCTCCTACTCAGTCCTATCCCCATACAGTTAGAACACACTAAGGGAACACACATTTAACCCCTTGATCGCCCCTTAGTGTTAACCTCTTCCCTACCAGTGACATTTACACAGTAATCAGTGATCGAATCTTAATAGGTGGTGCTGCGCTAATCCCACTTGTATATCACTGACAGTGGGTGAAATACAACACTCTTTAAAAGGTGCAGATAAAACCATGTGATTAACAATATGTGCAGACACAGCTCATAAAGTGACAATGTGCAGTAATGTGTCCGAATAGGTATACCATAGATCCCAACCTAATAAAACAACATGCATCACATAAGTGACACATATACAAGTGGGATTAGCGCAGCACCACCTATTTAGATTCAAACATTTCTAGGTCTGGTGTGTACCTGTTTCGGTGCTAGCTGCTGTTCCTATTCTAGCTCATTCTCATACCTGATAGCGCGGGAAGAATCTTACTATTCTCAGTAATCAGTAATCGCTGTATAAGCGTCAATGGTCCCAAAAATGTGTCAAAAGTGTCCAATCTGTTTGTCACAATACAGCTAAAAATCGCAGATCATCGCCATTACTAGTAAAAAAAAAATGTTTTAAATTTTTTTACAGGTTACAAGTTTAGAGTTACAGAGGTCTAGTGCTAGAATTATTGCTCTCGCTCCGTTTGCGGTGATACCTCACATGTGTGGTTTGAACGTTGTTTACATATGCGGATGCGCCCTAATTATGCGTTCGCTTCTGCATGTGAGCTCTCGGGGACGGGGGCACTTTGATTATTTTTTTTATTGTTTCTTTTATTTAAATTTTTTTATTTTTAAACTTTCCCTTTAAAAAAAAAAAAAATTTGATCACTTTTATTCCTATTACAAGGAATGTAAACATCCCTTGTAATAGGAATGGTGCGTGACAGGTCCTCTGTATGGAGAGTTGTGGGGTCTATAAGACCCCACATCTCTCCTCTAGGCAGGAATAGCTGAAATGAAAAAAATAATAATTTCATGATCCCAGCCTTTTCTGCCGAGTCCCCGGCTTTGTTTACTTCCGCTGGCCCGGACGTCATAACGCCGCGCCCAGGCCTCATCTGTCCCTCAGAAATCTCTATGACTAACTTCCACCAGCAGGGGATTCTTTCTCCGGGATGCCGATGGCACGGGCGACCCAGAAGAAGCACCGGAGGGCGGCGGGGAAATGTCCCCTCTAACTGTCTGTAAGAACAATCAAGCTTTGATTATTGTTATGGTGAAGGGAATCGCCAGCAGAGTAGATTGATACCTGAATGATGTCTGTAGCTGCAGGCATCATTCAGATATCACTACTGAAAGCCCAAGACGTCATTTGACAGCCAGCAAGTGGTTAATTCTGGGCTCTGACTAGTCCATGCAAGGACATTCACATTTTTCTCCTTCTCCTTCCTTCACTGTGTGGTCATTTTTGTCTGCATGCATTGGGTCATTGTCATGTTGGAAGATAAACCTTCTTCCTATTGACAACTTTGTGGCAGAGGGCACCTGATTTTCCTCAAGAATTTGACAGTATTTTGCCCCATCAATTTTGCCTTCTATCCTGACTAGTGCTCCAGTCCCTGCTGCAGAGAAACCCCCCATAACAGGATATTACCACCTCTGTGCTTTACTGTAGGAATCGTGTTATTTGGAACTGTAGTGGATTTCTGCCAGACATGGTTTGGTGTTGAGGCCAAATTCTTCAATATTAGTCTCATCTGATCAGAACACCTTTTTCCATGTGGCCTCAGAATCTTTAAGCTGCATTTTGGCAATTCTTGAGGGGCTTTTTTCTTGCAACTCTCCCATACAAGTCACATTTGTGGAGAATTTGTGATATTGTTGTCACATGCACACAATGACCACTTGGTCCTAAATTCCAGCAACTGCTTCAGAGTTGCTGTAGGCCTCTTGGTAGCCTCTCTGACCAGTTTCCTCCTGGCTCTTTCATCCAGTTTTGAGTAACATCCTGATCCAGGGAGGGTCTGTGTTGTACCAAATACCTTCCACTTCTCAATAACAGACTTCACTGTGATTCTAGGCATTGACAAAGCCTTTGAACTTTTTTTGTATCCATCTCCTGACTTGTGCCTGTCCACAACTTTATCTGGGGGATCTTACCACCCATAGTTGATTGTTTGCTTCAGTTGCACTACCAGGGGCTGAAATGCTCCATGAAAGCTCTTTTCATGCTGAGCTAATCAATATGACCACAGCTGATCACAGATGAAAGTCAAATGGCTTTGTGTGCCATTGAAAAGGTGGTTAGCTACACCTGATTGAGTTACAAGTCATTTTTAAGAGGGGAGGTAAAGCTTTTTCTGTCTTTTTTTTTGTTTAATCCGACATGCTAGCGTTTTATCTTTCACTTGGATGTTATAAGTTACACTGAGTAAATACAACTGGACAAAAACAAAAACTGTGTTTCGTCATCTCAGGCTGCAAAGCACCAAAATGTGATTATTTTAAAGGGGGGGGTCGATTCTTTTTTTTATACCCACTGTAGTTTTAATGCATTTTGAAAAAGTGCCAAACAAATGAAAGCAGAGTTAAGGCTGCAATCGTTACCTCTTCTTCAATGGTCTGAGGTCCCCAGTGCCAGCATTTTCTACCCGGTTTCTTCCAGGTGCCACACTGCAGCCATCTCCATTGGCTGGCACGGTTGAGGTCACTCCTGTGCATGCGCAGGAGTTCAGTCTTCCCAGAACACAGGATCTGTGCTGGAATGTAAACTGAGCAGCACTTGCACAAAGAACACTACAAGCTGGCAGGTACGATTGTTTTATTGCAGAAGGGACATTGCATGTCCCCTCTGCAATAAAGAGCTTACGGTTTGGAAATACTTTGATTCCCAACTCCAGCAAACACATTTTAAGCTTTTAAAGCAACAATATTTTTTCTTATGGAAAAAAAAGGGGGGGGGGGGAATTTAAATCATATGAAAAGAAGCTGACAGTTGTAGCCACCTCAGCATTGTTATAGGTTTGTCCCAACCCCTGTAACTGTCACTTTTGCTAGACAGGTGATCTGCATGTAAATGTGAAGAACAAAATAAATAAAGGTGTGACTTAAAAACGGAATTCATATACTGACAACATTCCATATATTAAAGCCATAGTTCACTTCTGATAACATATTGCCTGTGCAGGTAAGGGGTGTCTAGATAAAAATAAACTGTGCAGCTTTGACTGAAGTTGGATAATGCCCTTGCTATAGCTGTAGGCCTTTAACGTTCCTCCAAAAGCCTGGCTGAATCCCCCCCACCAGAGATGGCATCATCCCATCCTGCCTTGTTGCTAAGATAGCAGTAATGGCTGGGACCTAACTGCCACCATCACAGGAGTGAGCTCTCAAACCCCCGGCACAAGTGTGGTTCACCATCTCCTCCGTTGCTGAGCTCAAGAGCTACTGCAACATGCGAGTGCCTTCGATGGGGTTTGAATCTGCTAGGAGTGTCTTAGCAATCTCCTAGCAACGAGGTGGGACAGGATGATGCCATCTCTGGGAGTTTATTGGCCAGGCTTCAGGAGGTATGTACAGTAAATGGCCTACTACACCTATAGCAACGGCATTATTTAACTTTGGACAAAGCTACACAGTTAGTTTTTATCTACGGATGCCCTTTACCTGCACTAGTAGTTTTTTGGTAAAAGGAGACCTAACCCTCTGAAGGGTCCATTCACACCAGCTGAGGTGGGACTGCATTGGGCAGCTATTCAAGCGCAGCCCCATTGTGTGATATTTGAATACATATCTTTTTTTTTAAAGGAAAAAAAAAAGTGAACAGTGCAATGTACCGAGATCCGAGCATCAGCACTGCCTGCACCGCAACACACACTAGCCGTTAACGCATCAGCTGGTGAGAATGGACCCGAAGTCTGTACAATTACCAGAATGCAATATTTTTCGCAACAGTGTGGCTTTAAGCAGAACTGATGAATTAGGTCTCCAGTCAAAACCGTGAGAAATGCGAACGTCCCATTCTGACACCACGTTCTTCTATGGCGCAATCACCTGAGCTGACAATCTAATAATAACTCTGTATGACCCCCAGATACACGACCTTCAGTCCGTTTCCTTATCTAAACCACAAACCCCAGAGCCGGCCACCAAGCATCTCCAGAATACCTCACCTCTCCCCCTGACCTTTTAATGTATTGATCGCCGCTCTGAGCTTGCTGTAGCAGCTTTGCGTCATTCGATAGATGTGGGTCTAGCGGCGTGTAATAAATGCAGCAGTTTATCTTTTCTGTGATGTAATGGCCACATTGCTAAACCTTTACTGTACACACAGAACGGAAAAAGAATTTCAAACCTTGTGACAAATGCTGCTCATTAGATCTAGGAGATATTTTTAATTGCTTTGTAGTGCGGGGTGAACCACTTCTGACCACATTGATGTCAGAGTGCTGCAAATGAGGACGTAGTTTAAGTGTCTGTAACTCTGTAGCCTGTATTAAAAGAAGGTTCCTGATATGTCACAATATACAGCAACAGCATTATTTTTCAGAAAAGTCCCATCTTTAATCATTAAAAAAAGTCATCCTTCAGCTCCAGTCCAGTGATGTTCCCTAGGCTGAGATGATGTCATTAATCTACTGCAGGAAGGACATAGTGATCACACTGCAACATTGCATCAAGTCACAAGGTGAAGGGTCACCGATTTATGAACAATGTCATTTCTGAGTCGGCATCTTAGTTCAGGTAATGAATGGTGACCCTGGAAGTGCGACACTAGGGATAAGTTTAGACTGTATAAGACCTGGGTGCATTTGACAGGTAATACCCTGTAAATGCCACACCATCACACTGCAACTGGGGGCATTACAGGTGTTTGAAATGTGTTTTAATTCACTTGAATGAATCGCATTCGTTGGCATTACTACCCAGTGAAAAGGACACTTCACAACCGGTTTTGCATCATTGCTCATGGAAATATTTAAGTAGTGGAGCTTTTCCATCTCTTGGATAATGCTATATGCATGCAAATAGTGATATATATCTAATACAGGGCTCAAAATTTCAAGTCCCGAGCTACTAGCCAGGCCTCAAGGGTTACTCGCCAACAGTTGCCCCGCACAACCCCTACCCTGCCCCGCCCCTAAACACGCCCTAATAAATTATCTCATGAAATGACACTTAAATGTTTTATGCAGAATTAAGTTATAAAAATAAATATTAACAAAACAACTTTATTAGTGCTGCCTCACCTGTGCCCAACCATGCAGCCTCACCTGTGTCCATCAATGCAGCCTGTCCGTGCCCATCAATGCAGCCTGTCCGTGCCCATCAATGCAGCCTACCAGTGCCCATCAATGCAGGCTACCAGTGCCCATCAATGCAGGCTACCAGTGCCCATCAATGCAGGCTGTCCGTGCCCATCAATGCAGCCTGTCCGTGCCCATCAATGCAGCCTGTCCGTGCCCATCAATGCAGGCTACCAGTGCCCTTCAATGCAGGCTACCAGTGCCCATCAATGCAGGCTACCAGTGCAGGGGAAGAGAGGGGAGAGCAGGCGGCCAGATTATTAGAGAGTGGGGACATCGCTGTCATAGCTTACAATTCAATTGCCGTGTGTTCCTGCTGCTTGCCGTCACATACAGCCCCGGGGACTTTGTTATATGTCACAAGTCCCGGGATTGGACGGGTGATCTGCCTATCAAAGTATTGGGTCCAGGAGGTGGGGCTGTATGTGATGGCGAGTGGCGGGAACACACGGCAATTGAACTGTAAGCTGTTACAGCGATGTCCCCGCTCTCTAATAATCCGGCCGCCTGCTCTCCTCTCTTCCCCTCCGTGATCACTTGGAGAACGGCTCCCATTCAACCCCGCATGCCGGGAGTGCTCGCCCCGCCAGCCCTCATTTTTCACTCGCAAAATGCGAGTGGAACATTTGAGGGCTGCTCTAATCTAGGTTTTGTTTTATAGACCACATGTACAACAATAGGTAAACCTTGCCTGAGGAAGGAGTTGTACGGACTCTGAAATGCGTTGGTTTGGTATATGCAAATACTATATACAGTATCTCACAAAAGTGAGTACACCCCTCACATTTTTTGTAAATATTTTTTGTAAATATTTTATTCTATCTTTTCATGTGACAACTCTGAAGAAATGACACTTTGCTACAATGTAAAGTAGTGAGTGTACAGCTTGTATAACAGTGTAAGTTTGCTGTCCCCTGAAAATAACTCAACACACAGCCATTAATGTCAAAACTGCTGGCAACAAAAGTGAGTACACCCCTAAGTGAAAATGTCCAAATTGGGCCCAAAGTGTCAATATTTTGTGTGGCCACCATTATTTTCCAGCACTGCCTTAACCCTCTTGGGCATGGAGTTCACCAGAGCTTCACAGGTTGCCACTGAAGTCCTCTCCACTCTTCCATGAAGACATCATGGAGCTGATGGATTGCACACTTCTTTTTTAAATTTGTGTTTTGATACCAATTATTGGATTTTTTATATCTCATACATTTGTACACTATTTGAGCCCATAAAATCCAATTTCCAGTAGGGGGTATTTTCATCTCCCCCAGTGAAAAGGACAGGGGGTATAATTTTTGCAGCATGTATAGAACTAAGATTTTTTTTTATTATAATAAACCTATTCTACTTATCTGCTCTGTGCAAAGGTTTTGCACAGAGCGACCCCACACCTCCTCTTCTGGGGTCCCACGCTCGCGCTCTTGGATCCTCCTCTGCTCCAACAAACCCCATAACAAGCTACTTGCTATGAGCCACTTGTGCAGGCTCGATTTCGAGCCAGGCTGTGTGCATCTATAGACATACACTGCGGGGCTCGGTCCCAGACCACAATCCCCCTTCACATGATTTGACTGAGAGCATGAGCCAATGGCTCCCGCTACTGTCAGCCGAACCAGAGAGAGAGAGAGAGAGAGAGAGAGAGAGAGAGAGAGAGAGAGAGAGAGAGAGAGAGAGAGAGAGAGAGGAGCTGCTTCAGACGGGACAGCACTGGATTTAAAAGAGGACTCTGCTAAGGGTGGACTGGGGGGGTGGGGTGAATTACTATTTAAAAGGTTTTTTTTGCCTTAATGCAAAAAATGAATTAAGGTAAAAAAAACTTTTTACTTGTACAAACGCTTTGGGGGGGGGGGGGGGGGGGGTAGAGGGTGTGATAAAACGTGGCTCAATTGTCTGTTTTTTTACAACACCCAACAGAAAGTGTAAACGAGCCCCAACACATTACTTAGCATGCTTACTAAACCCAAGATCACATTACTTAGCATGCATGGACTCAACATGAATATATCTGATGGCCAATTCATTTTCAACATAGAAAACAAAAAATGCAGAAAATTATAAATATTAATACTGCCTTTGTAAATTTGGAAAAGGAAAGGCGTCAATATCTTGTAACCACATTTAATTTTCCGAACCTTTAATGAAGATATATAAAGATGACAAGAGCAGAACTGGGTGGGTAGGAAAGAGTGACAGTTTTGAAGACAAGGAAAGGAGGCACAAGGATTTACTGAGCTGTAACAGTGAGCGGAAAAAAAAAAAAAAAATTGTAAATCATATAGATATACGCATTAATGATGACTCAGGAGACACAACCCACTAGATGAGGGGCTCCAGTTTCCATCCAGGCCTTCATTGCCTGCCCTCCAAACCTAAATGGTAGCCAGTGTGCTTATTTTGTGAATGACCCAGACGGCCTTATATACAAATTCTGTGCGTTCTCCGATTCCAGCACCAACCCTGTTTAAGCCCCCAAAGCAGCCTTGCCTACATGCAATTAAACAGCACATCATCATATGACAAGAGACTGCAGTGCTGCCTGGAAGCACTGCAGGAAACATAGAAAACTGCAGGAAGCATAGTAGAAGGTAAATGCAGGATCTTTCTAAAATCAACTACATGGAGTAGTTTCCCTACCTCCCATGTGAGCCTGTATTGTCCTGCCAATGGTCAAGGAGCCCAGCCATCCTTTGACATGAGCAAAGAGCCCACCTATCCTTTGACGTGGTCAAGAAGCCCACCCATCCTTTGACATGGCCAAGGAGCCCATCCATCCTTTCACATGGCCAAGGAGCTCACCCATCCTTTAACATGGCCAAGGAGCTCACCCACCCATCCTTTGACATGGCCAAGGAGCCCACCAATCTTTTGCCACGGCCAAGGAGCCCACCAATCTTTTGCCATGGCCAAGGAGCTCACCCATCCTTTGACATGGTCAAGGAGCCGACCAATCTTTTGCCATGGCCAAGGAGCCCACCCATTCTCTTCTATGGCCAAGGTGACCATCCATTCTCTTCCATGGCCAAGGCACATGCCCCCTCTTTTCCATGGACAGGGCACCCACACCCTCTTTTCCATGGCTAAGGCACATGCCCTCTCCATAGCCCACCCTACCCCCACGTAATCATCAGGACCTGGCAGATGTGTTCACATTTACAGACAGAAGGTGTGAATATTATCTATAACTTATCTTAACAAACAGTTCTAAATGGTGTTGCAGCAGCTTTGCAGATGACACTTCCTATATTTTTTATGCATCTTTTAGGCTAAACACCAAGTTCGGAGCAATGCAGCACATTTAGGAATTTAAACAAGCTGGTTATCTAGGAGATCAATTTTATTTTTAGTTTTGCGTTGCTTTGGGGAGATTCCCCTTCACTTCTTACCCACAGACACCACAGGAAGAGAAAGGTATATTCACCAAAGCAAGGGGAAAGCACCGCTTGGACTGTTTTCTCCATTGGAAAAAGCGAAAATCAATTACTGATATTAAAACATTGAAATGTAAACTACTCTGGTGCAGATAATAATGTAACTAGCAGTGTTCTTTTGTACAGCACTACGGAATATGTGCTGGGGACACTAGAGTGTAAGCTCTTCTGGTGCGGAGACTGATGTGACTGGTTTAGTGTTCTTTGTACAGCACTGCAGAATATGTCAGAGCTATAATCAATGTATAATAATAGTAATCTGTGACTATGGTGGAACAGTAGAGGGTAAACTCCTCTGGTGCAGAAAATTATGGGACTGGATCAGTGTTTTGTTTTTTTTACTGTGGAATATGTCAAAGCTACATAAATGAATAATAATAGTGAGTGATTGTGGGGGGGACATTAAGAGTGTATGCTCCTCTGGTGCAGAGACTGATGTGGCTGGCTCAGTGTTCTTTGTACAGCACTGTGGTATATGTCAGAGCTATTACCAATGTATAATAATACGTTTGTGACTGTGGTGGGACAGTTTAGTGTAAGCTCCTTTGGTGCAGAGAATCATGAGACTAGACCAGTGTTTTGTTTTTTTTTCACTATGGAATATGTCAGAGCTTTATAAATGTATAATAGTGTGTGACTGTGGATTGGACATTAGAGTGTAAGCTCCTCTGGCACAGAAACTGATGTGACTGTCCCAGTGTTCTATGTACAGCACTGCTGAATATGTTAGAACTATATAAATTAGCAGAATACAATTTTCCGATCTTTTACTGCATTAGGTAAATATACATTAAGAAGTAAATAAAAGATGATTGAGCCGGTGATCGTTCACAGGTGAATTGAGGCTCATATCAGGTTCACATTATATTTTTAAATTTACATAATCTCTGGGTGCAACAAAATAATAATAATCATCATTTCCCTTGGCACATTGCAGAGGACTGGCACAAATTAGAAAATCCAAGTGATTATATAAGCACATGAAAGAGCGAGGGCTCTACAGGAAACTTGCGCTGTGGGTACGCCTGGAACGCTCAACAATTACAAGCTGGACATCGAACTTTACTCGCTTACACAACTATCCGCTGTCCCTGAAACACAGGAGCCCTCTTCACAGGGTGTCACATGAGGAAACCCAGACAGGGGAAGTCACACTCTCAGAGCCACCAACGCTTTCAAACTGATAAGTGTCACTAAACGAGTCGGGCAAGTCCTACGTGTCCTTAGTATACAGGCAACTGCCCCGATTATCTGTGGATCTCTGAAGTATCACATCAGTCATATTTCTTCATAGGCTGGGTTTATGTACAATGCGTTTTGATACATTTCACGACTAGGACCCACTGATCTCAGATTGGGCACTTTCACATTGTATGTTATGAGAGGTAGACTGTAAAGACATTATAAGTAGAGGCCCTCAGGCTTGATTCTCTGTTCCTGTGCGTTGCGTTAATGTGACGTATGTCACGGCGGTCCATTCATTTTGTAAGGGCTGCCAATGCACAGGAACAGACCAAAAGCTGGACATTTAGCATTCTTTCCAATGCAGCACACCGAAATGCACAGTAGTGTGCAGTGGCATCACTGGGGGGGGGGGGGCGCAGAGGGGGACAAGGCGCCCCAACATTATACTGTGCCCCCCAATTAAATTGCTTTTTTGTATTTTTTTTAATAAAAAAAAAAAAAGCCGATGGTTTGTTTAACTTTCACTTTTTTCTTACATTCAATTCTTTACTCCATGGGCCACTATGCTCAGCTATCACCAGCTCTATGGCATTTTGTTTTCACCTTTTTTGGTTTACCCACAGTACTCCTATTTTTTCTTTTCATTCCACTCATTTTTATGCTTACTTGGGGGTGCCTTCTCTCTCCAGCACTTAGTTGCTATCACTAGCTCATTGTTCCAATACTTATCTTTACAGAGATTCTTCGGAACTATCTACAGTATGACTACTATACATTACCACATATTACAGCTTAAGTACTGGAGATCCTTATCTACATATTTTTCTTCTGGCTGCTGGTGCCTACGCCATGCCTCGGGGCTATACTGCCTATCTATATCTAACATTATTCCATTATGATTACCATTTACAACTTTACCTCTATATACGACTAGGTAAGAGTGGTTGGGATCCTTGTCTGCTCCCCCTCTTTCCTTTTTATTCCCCATTTTGTTTTTTTTTATATTTTTTTACTATACTAATTTTGGCAATTTATCCTAGATAATCCCAAACCCTGCATCTGCTCCTGATGAGTGGTATACTAACCACGAAACGCGTAGACGTTTCCTATGATGCGACGTCACATTCCCCCATGTTCTACCATCCTACCTGAATACCATCCTAATATCATTATGCACCAATCCATTGTTGTTTAGTTATATACTACTATTACAATCTGGCTTACATTCCTAGATCTATTAAGTTTTATTTTAAGCTCAATGTGTACTATATATTTATTGCAATATAAGGTTTATATGTTACCCATTATTTACCATGCAATTTTATCATTTTATTATGCTACCTTGTCTTGTTTGCCTTTTGCATTTAATAAACAATGTTTAAACTGATTGGTTCATACTATGTTATGTAGTAGTGTGCCTCACATAAAGTCCCAACCTTTTCCTCTTTTTTTTTCCAAATGATCAGGGATGGAGGTAAATCGCAGTTATTGCCTCATACAAAGTCCCAATCCCAATTCCTTTTCATTTTAGAGACGAGTTTCCACTGCACATTTTACAGTCATACCACCCTTACACCCCTACAAAGAACAATGTGGAGTGACAGAATTTTACAGCTGAACATAGCAAACGTATCAAGTGTATTGTATATTGCACAAATAAAACAAAGGAAAATTTGTAATTAGACCGCTGGAGTGCATTCATTCTTGAAATAAATCAATAAATATATATAATTGCGTTTTAAAGTTGGCCCCCCTACTTTTCTCCCTGCCGTCTCGCCCCCCCCCCCAATTATGAAAGCTGGAGATGCCACTGGTAGTATGTTTTGGTGCTCTTTGATGCAAGTTGGAGCTATGTGCATTGGGGTGTCATTCTAAGTCTGGCCATAGATGGCTGTTTTTTTACAATGAGCTAGAGCGCTGATTAAAAAAAAAAAAAAAAAAAAAAAAAAGAACGGATTCCCCAATCCACACATGTAAGGTGAATGGAGGAATTCTACCCGCTGTGCTATTGTACTCTGAGAGTGGGACCCCTCCGCTGTCGGAATATACTGATCAAGGGCTGCAGCCGATTGGCTGATCGACAAAAGATTTCCAACAGGCGCATTTGACACAAGCTGATCGTTAGATCAACTTCTGTCAAGTGGGATCATCTATAGATGGAAATTCATCCGGTGCCTGCTGAAGCAGTCAAATTTTGATCCATCTATGGCCAGCTTAAATTAATGGAATTGCAGTGCAAAGGCACAAAACATGCATTGCAGTAAATAAATCAAATTTATTTAAATACTTGTTTTCACCTTTTTTTCCCCCATCTTTTATGCTACCTAATCGCTGCTGATCTTCTGCAACCTTTTTGCAGCCGCTTCCGGTCTACATGCACTTCAGCGATGGCTGCATGGCATTTCTCAGGGCTTTGTGACAATGACAGCAGTGGACCATACCTGTGTAATAGTAGTGTAGGAAGTCACTTGTAGCCTCCGTTAGTAAAAATAAATAAAAATACCGTATTTATCGGCGTATAACACGCACCTAAATTTAAGAGGGAAGTTTCAGGAAAAACTTTTTAAAATAAACCACTCTGAAGCAAAATAATGGTCAGTGAGCATCAATGCAGCCTAATCAGTGCCCACCTGCAGCTTTGCTCAGTGTCCATCTGCAGCTTTGCCGTTATATATGCTGCCATCGTTACATATGCTGTGGGGACGAGCGCTTCCGAAATAGAGCCGGATCTTGTGTGTACTCGCCTCAGCGTCACGCTCAGTCCCGCCTCTTGGCCCTTCATGTGACAACACTGAAGAAATGACACTTTGCTACAATGTAATGTAGTGAGTGTACAACTTGTATAACAGTGTAAATTTGCTGTCCCCTCAAAATAACTCAACACACAGCCATTAATGTCTAAACCACTGGCAACAAAAGTGTGTACACACCTAAGTGAAAATGTCCATATTGGGCCCAAAGCGTCAATATTTTGTGTGGCCATTTTCCAGCACTGCCTTAACCCTCTTGGGCATGGAGTTCACCAGAGCTTCACAGATTGCCACTGGAGTCCTCTTCCACTCCTCCATGACAACATCACGGAGGCTGGTGGATGTTAAAGACCTTGTGCTCCTCCACCTTCCATTTGAGGATGCCCCACAGATGCTCAATAGGGTTTAAGTCTGGAGACATGCTTGGCCAGTCCATCACCTTTACCCTCTGCCTCTTTAGCAAGGCAGTGGTCAGCTTGGAGGTGTGTTTGGACTCGTTACGTTGGAATACTGCCCTGTGGCCCAGTCTCCGAAGGGAGAGGCTCATGCTCTGCTTCAGTATGTCACAGTACATGGCATTCATATTTCCCTCAATGAACTGTAGCTCCCCAGTGCCGGCAGCACTCATGCAGCCCCAGACCATGACACTCCCACCACCCCCATGCTTGACTGTAGGCAAGACACACTTGTCTTTGTACTCCTCACCCGGTTGCCACCACACATGCTTGACACCATCTGAAACAAATAAGCTTATCTTGGTCTCATCAGACCACAGGACTTGGTTCCAGTAATCCATGTCCTTTGTCTGCTTGTCTTCAGCAAACTGTTCTGGGCTTTCTTGTGCATCATCTTTAGAAGAGGCTTCCTTCTGGGACGACAGCCATGCAGACCAATTTGATGCAGTGTGTGGCGTATGGTCTGAGCACTGACAGGCTGACCCCCCCACCCCTTCAACCTCTTCAGCAATCATACGTCTATTTCCTAAAGACAACCTTTGGATATGACGCTGAGCACATGCACTCAACTTCTTTGGTCGACCATGGCGAGGCCTGTTCTGAGTGGAACCTGTCCTGTTAAACCACTGTATGGTCTTGGCCACTGTGCTATAGCTCAGTTTCAGGGTCTTGGCAATCTTCTTATAGCCCAGGCCTTCTTTATACAGAGCAACAATTCTTTTTTTCAGATCCTCAGAGAGTTCTTTGCCATGAGGTGCCATGTTGAACTTCCAGTGACCAGTATGAGAGAGTGAGAGCGATAACACCAAATTTAACACACCTGCTCCCCATTCACACTTGAAACCTTGTAATACTAACGAGTCATATGACACTGGGGAGGGAAAATAGCTAATTGGGCCCAATTTGGACATTTTCACTTAGGGGTGTACTCACTTTTGTTGGCAGCAGTTTAGACATTAATGGTTGTGTGTTGTGTTATTTTAAGGGGACAACAAATTTACACTGTTATACAAGCTGTACACTCACTACTTTACCTTGTAGCAAAGTGTCATTTCTTCAGTGTTGTCACATGAAAAGATAGAATAAAATATTTACAAAAATTTGAAAATTATTATATATATATATATATATATATATATATATATATATATATATATATATATATATATATATATATATATATATATATATATATATATATATATATATATATATATATATATATATATATATATATATTATATCAAACACAGTCGGTTAAAGAGCTTTTGTCCGATGTCTAAGCTGTCTAAAACTCTAAGGCTCGGTTCACACTAGGGGCGGCACGACTTGCAGGTTGTCTCACCGAGGCGACCTGCACACGACTGCCACGGCGACTTGCAAAACGACTTCTGTATAGAAGTCTATGCAAGTCGCCCCCAAAGTAGTACAGGAACCTTTTTCTAAGTCGGAGCGACTTGCGTCGCTCCTATTAGAACGGTTCCATTGTACAGAACGGGAGGCGACTTGTCAGGCGGCTAGGTCGCCTGACAAGTCGCCCCTGTGTGAACTGGCTCTAATAGGTATATACTCTCCCATCTCTAGCACAGCTGCGACAAACCAAGCTAAGAATTTCAGCAGAGCTACTGTTGCCAGCCTTTATATTTTCCCTGTGCATACTTATGGGCAGTCTACTTGAGAGCACAAAATTATTTGTTTCCATGCCACTTTTTACAAAAATGTGAGGGGTGTATTCTCTTTTGTGAGATACTGTGTGTATGTATATATATATATATATATATATATATATATATATATATATATATAAAATCTAATATACACACACACATATATACATACACACAATTTTTAAGTTTTTTTTTGTGTTCTTCCTTCATTGATTAGCAGCAGGTTGGGGGTGTCTCCTTAGCCAATCTGTATTTGCAGCAGAGAATTTTGAGGTCACTGACTGTCTGCTAAGGGCCCCTGAATCACAAAATTAAAAATCCTCTAAAGGCCTGATTCACACCTATGCATTTTTAGTGCTTTTTGCATTTTGCAGATTTGCACTACAGTCCATTTAACATGGTTTCCAATGGAACACATTCTGTAGTGCAAATCTGCAAAATGCAAAAAGCACTAAAACTGCATAGGTGTGAATCCAGCCTAACAGAGGTAGGAAAAAGAATCTTGTGCTCCTAGTTACCATGAAGTATGACTAGGTCAGACCAAACAGGGATTGTAGTCTGTCAGCAGCTGTTTTAATGTTAGACTGTTCCAGGCCTTTGTTAAATCAATCTACTACATCGCCAACCAGCAGAGCTTCCAATCCATCTTAATAAGCAACTGCTTTTTGCCAGTCTGGAAGTGAAATCAGTATGGACAGGGTGTTTGCAGTATCCAGAAGTAAAAGTACGACATTATAGGAAGTCAGTGACTTATAAAAAGGACCACCGTTTGCCTGGCAAATTACCATTATTCTTGTTTTCAATATAATAAAAGTGGTTTACCAAACTGCCCAATGGTGTCTGACAATGGCAAGTTTACCTGAGGAGAGGGACAATCTGCTCAATGTATGTCCAGAAAAGGTCATCCATTGTCAAGCTTTGGTTATCAAAGATCTGTTTGTATTACTTATACAGTGGGGACAGAAAGTATTCAGACCCCCTTAAATGTTTCACTCTTTGTTATATTGCAGCCATTTGCTAAAATCATTTAAGTTCATTTTTTTCCTCAATGTACACACAGCACCCCATATTGACAGAAAAACACAGAATTGTTGACATTTTTGCAGATTTATTAAAAAGAAAAACTGAAATATCACATGGTCCTAAGTATTCAGACCCTTTGCTGTGACACTCATATATTTAACTCAGGTGCTGTCCATTTCTTCTGATCATCCTTGAGATGGTTCTACACCTTCGTTTGAGTCCAGCTGTGTTTGATTATACTGATTGGACTTGATTAGGAAAGCCACACACCTGTTTATATAAGACCTTACAGCTCACAGTGCATGTCAGAGCAAATGAGAATCATGAGGTCAAAGGAACTGCCTGAAGAGCTCAGAGACAGAATTGTGGCAAGGCACAGATCTGGCCAAGGTTCTGCTGCCCTTAAGGTTCCTAAGAGCACAGTGGCCTCCATAATCCTTAAATGGAAGTCGTTTGGGACGACCAGAACTGGCCGTCCGGCCAAACTGAGCTATCGGGGAGAAGAGCCTTGGTGAGAGAGGTAAAGAAGAACCCAAAGATCACTGTGGCTGAGCTCCAGAGATGCAGTCGGGAGATGGGAGAAAGTTGTAGAAAGTCAACCATCACTGCAGCCCTCCACCAGTTGGGACTTTATGGCAGAGTGGCCTGACGGAAGCCTCTCCTCAGTGCAAGACACATGAAAGCCCGCATGGAGTTTGCTAAAAAAACACCTGAAGGACTCCAAGATGGAGAGAGATAAGATTCTCTGGTCTGATGAGACCAAGATAGAACTTTTTGGCCTTAATTTTAAGCGGTATGTGTGGAGAAAAACAGGCACTGCTCATCACCTGTCCAATATAGTCCCAACAGTGAAGCATGGTGGTGGCAGCATCATGCTGTGGGGGTGTTTTTCAGCTGCAGGGACAAGACGACTGGTTGCAATCGAGGGAAAGATGAAAGCAGCTAAGTAAAGGGATATCCTGAATGAGAACCTTCTCCAGAGTGCTCAGGACCTCATACTGGGCCGAAGGTTTACCTTCCAACAAGACAATGACCCTAAGCACACAGCTAAAATAACGAAGGAGTGGCTTCACAACAACTCCGTGACTGTTCTTGAATGGCCCAGCCAGAGCCCTGACTTAAACCCAATTGAGCATCTCTGGAGAGTCCTAAAAATGGCTGTCCACTAACGTTTACCATCCAACCTGACAGAACTGGAGAGGATCTGCAGGGAGGAATGGCAGAGGATCCCCAAATCCAGGTGTGAAAAACTTGATGCATCTTTCCCAAAAAGACTCATGGCTGTATTAGATCAAAAGGGGCTTCTACTAAATACTGAGCAAAGGGTCTGAATACTTAGGACCATGTGATATTTTAGTTTCTCTTTTTAATAAATCTGCAAAAATGTCAACAATTCTGTGTTTTTCTGTCAATATGGGGTGCTGTGTGTACATTAATGAGGAAAAAAAAAGAACTTTAATGATTTTAGCAAACGGCGTATAATCAATCAAGCGTGAAAAATTTAAGGGGGTCTGAATACTTTCCGTCCCCACTGTATATTCCAGTCCATATAGACAACTAGAAGACACCCTGACAAATATAAAATACGCCATCGACAAAACATGTGCCAAGAACGTAGCAGTGAAACAAAAAAGAAAAAGTAATTGCTTCCCATTGATCAAAGTGTCTGAGAAACAATTCAAACTTTCCTTCTCTGAGTCTTTTTCCTCTTCTGGGTTTACCCGATTAACTCTCTTGGGCCTACGGCCCCATATCAGCCAATCAGATCTAATCCCACCCTGGAAAATAAGTGTTCCTATTTTAGACACATTTATTCTTGCTGTTGCTGCTTTTATTTGACGAACTTGCACCATTTAAGATGGTTGAAGAATAAATACATTTGATGGATGTTTAGCCATCTTCATTCTTTTCTCAATTGTATTTTATGTAAATGATGTACGTATGTTGAAGCTTAAAAGTAGATCATACAAAAGTTCTGCTCTTCCCCCTCCCCCCTCCACATTTGGCACATTCATTTTTTTGGGGGGGGGGGGGACCAGGTATCCGATTTTGGCAGGTATGCCCTCCCTCCCCCACAGCCTTTAAAGACATTTCACAGGTCCCAGAAGACTGCGGGACCAATCACAAAGTGCAGCACGACTTGCGCACATGCTGGGCCCCTCCCACAGCTCTGCTTTCTGCACAGTGGTGATGTCACTGCTACTTTTACAGGGTAATATCCGGGTTTGCAAAAGACACTTCCTGCACACAAATTGGATATTTCTGTTGTGGTTATTGAGGAACATATTTGAATGAATGTTTTTGTGCCTGGTGTCCAGCTTTAAAACAAAAAACAGTTTGCTTCAATTAATGTCTTACAGCACATTAAGCAACACATTTACTCTGTAGCTGCAAACTATCTGCTTCCCTATGTAAGTGTTATGTAACAGATAGAGTAACCTTGTTAGCACTAAATGGACACAAATTGCCAAGCATTATGAAGTGATCACTATTCACAGCAGACAAACATCCCATGATCACATACAGCATTCTGTATATGGCGAGGTTTTTAGTTTTTGTACAGCAAAAATGGCGCCACACTGCACTCTACACAATGATAGAAAAAAGTCTTCCCACTGACCCCCAGCATAAGGGCCGTTCTTCCCACTGACCCCCAGGGTAAGGGCCGTTCTTCCCACTGACCCCCAGGGTAAGGGCCGTTCTTCCCACTGACCCCCAGCGTAAGGGCCGTTCTTCCCACTGACCCCCAGCGTAAGGGCCGTTCTTCCCACTGACCCCCAGCGTAAGGGCCGTTCTTCCCACTGACCCCCAGCGTAAGGGCCGTTCTTCCCACTGACCCCCAGCGTAAGGGCCGTTCTTCCCACTGACCCCCAGCGTAAGGGCCGTTCTTCCCACTGACCCCCAGCGTAAGGGCCGTTCTTCCCACTGACCCCCAGCGTAAGGGCCGTTCTTCCCACTGACCCCCAGCGTAAGGGCCGTTCTTCCCACTGACCCCCAGCGTAAGGGGTATTCTCTCAACTGATCCCCAGCGTAAGGGCCGTTCTTCCCACTGACCCCCAGCGTAAGGGCCGTTCTTCCCACTGACCCCCAGCGTAAGGGCCGTTCTTCCCACTGACCCCCAGCGTAAGGGCCGTTCTTCCCACTGACCCCCAGCGTAAGGGCCGTTCTTCCCACTGACCCCCAGCGTAAGGGCCGTTCTTCCCACTGACCCCCAGCGTAAGGGCCGTTCTTCCCACTGACCCCCAGCGTAAGGGCCGTTCTTCCCACTGACCCCCAGCGTAAGGGCCATTCTTCCCACTGACCCCCAGCGTAAGGGCCGTTCTTCCCACTGACCCCCAGCGTAAGGGCCGTTCTTCCCACTGACCCCCAGCGTAAGGGCCGTTCTTCCCACTGACCCCCAGCGTAAGGGCCGTTCTTCCCACTGACCCCCAGCGTAAGCAGCATTCTTCCCACTGACCCCCAATAAGGGGCATTCTTCCCACTGAAATCTTTGAAAAAAAGCCAGCACACGAAAGCTTCTTCTTTGCAAAAGTTTATTCCAGCTTTGACAGCAGTTGCAACATGACAAATGCTAACGCTTTCGGCTTAGTCTTCCCACTGACCTCCAATGTAAAGAGCATTCTTCCCACTGACCACCAATGTAAAAACAATTCTCCCCATTGATCAACGTGAAAAAAAATTCTAAAATGAGAATCACGTTTTATTCTCTAGGGCAGGGATCCTCAAACTACGGCCCTCCAGCTGTTGTGGAACTACACATTCCATGAGGCATTGTAAAACTCTGACATTCACAGACATGACTAGGCATGATGGGAATTGTAGCTCTTGAACAACTGGAGGGCCATAGTTTGAAGAACCTTGCTCTAGGGTCTCTGCTAAAAAAAATATATATAATGTTTGGGGGTTCTAAGTAATTTTCTAGCAGAAAATACGGATTTTAATTTGTAAAGCAACGAAGGTCAGAAAAAGGTTTGGTCTTTAAGTGGTTAAACTGACCTAATTTACAGATGAAGTCCATTCCTTTGATCTAAAAGATAGGAGAGATATGTTTCTCTTCTCTATCTCCCAGCACTGTAGAATGTTGATAAACATTGCCAGCTTTTATTTTTTATTTTATTTAGGGGCATTCTTCCCACTGACCACCAATGTAAGGGGCATTCTTCCCATTGACCACCAATGTAAGGGGCATTCTTCCCATTGACCACCAATGTAAGGGGCATTCTTCCCACTGACCACCAATGTAAGGGGCATTCTTCCTACTCACCACCAATATAAGGGGCATTCTTCCCATTGACCACCAATATAAGGGGCATTCTTCCCATTGACCACCAATATAAGGGGCATTCTTCCCATTGACCACCAATATAAGGAGCATTCTTCCCACTGACCACCAATGTAAAGAAAATTCTTCCCACTGACCATCAATGTAAGGAGCATTGTTCCCATTGACCATCAATATAATTGGAATTTTTCCTACTGACCACTAATGTAAGGAAGATTCTTGCCATTGACCCTTGATAAATTAATTTAGCAGTGGGTTCCCTGAGAACTGAAAATGTGTTTGAAGGTTCCTTCTAGGTAAAAAGGCTGGGAACGGCTGATGTAGAGTTATACGCTCAAGCAGAAGCTCTTTTAGAGATAGGATCACTCATTTTATAGAAGTAGTGGAAATACATCCTGATAATTCATTTGAATATCCTACCTATAAATCTCAGTCTGCTCCATTCCCACAGACAATGAGGAAGGTTTGGGTCACATCTACTTGTCTACTTAATACATGCGCCATTTTTTTTTTTACATTGGCTTCTAAACACAAAGCTTCAGGAGGAATTTACTAAGCACTGTATAAACCTTTACAGAGCTCAGCCCAGTGCTTTATAAATGCTTGATGAAGCTTACAAAATGCTTGCCAAAGCCACGGCCAGCACTCCAAGATGTGTATTCGGCACTTTTCAGTCTAAAGCTGAAGGGTCGTTTACGGGCTTCAAGACAGCCGCTCCAAACTTGTTAAATGCCTGCTGAACACAAAGCCCATTAGACAAGATTAAAACCTGCTACTGTATACCCAACACAAAGGCCTCCATCAAAAGGCTGTAAATATAATTTAAAAAGAAGATAGCAAATAAAAGTTAAATAAAAATTAGACAAAATTTATTGCTATCACTTTAATGACAACACGGCTTTTTATTGTAGCTTGTAAACTGCTGCATATAATTACTAAGTGTCGAAGTGTCATAACCGTTCTTCAATAATAATCTCCACATGAATAGTCTCATCCCTACATTAAATGACAATTCGCTATTGAATAGCAGCTGGAGACTGACATACACACCTCATAGATTTGTGATAGGTTTGGGAGATATGGTATGCTCAAAAGGTAACACAAACAATATTATGTATTCCTTGGTTAAATATATATTCACCTCCCTCCTACAGAAAAAAAAAAAAAAACACTATTACATTTTCTTATTTTACATTTATTTGTATTCACCGACAGTAACTCTTATGCCAATGTTCTCCAGGAAAAAGGAAAAAACGTTTAAAAAAAAAAAAAAATAATATGATGTTACTATGTAAACTATTTAAAAAAAAAAATATTGATAATCACCCACGATAACTTTTCCGTTAACGTGCTGCAAACAAAAAAAAAGAAGAAAAATACAAAAAAAAAAAAAATAATAATAATAATAATAAATAAATATATATATATATATATATATATATATATATATATATATATATATATATATATATATATATATATATATATATATATATATATATATATATATATATATATATATATATATATATACACACATTATAAAATTGTGCTGTAAAATATAAAAAAGAATAAATAAATAAATCACTCCCAGCAACTCTTTTGCTATTGTTCCACAAAAAAGAAAGAAATATTATATATATATATATATATATATATATATATATATATATATATATATATATATATATATATATATATATATATATATATATAATGTTTTTTTTGCAGCACAATAACGGAAAAGTTATTGTGGGTGATTATCAATATTTTTTTAATATAGTTTACATAATGATATATTTTTTTTACTTTTTTTTTCTTTTTCTGCAGAACATTGGCATAAGAGTTACTGTCGGTGATTATAAATATATTTTTTTAAATTTTTGTGTGTGTTTATTTTCTCTATATCTAAATATATTATTGATAACTGCTGACAGGCTCTCTTTTTTTCCTTATTAAGACAGTTTACAACTTTTCCCCTGCACTCCAGCTGAGCTGGCCCCTATGTCTGCGCTACACACACATTCTTGTCACATTACTGAACATTTGAAACTCTTGTTGCACATGTCTAAAAAAACAAAAAAAAAACAAAAAAAAAATAAATTTCTACAACTCAGTAACCATGCTCTCTGTTGCAAGGCTGCACATCCCAAATTCTTGCGAATATGTTACAGAGTTGGCAATGAAACCCCGGCACGCACAAGAAATCAATAACCCTCAAACTGATAACCCTCTGATATTTGCAAGTCATTTTTTTTATTAGACAGATGCTACGCTTCCAAGAGATTTTGCAGCAGAGGCTCCAATCGTAACTTGCCCAACTTGGCCAGCCAAGGATGGAGACATGCCAGCGGTGATCGTCTCCGTTAGCACTGCAGCTGTGCGCTCTTGTTCGCCGCAGACGGTCTACAGTGCGTAACGCTGCTAAATATTCAGCGAACCTGCCAAATGCTGGCCGCGCTCTTTGCAAATCATTCATAAATTTCTGAGACCAGACTGAAGTGTAAGACCCCCCCCCCGGGTATTAGCGGACAAGACACAACTTACGCCCTGGATTTCGGGAAGCCCATGGAGAGAAGGATTTCAAGGGAAGATCCATGCTTGATGGTTCCTGTGCGGTGCTGCCTATTCCTTCGAGGGATGATCTTGCTGTACATCTCGTCCTTGGCTGCCATGGTGGGAGGGTGGTGGGGAGGGAGGGGGGGGGGGATAGCAGTTTACTGTCTCATTCAGCCATGTCACAAACACAAGCTTATGATAAGAGGCAGCTTGTAGTGTCAGCAGCTGCAGCAGCTTCCTGCAGTAGTCACAACCAGCGTAGGAAGTGACACATTGTATCAATGATCCAGCACGCCTGCTGTGACCTCACAATTCTCCAGGAGAGCACCCCCTGCACTTCCTCCAGCCAGGTAATGGGCTCCTTCCTTACAAGTCATGTTTGAATGGATCAAAAAGATGTGTCTTCAGGCCACGCTCCCCACTCCCTCCTTCTTAAAGGGGCAGCAAAGGAATACAGTGTGTCAGTAAGAAGCAGTGCATAGTTGCCCATTTTATGCACATTCACTGCCTCTAATGATGATTACTGCATCCAGGCTGCCACCTGGTGGTGGATAACTGGAGCTGCAAGATCTGATTGTGATTTGCAAGGAAGACAAGGAAAAGAAAGGTACAAGCTGGCCATACACATATTTCTTGATCAGTTTGCAAACTGAATATAGAAAACCCAACAGATTCCTCCAGTCACGCTATACGTGGACGAATCTCCAGATGCAACTATTGTGTTTTGCCAGTCAGCCCCGCCACCGCCGGTCAAAATATTCAAATAACAGCTGCCTCTGATTGGATGCAGACACTGTTTCAACCAACAATTTCCTACCCGGCTATTCAATTAAAGGATGCCGGGTGGGAGGTTGGCAAAAGAGCCACCAACCAATCGATATTTGTACAGTGCATAGCCAGTTTAAGGTTTTTGTTCGTGTTTGGAACAAAGGTCAAATTTGTCCCAAACATTGCAGCTGTGGTTCTGAAAAGCCAAAACATCTTTGATATTTAAAAGACGTAGGAGTTTGTATTTTTAACAATCATACTTACCTAGGTGAATGCAACATCAGTCCGATGCTGTATCTGTCCCCCGGTGTCTCTAACACTGAGAGCCAAGCGATCAAACAGTGCCGATCACTCGGTTCTCACAGCTCTTTTTTTTAAGGCCTCATTCATACAGGCATAAAGTGCAGGGACTGTGCTTGCCCACATAGGGATGCACAGGTGTTACATGCGTACCTGTGCAGACAGTCCCATTTATTTCAATTAGGATGCAGCAGCTGCATGAACAATGCCACTGCTCCCTATTTGACAGCTGTGCATTCAGATAGAGTGCGTTCAAGGCAGTGCATCCGCAACGGCTGTCAGATCGTTGCTGCCTCCCAACTGACATGAATGGGACTCCCTGTACAGGGATGCATAGAACATCTGTGCACCCCCATGCAGGCAAACATGACCTTTGCACAGGCCTGTATATGCCCATAAGAACGAGGCCTCTATGCAGGAATGGGTAAGGGATACTAATGTAGCCCTTGTACTCATTCCTCTGGCAGGGGTGGACACCTGCTCACTCCCTTATTTTAAACAGGGTTTCCAGAGTCCACATTAACCTCATTATCTTCTTGGGGCACGGAGAGGTCCTGTTCCCTCCACAATGAGACAAAGGTGCTTTGCAGCCTGAGAGGCTTTGCCATCCCCATTTACAAGGTACTACCCTAGTTTTGAAAGGCATGTAGCCTGTACTGGTACAGGAAAGAGGAGAGAGGCACATGCCTCCTGCACTGTCCTTTCCTAGCCACCCAGCCTGCATTGCCTGGATAGGTGTCTGGTTGGTATATTAAAGTGGTTCACTTTATCTGTATCTTTTTCATACAGTCCTCTGTGTTTCCTAATGATAGGTGCGCCCCTTTGTGTGCACTTTAAAAAAAAAAAATGCTGTCTATACCTTATTTCCCGGCGCTCACATGACCGGCCGACTCTCCCATCTCTCAATATGAAAGTTAAAGTGGGAGGGGCTGAGAATCTCTCGCTGGCATCAGCTGGGAGGAGAGGAGGAGAGAGGTGGCCGGTCACGTGAGCGCTGCCCTGAAATAAGGTATAGACAGCTTTTTTTTTTTAAAGCACATACACAAAGACAAAGAGGCACCTATCATTAGTAAACATAGGGGGTGAGGGCAGAGCCAGGCAGGATCAGCCAGGTATTTCAGATGATAGAAAGGGCAAAACTACACAGCACAAGCATGTGCTCTATAACATGCTTTAAAGGAACAGGATTTTTTTTTTTTTTTAGAGCAACAAACGCTTTATAGGGGGAACCCCACACATTTTCCAATCTTTTTTAATGACTATATTCTCACATTCATTTTAAAACAATATCTGACCCTGGGAATCCATGAGCATTAAAAGGTTATTTTATAATAACTTATTATGTCACTAAGGGATCCCAGGAATCCCCAGTCAGATAATCTTTAAAAAATAAACTTGACAGTACAAAAAATGGGGAGTGGGAGGTATGCGGGGTTCCCTTTATTATTTCAACCAGACATGCAACCTGGATAGCCAAGAAAGGCCTTCCTGTACCAGACCAGGCCACATGCCTTTCAATACAGGGGAAAGTACCTTCCATGGGGAGCCTCCCCCATTCACAGTACCATGGTCCTAATGTTAAAGGACAAGGGGGGACCCTTTACTCACCTCTAGGGGGGATAGCCTTGAGGGGCCTTTTGGCGGAATGAAAGCCCCAAATTTACCAGATATCTGCCCCTTCCCAGAGGAATGAGTACGGGGGTACATTAGTACCAGCAGTTAAAAACACTCACTATGGAAAAGTCCTTTAATGAAATTAAAGCACATACTTACTGGTTTTAATTAAAAGTTATTAATGTCTCCCAAAGTAAATTCAGCAATAATCATGGTGTCCACTATGTAATCTACATCAATTGGGATGACCTGTTGCCCATCGATACATACAAGGTGCATTACACGACAGATCCCTAGCTGTAGTAATTTAAATTTACGGCCAAGAGGATCCTAAGACTCGGTTCACATTGGGACGACTTGTCAGGCGACTTAGCCGCCTGACAAGTCGCGTTCCGTTCTGTACAATGGAACCGTTGTAATAGGAGCGACTCCAGTCGCTCCGACTTAGAAAAAGGTTCCTGTACTACTTCAGGGCGACTTGCATTGACTTCTATACAATAGTCATTTTGCAAGCTGCCGCTGAAGTCGTGTGCAGGTCACCTAAGGCGCTGCAAGCCGTGCTGCCCCTGTGTGAATCGGCTCTTACTGTCAAGGTGCCACTAAACAAGTCTGTAACGCACCAACATGCAACAACATGCACCATTGTGGTGCAAATTTTTCACATCAATGTGTGGGCAGTAATGCAAAGCAACTGAATGTACAAGTGTGATGGGGCCCCAAGTTAATATAAAAGCGTGGGGAGACATCCCAACTAAAACGTCTGAGCTTGAAGGGGCCCCAACTGAACATCCAAGCATGAAAGGCCCCAACTGAGCATCCAAGTGGCCCTAACAAAATGTTTTTTTGTGGCTGAAAAACATGCAATCCTTACACTCCAGTCTATTTACCCCCAAAGAACAGGGCCTGTCATAGGAAGACACAGCAACTCTTTCAACATACAAATGTAACACAGCAAATAAAGAAAAGTGTGTGAGAAGTACAAAGCACAGCAGTGTGACTGGGCACAGAGAAAATTCCCACAGGCTGAAATGCTGAGAATGTTTGCGTTTTGCATATTTGTTTCCTCAGTGAAATTGTCTTGTGAGGAGCACATTATTTATATAACTGCATACTTCCTACACTGCAAAGGTCACTTCAACAAAAACTTATTTTTAGTAGGGAGCAGAGGATGCCCAGTTTTATACAGTCATTGGATTGTAATTGCCATCTAACAATGTATAAATATTTCCTGCCAACGGATCCAATCCACAAACAAATGCAACAATTTCATCTACTGATCACACAGAAGAGGGTCACTTACCAGTGCGGAAAATTGCTGGGGGACCTACTCCAATACAGGGGGGCTGCCGGGTACAGAAGGACCCCAGAACAAACACACTGGCAGGCTGCAGCTGATACAATGCTCAGGTCCTTCCCCAAATAATTAAGCCCAGACTGATGCAATAACCTGGTAGTAATGGGGGTAATCAGGTGGGTGTCATTTGTTCTGGATCAGGCTGGGGGGGGGGGCTGCAAGTGTCTTTTGACCTCTGTGTGGCCAATGTAATTCATGTCATTGGGGGACATCTATCAATCCTGTTAGATCCCTTCTGTTCCTCAAGAAAACTGAACAGCTCTTTTTGAACTGAATCAAAACAAAACTGTAAGGTAAAAGGTACACATTAATAATAAAGTTTACCTGTACAGAATTGTTACGGTCCACTAAATTCTAAGGGTCCATTCACATGCCTGTTCAACGCATGTCAGCACTTAACCATTTTAAAAGCAATGTATTTCAATCGAAGCAGATCCTCCCAGGGCATGCATGAAAATGCATGTAGCACTGCATTGTGCATAAATGCAAGAGTCATAACAGTCAGTTAAAGCCTCTTTTACAAATAAAGCTTACGGAATTTTAAATAATGTTAAAAACGAATGCAGCACATTTTAAAACGTAATGCATGTCAACACTTGTGTGTTGACATGCACTCAACACACATTAAGACCTCATTCACAAGGGTGGCTGGGGGACAGTAAAAACAGCCCATTGAGCCATGATCTTACAGCGCCCCCCACCCCCTTTTGACCACCTAAACAGGACACATAGCTGCTCAGCATTGCACTTACAAAAAGTAAACCCCCGGCGCATTCGGTGGCCAAGTGCCCCGCCCAACCCCTACCCTGCCCCGCTCCTAAACACGCCCTCATAAATTATCTAATGAAATGACACTTAAATGTTTTATGCAGAATTAAGTTATAAAAAGAAATATTAACAACAACGTTATCCGTGCCCAACAATGCATTCTGCCCGCGTCCACCAATGCAGCCTACCTGTGCAGGGGAAGAGAGGAGTGGAATTGCCGGCCACATGATCAGAGCGCAGGGAACATCACAGCTTTCATTTCAATTGTTCTGTTTTTTCGCTGCTCGCCATCACATACAGCTCCGCCCCCTGGCCGAAGAACTTTTATACACGTTACCCGTTCCAGGATTGGACAGGTGATCTGTCTATCAAAGTCCCTGGACAAAGAGGAGGGGCTTCTTATGTGACGGCGAGCGGCGAGGAACACACAGCAAGTGAAATGAAAGCTGTGATGCTCCCCGCGCTCTGATCATCTGACAGCTCTCCTCTGTCTTCCCCTCTGCGATCGCTGGGAGAACGGCTCCTATACAACCCGCCTGCCGTCGGCTTCCAGGCAGCCCCTCCGCGCCAGCCCTCAGAATCCACTCACAAAATGCGAGGAGAGTGGAATTTTTGAAGGCTATGCTACACAATACTCGGTGCTTGAACTTTGTCCAACCTCAGAGCTTTATTAAACCTAAAATTAGTCACCTGGCACAGAAGCAAACCCTGCCTAGGGGGGCTTTAAAGCGGGATTCCGGTCAGCTAAAAAAAAAAAATTTTCAGTCAGCAGCTACAAACACTGTAGCTGCTGACTTTAAATAAGTAGACTTACCTGTCCTGGGTGCCCGCGATGTCGGCCGCCCGAGACCAAACCTTAACTCGGCTCTCGGGTCCCGGCACCGCCATCCTAGGTAAGGGAAACAGGCAGTGGAGCCTTACGGCTTCACTGCCAGTTTCCTACTGCGCACGCGCGAGCGGCGCAGCGATCTGTGAATGGCCCCGTGGTGTTCTGGGAACACACACAGTTCCCAGAAGACAACAGGGCCGCTCACCGAGGAGAAGAACACGCCGCGGAATAGGAAGAGGCAGATTAGGAAGACTGCCTAGAAACAAGGGTTTAGGAAAGTATAAAAAAATTTTTTTTTTCCAAATGTTTTTTTTTTTACATTTTTTTAGGAATTTTGGTGGCATTTTTTTTTCCAGGGTGGCCCTCCGCTTTAAACAGAAAGAGAAATTTGGAAGTCAAGCACTCTGCTCTTTACTAGACGTGTGCAGATTGGAAAAATTAGTTTAGTTTGGTTTTGGATAGATTCGTTATGTTTTCATTTCGTCATGGAATTTATTTAGTTTGGTTTCTAAAATGGTTTTAGTTTAGTTTTCGGTAAAATTAGTTTCATTTAATAATTTTCTAACGAATTAAAACTTTTCAGAACGATTAGAATTCGGATTGGTCAAAAAACGATCGACCGATTCAATTTCTGTGTGAAGAAATAACTGTTTGTTAAGCAGCGGGCTGGGAACTCGGCCGCCCCTGTCCTTAACAACCAAGAGTCATCATCCGTCAGCGGTCTTCTCCACTAACTGATGAAGATAAAGAATGCCGGCAATTGAAAAATGTTTTAAAAATGGTGTAGGGTCACTTTTTTTGGTGACCCCGACAACCACAGCCCAGGGTTGTTGGAAGCGGTCCTTGTCCCCATCAACATGGGAACAAGGTGCTTTGGGGTGGGGGGCGCAGAGTCCGAGATGCTCCAAAGCACTTACCCCCCATGTTTAGGGCATGTGGCCTGGTATGGTTCAGTAGGGGGGAGCACGCTTGTTGGTTTTTTATTTTGGCATGGGGTTCCCCTTAAAATCCATACAAAATCGAAGGGCCTGGTATGGACTGGGGGGGGGGGGGAACCCTACGCCATTTTTTTTAAACATTTTTCTATTCGGTCGGACTGGCCGCTGTACACATGTACATGTCAGCCGGTTTCTATTGAACTGGCCAATGCTGCCCAGTGTGTACGACCCTTAAGATGAGATGTTGTAGGGGGCGTGGCCATTGGAATTGTCAGTGCTGCCTGACAAGCCTGTAGCATGTCAATCATTACTTGACTGCACCTAATCCCACCCACTGCTTCCAGGATTGATACCACTGCGCCTGCTGCTGAAAACCTCCCACTGTAAGCTGCAGTGTCTGGGAGGGTGAGCGTGTGAGAGATGGAGGATTATTTTTAATTTATAAGTCTTTTGCATTGCATAGTGACTGGATTTGGGATTTGTTTAGATTGTCATACAGGAGGATGTAGTTGTACTTTAACCACTGTTTTTGACAGGCCCCCTTCCCCACTTCCGGAGATGAGGCCGTGGCCCGATCTCCCGGAAGTTCCGCCCCCCTCCTCTTCCCCCGCTACCGTGCCAATTAGAAAGCGTATACACTTCGCGCATGTGCAGTAGGGAACCAGCTGTGAAGCCGAAAGGCTTCTCTGCCAGGTTCCCTTACTAGGAATGGTGGCGGCAGCACCCGGGAGTCGACATGAAGATCGGCTGGGGTGCCGACATTGTAGGCTCCCTGGACAGGTAAGTGCCCTAATATTAAAAGTCGGCAGCTACAGTATTTGTAGCTGCTGACTTTTACTCAGGCTGGACCTTCTCTTTAAGCACCACTTTGCATACTTGGAAAACATGCAGGACTCATGGTTAGATTTGAACAGATGACCCTAGTGCTTCTAGGCAAAGGTGCTAACCACTAAGCCACTGTGCTGCAATGCAAAATATGGTTATACCTCCTGTACCAACATTTGCTGTAGTACAAGGACACACACTACATAAATGCAGCAATATAAACTAATACACCATCTACACATGAACCCATGGAAGAGGTATAACATTGGCATACAGGATAGACACCACCCAAAATAAATAAGTACAATGCATGACATGCAAAATGGACTTAGGGTTTTAAATGTAAATTAGCTGCAACACTCCACACTAAGTGAAGTAATGTAAAGAAGTGACATTCCATAAAATGCTTTAAAACATTAAATAAACCAAGTTTCTACCCATGTGCAAGGAAGCTATGAACAGGGAACCACTGTGGTACAAGATAGATACCCCCCAGCGCTCATAAGTAAAGCACATGTAAACAGATGTAGTGTTAGTGGATCTACCATTACACTAGTGCTGCAGAGCAAGCCCAGGACATTCTCTATATGTTCTAAATAGATGACACGTTCACTACAAGGAAGTCATGTATGACACGTTCACTACAAGGAAGTCATGTATGACACGTTCACTACAAGGAAGTCATGTATGACACGTTCACTACAAGGAAGTCATGTATGACACGTTCACTACAAGGAAGTCATGTATGACACGTTTACTACAAGGAAGTTATGTATGACACGTTCACTACAAGGAAGTCATGTATGACACGTTCACTACAAGGAAGTTATGTATGACACGTTCACTACAAGGAAGTCATGTAGAGGTCTAAAACTGTGGTCTAGGATGGATAACACCCAGAGAGCACAAGAACCATACATGTCCTGTCTGTCCTACTGTTAATACACTAATTGGCTGCACAACTCTGCAAAATAAGTGTTACCAAGCTGTATAAGACATTACCTAGATGGTTTACACTGTGGAATGGGATGGACATCAGAAGTACATGAATACAACGCATATCCTGACAAGGACTTTTAGTGTAACTGGCTGCAACACCAGAAGTGCTGACATGCAGTACGAGACATTACATAAATTTATTAAAACCTTATGCAATATACAGTGAGGGAAAAAAGTATTTGATCCCCTGAGATTTTTGTACGTTTGCCCACTGACAAAAAAAATGATCAGTCTATAATTTTAATGGTAGGTTTATTTTAACAGTGAGACAGAATAACAACAACAACAAAAATCTAGAAAAACGCATTTCAAAAAAGTTATAAATTGATTTGCCTTTTAATAAGTGAAATACGTATTTGATCCCCTATCAATCAGCAAGATTTCTGGCTTCCAGGTTTCTTCTATACAGGTAACGAGCTGAGATTAGGAGCACTCTCTTAAAGGGAGTGCTCCTAATCTCAGCTTGTTACCTCTATAAAAGACACCTGTCCACAGAAGCAATCAATCAGGTTCCAATTTCTCCACCATGGCCAAGTTAAAGGAGCTGTCCAAGGATGTCAGGGACAAGAATGTAGACCTACAAAAGGCTGGAATGGGCTACAAGACCATCGCCAAGCAGCTTGGTGAGAGGGTGACAACAGTTGGTGCGATTTATTTAGAAATGAAAAATACTGTCAATCTCCCTAGGTCTGGGGCTCAATGCAAGATCTCACCTCGTGGAGTTTCAATGATTATGAGAACGGTAAGAATCAGCCCAGAACTACACGGGAGAATCTTGTCAATGATCTCAAGGCAGCTGGGGCCATAGTCACAAAGAAAACAATTAGTAACACACTACGCCATGAAGGACTGAAATCCTGCAGCACCCACAAGGTCCCCCTGCCCAAGAAAGTATCCGTCTGAAGTTTGCTAATGAACATCTAAATGATTCAGAGAACTGGGTGAAAGTGTTGTTGTCATATGAGACCAAAATCAAGCTCTCTGGCATTAACTCAACGTGTTTGGAGGAGGAATGCTGCCTATAACCCCAAGAAAACCATCTCCACCATCAAACATGGGAAGTGGAAACATTATGCTTTGGGGGTGTTTTTCTGCTAAGGGGACAGGACAGCTTCACTGTATCAAAAGGGATGACGGACGGGGCCATGTACCATCAAATCTTGGGTGAGAACTCCTTCCCTCAGCCAGGGCATTGAAAATGGATCGTGACTGGGTATTCCAGCATGATAATGGCCCAAAACATACGGCCAAGGCAACAAAGGAATGGCCCCACGAAGAAACACATTTAGGTCCTGGAGTGGCCTAGCCAGTCTCCAGACCTTATCCAATAGAAAATGTGTGGAGGGAGATGAAGGTTCGAGTTACCAAACATCAGCCTCGAAACCTCAATGACTTGGAGAGGATCTGCAAAGAGGAGAGGGACAAAATCCCTCCTGAGATGTGGGCAAACTTGGTGGCGAATTAAAAGAAACGTATGACCTCTGTGATGGCCAACAAGGGTTTTGCCACCAAGTACTAAGTCATGTTTTGTGAAGGGGTCAAATATTTATTTTACTCATTAAAATGCAAATCAATTTATAACTTTTTTGAAACTTACCGTTAAAATTATAGACTGATCATATCTTTGTCAGTGGGCAAAAGTACAAAATCAGCAAGGGATCAAATACTTTTTCCCTCACCGTATCAGAATATATATAGATTATATATACCGGTACATAGGCAGTGGTTAATATTGAGGTAAATAATAACCCTACCACAATACGTGTAAAGCCACTTAAAAGCCATGCAGGAGACCCCTGGATGCTGCCCGATTAAAAACAGAAAGCACTTCTGCTGCCTTAGCTATAACAAAATATCCAGAGAAACATCCAACCTTTGGAGTACCTCTAGAGGTTACAGATGGCCGTAAGCAGGGGTGAAATACAGCAGCGGGATGTATAAATAAACCCTGAACAACTTAAAGCGGAGTTCCAATTACAATCAATAAATTTTTTTTTTTTTAACCTATCATAAGCATTTCAAATGGCATTGTAACACTCACGTCTTCTGTAAAATTTGTCCTCCGATGTCCGGTTTCATCTGTAAAAAGAACTTTGATAACCCTGTTTTGGCCATTTTCATTTTGCTTGTGGACATGTGAAGCCCACAAGCGTCCTGTTCTGATCCTGTTCCAGGATACGGTGCTGCTGCTGGACCAGCATGTACCGCCCATTCCCTCCCCGATCTCGCGCATGCGCATTCTGTCATCGCAGCCCCGTCAACTACTCAGGTTGCCATCACAACGGGCGTCGGAAGTGCCCACCCCATTGTGATGGCAATGAAGCCCTCGGCGCAGCCCACTGACTCCTTGGAAATGATGACACACATCTCCCAGGAGTAGTAGCGAGCGGAGGCGCTGAGGTGATGAAGGAGGAAGATTTCAATGGACCGCATAGCAACAGGCAAAAAGAGGCAAGTAAAAAAAAAAATTAACCCAAATTTTTTTTTTTTATATGATTTCATGAACATTAATGAAATTATTTTTTTTGGGGGTGGAACTCCACTTTAAGGTCCTAGACAGAGTCTAAACATGAGAGAGTCCCATGTAAACATAATGTGACTCCACGTAAAAAAATAGCAGTAGTACAAAAATGGTTACCACACATCAGGCCAAAGATGCAAAGTACAATATAAAATCTTAGGCCCAAAAGACAGACTTGTGCCAAGGCTGTAAATTTACCCTGAGACAGACCTCTATCACAGAGATAGTGTATGGCAAAGATAAACCCCACATAACCACTTAGGCTTGTATAGTAAAATCTCAAGTGAGTGAAGGCATAGTTATACCAGGTGACACATCCTTCAAGTGCTGAGGAGTTTACACTTCTTCCTTCCCAGCTCTGCTCTAGTGGGAATAGAAAGCTCTGTGAGACAGGTGGAGATTAAACCTCTGCCAGCTGAGTAGTATTAAGAGATTGCAGATTGTACTATGTGTAGAAGGGCAAGCCAAAACACCTGTGAGGCAGCCAAGCCTAGGTAACAGATGATAATAATAATAATAATAATAATAATGCAACTCCACATGCAAACCCAGTAGCACAATATGGTTACTACACATCAGACCCAAGCAAGCTGCAAAGTAGAACATAAAAGCTTAGGCCTAAAATACAGACTTGTGCTAAGGCTGTAAATTTACCCTGAGACAGACCTTTCCACTGAGGATTGGATAGTCAGATCCCAAGTGAGTGAGGACAAAGTATACCAAGTAACCAGTCCTCCATCAAGAGCTTAGGAGTTTACACATCATCCTTCCCTGCTCTGCTCTAGTGGGAATGGAAGGTTCTGAGAGACAGGTGGAGATTAAACTTCTGCCAGCTGAATTGTATTAACAGACTGCAGATTGTACCATGTGTATGAAGGCAAGCCAAACAATACCTATGTAGCAGCCACACCCAGGTAAGAGATAATAGAAGCAATTAGGGCTAATTAATGTGCTCTGTGAGCCTAGAGTGCAAAAAAAATGTGCATGCAAAAAAAAAAAAAAAAAACACTTTCCCCTGAATGTCCAGCCTACTAGATAGCCCTAAAAGGGACATCCGCATCTTCTAAGGACAATAACTCTTGAAGATTTAATATATTGTGCTCCCTTACTGCCAGAGAATTAACAACTATACTCACAGAAAGAATCCTCTCCTTAAAGTAGAGCAAAATCTAGGCGCAAACACAAGTTAAAGTAGGTAGGTACAGTAACCTCCATCTTACCTGTGTCTTGCTGGTGCCAAGGGCACATGTATGCGACTGAGCTGTAGTTTGCATTGAAGAATCAAAAATGCAGTATTAGGTCGTCCACCTGTAGCATCCTGACTGCCCGTCCTTGATGGAAACGCTATTAAAAGGCACCAGCCAGCCCTTCCCCGACAATGAGGCTTGGAACCAGAGAATCCGGCACCTGGAAATGACTTTACCCTACCAGGATTAATGTCCCTGTATGGTCAAACAGGAACCCAGACATGCCACAAACCTAATGCAGCTACTGCGCTAGCCCCCGCCAAAAAGTACCCTACAGTGCACGCACCCAGACACCTGGCCTGGGAACTCACGCCGCCTGTGCCGGTCCCTGTCAGGGTATGCCGCTTCCAGACATGGCCTTCCCTAGGCACAGAAGGAGAAAGGGAACTAAGCTACCTCCTTCCCCTACTGAGGAGTGGTCTTGGAGGCTAATCTTGCAGAAAATCCTACTAGCTGCTCCAAATGGATCCAGGTACAGTGCTTTGAGAAAGCATTCACACCCCTTGAAACTTTCCACATTTTGTCATGTTACAACCAAAAACGTAAATGTGTTTTATTGGGATTTTATGTGATAGACCAACACAAAGTGGCACATAATTGTGAAGTGGAAAGAAAATGATAAATGGTTTTCACATTTTTATATAAATAAATATCTGAAAAATGTGGCGTGCATTTGTATTCAGCCCTATTTATTCTGATACCCCTAACTAAAATCTGGTGGAACCAATTGTCTTCAAAAGTCAACTAATTCGTAAATAGAGTCTACCTGTGTGTAATTTAATATCTGTATAAATACAGCTGTTCTGTGAAGACCTCAAGAGGTTTGTTAAAGGACCTTAGTGAACAAACAGCCTCATGAAGGCCAAGGAACACACCAGACAGGTCAGGGATAAAGTTGTGAAGAAGTTTAAAGCAGGGTTAGGTTAACATCCCAAGCTTTGAACATCTCACAGAGCACTGTTCAATCCATCATTCGAAAATGGAAAGAGTATGGCACAACTGCAAATCTACCAAGACATGGCCGTCCACCTAAACTGACAGGCCAGGCAATGAGAGCAATAATCAGAAAAGCAGCCAAGATACCCATGGTAACTCTGGAGGAGCTGCAGAGATCCACAGATCAGGTGGGAGAATCTGTCCACAGGACAACTGTTAATCGTGCACTCCACAAATCTGGCATTTATGGAAGAGTTGCAAGAAGAAAGCCATTGTTGAAAGAAAGCCAGAAGTCCCATTTGCAGTTTGCGAGACACGATGTGGGGGACACAGCAAACATGTGGAAGAAGGTGCTCTGGTCAGATGAGACCAAAATAGAACCTTTCGGCCTAAAAGCCAAATGCCATGTGTAGTGGAAAACTAAGACTGCACATCACGGGGGGGGCGTGTCCGGGATGCTCCTGGAGTCCGGCCACTAATCCTGCCTTTATCCCGGTGCCTGGGCTGAACTTTGCAGCAGAAACACTCCAAGGACACAGCAGGGATTCTGGGCCATGCCCAGTGGTAAATCCCGGAGGTCAAATTCAGCAGCGGCACCAATGGACATGGCCAAGACCAGAGGCCAGGCCACCATTACTGCTCACATGACGTCCCAGACGAAGGCCACGGCCTCTCCTCCCGCAATGGCGGCGGACCTTGTGACCGCCATGCAGACGATCGTTACAGGCCAGGCGGCATTGATAGATAAGATTGACCACCTGCTGACGAATGTGGATTTCATCCACAGAGATCTCGACTCCTTCCACGGCCGAGTGGTGGAGGTGGAGCAGCGGGTGTCGGTGACCGAAGATACGATGCGGGAACAAACGGGAGATCTGCACACACTGAAGGCCCTGGAAGGCTGTGCAGAGGACGCCGAGAACCGGAATCGGCGTAATAACCTGCGCATCGTAGGCCTCCCAGAGGGGTCAGAAGGTACCAACCCCACAGCTTTCACTAAGCGCCTTCTTAAAGAGCTGCTGCCGAGGGCACGTTTCTCCCCTTTCTTCACTATAGAGAGGGTGCACCGCATGCCAGCTACACGTGGGCCACAGGGCTCTCCCCCTCGCACATTCATTTTCAAACTTTTGCACTTTAAGGACAGAGACATGGTGCTGAGGGAGGCCAGGGCACTGCAGGAACTGAAATTTGAAAATGCGAAGTTGATGATATTTCCAGACTTTTCTATAGAGACCCAACGCCAGCGCAAATCATTTGATGCAATGCGCTCTAAATTACGGGCCAAAGGGCTCAAATACAGTATGCTCTTTACAGTAAGGCTACGGGTGGAAGATGGGCAGACCATCCGGTTCTTTACTTCGCCCGCGGAGGCCTCATCCTGGATTGAAACGGTACACAGATATTGAAATACTCCTTTTTCACCCTTCTTTTACTGCTGCATAGACTGCCTTATTGAGAGGATCTAACTGCCTGCCTGGGATATGGGACAATCTGATTCGGGTGGTGTGCAGTGTTACAGACCTTCTTATTTGCCCCCTGAGGATATCCCATGCACTGGCCACCTGAGCCATTTTTCTTTCCCTGCAGGACTCCTGACAATGGCTCTGACATGAGGTCCCCTCCCCTTTTTTTTCCCCGCTTCTGATAAGATCCAGATTAGCATGCCACTGACAGGGTGGGGGAGGTGGAGGGTAGGGGCTGCACTGATTGCTCTATGTCCTTGCAGTAACTGACTTTGTCTCCTTGGTGCCCGTGGGTCCCCCCCCCCCCTACTGGTTTAAGTTGCCTGGCTAAGCTATGCCATGACTATGCATTGGTATGCCTATCAAACAGGACATTTCATCCTCAGACACTATGGGGGTGGGGTGAATAATTCTACTATGTTGGCAAGTTGTCCTCGGACCACTCAAGTTTTGTTCAGAATCTTAAGTTCGTTGCCCCCAGTTTTGGCTGGGAGATCGCACTGCTCCTCAATTGCCGGACTCCAATACCCGCTCCATGAACTGTATTCCAGAGGACGGGACTCCGGTGCCTTTTTGCACATTGCACCCCCACAGGGGCCTGTTGCCCCTTTATGTTTTGGGTTTGAGTGGGGGGTGGGGTGGGGGGGTTTGAGTGGGGGGTGGGGTGGGGGGGGTTTGAGTGGGGGGTGGGGTGGGGGGGGTTTGGGTTTTTGTTTGGTTTGTTCAATTTACTACTTATCTGAGTCAATTTTCTCTATGTACTAAATGTTTAATGCATTGCGGGAGCATTGTCCTGCTGGTGTTTGATCGTGGTGGTGTGGTGGCAACCCAGTGGGCCCTGGAAGTCTCTCCCCCTTCTTTAGAACGGTATGTGAAGCTTAATGTCTGTGTGTAAAATTGTGTCCTGGAACTCCAGGGGTCTGAACTCTAAGATTAAGAGGTCACTGGTGTTCCAGTTTCTGCAAAGACAGTCCCCTCACATTTGTATTTTGCAGGAAACCCACCTGACAGGGGGAAGGATCATAAGCCTACGCAGACCCTGGGTGGGCCACTCATATCACTCAACCTATTCAAATCTTGCCAGGGGAGGGAGTATACTCATACGCAAATCCCTACTCTTCCGCCTGTTGGCGCTAGAGGTGGACCCTGGTGGGAGATATGTCATATCCATGCCCATATCATGAACTTAGAGGTGGTTATTGTGGGATTGTATGCTCCTCCTCCTGCTTCTATTTCCTTTCTATACCAAATAGTATCCAAAATGACACAGTATGCCAAGGATAATGGCCTGCTGCTAGGGGACTTTAACATGGTCCCGGACCCTGCAATGGATAAGTTGACCCAGTTGTCCGGCTCTGCCACTGAATTGAAGGCATGGGCGGAAGTTTTTAATTTCACGGACGTCTGGCGCTGGAGGCACCCCCAACTGAGGGCATTTACCTGTCACTCAGCCTTGTATAAAACATTTTCCAGGATTGACCTGGTGTATTCTGGGGGGCCTGTCCTTTCTAGGGTGAAGGACATCACTATCCTGCCTAGAGGGATCTCGGACCATGCCCCAGTCTTCCTGTTGCTTGAATTATCATGAATACCGACAGAGGGCCTTTGGCGACTCTCTTGGTTTTGGCTGTCTGACTCGAGGGAGGACATCCCAGGTAGGGCCGACATGCAGGACTTTTGGAACTCACAAGATAGATCTGTCCCCATCCCTGACACCTGGGATGCATTTAATGTATGCATGAGGGGTAATTTCCAGGCACACATTGGCAATGTCCGAAGGGGAGCCCGCAGGGAGCTGCAGGAGGCTGAGGCTAGGGCTGAGGCGCTGGAGTCCGCATACGTTGGGGATCGCTCCCCTCAGACATACTCATTACTTAAGGAAGCCCTGAGAGATGTGTCCCTTATCCGTATCTCTACAACAAAAATACATCTGCTTCATCAGAGCCAGAGGATTTTTGAGCAGGGTGAACGGAGTGGCCGTATGCTGGCGTAGTTATCATGGGAACACTCTTCCCCTGTGTCCATATCCAGGATTCAGTCAACCAGTGGGGAGCTCCTGACTGACTCTTCCCAAATTAATGCCCAGTTTGCCGCTTATTATCAAGAACTTTATAACCCCAGGGTTCAGCTTACAGAACATGAGATGAGCAAGTATCTGGCACAGGTGGATTTACCATACCTTACAGGTGCCGCCAGGGAAAAACTGGATAGCCCATTAACCCTTAAAGAGAACCAAGTGGCGGTAAAATCTCTGCAAAGTGGGAAGACGCCGGGCCCAGATGGGTACCCAGCGGAGTTCTATAAACAGTATGCGGACGATCTCCTTCCCACATTTCGTGAAGTCCTTGTCAAAGCACTCGAGGGTGGTAGTATGCCTCCCTCTATGTCAGAGGCGGTGATTGTTATCCTCCCCAAGCTTGGCAAGAACCCTGAGCTGTGTTCCTCTTATAGGCCAATTTCGCTTTTAAATGTTGACCTAAAAATTCTTGCTAAAGTACTGACGGGCCGCTTGAATTCAGTAATCACAGCTTTAATACATCCAGACCAGTCTGGGGTCATGACGGGCAGGGGGACAGCCATCAACATTTGTAGATTGCTGACACATATGGATAGGGCTCCGGGGGACAGCCTGGGGGTGATGGTGTCCTTTGAAGGCCGAAAAAACTTTTGATTCAGTCGAATGGGAGTACCTCTGGGCTGTCTTCTGGAAATTTGGGTTCGGACCGACATTTATCAAATGGCTGCGTGTGATGTATACATCTCCGAGTGCTAAAGTACGTACTAACAACTCCCTCTCACAGGCTTTCCCGCTGGGTAGAGGTACCTGCCAGGGGTGCCCGCTCTCTCCTGGCCTGTTTGCTCTGGCAGTGGAGCCTTTGGCTTTGCGGATTCGGAATGCGTCTGTGGTCCAGGGACTTCAGGTGGGAGTGCTGGAGGAGAAAATATCCTTATATGCAGACAACACTATCCTTTATTTAAATGATGTCTCCTCCTTACTCCCAGCAGCCCTGCAACTAGTTAATGAGTTCGGATCATACTCGGGTGTTAGAGTAAACTGGCACAAATCGCTAATTTACCCCCTTGAATCCCACTAGGCCTAGACCACCCATGCAGAGTCCGCTTGTTTGGGTGGACAATTTCAAATATCTGGGGATTCGTATGGGTGGGCCAGTAGCCAGATATATGGACCTCAACCTGACTCCCTTGTTGGCCAATTTTTCAAAGCGATGCACAGATTGGAGGTCATTGCCCCTAACCACAGTAGGTAGAGTAAATTTAATAAAGATGGTCTTCCTTCCAAAATTTTTGTACCTTTTTAGAAATAGCCCACTCCTGATGTCAAACTTTAATAGATTGAAATCCATAGTAGACCTAAATACAATTGAGAATCTGTGGCAAGACTTGAAAATTGCTGTTCACAGATGCTTTCCATCCAATCTGACAGAGCTTGAGCTATTTTGCAAAGTAGAATGGGCAAAAATGTCACTCTAGATGTGCAAAGGTGGTAGAGACATACCCAAAAAGAATTGCAGCGAAACGTTGTTCTGCCAAGTATTAACTCAGGGGGGCTGAATACAAATGCACGCCACACTTTTCAGATATTTGTAAAAAAATTTTGAAAACCATTTATCATTTTCCTTCCACTTCACAATTATGTGCCACTTTGTGTTGGTCTATCACATAAAATCCCAATAAAATACATTTAGGTTTTTGGTGGCAACTTGACAAAATGTAGAAAATTTCAAGGGGTATAAATACTTTTTTCAAGGCACTGTAGGTAAAGGTGTGGGTGGAAGAAAAGGATAGCCAAAAATACAGAGGCCTCCCTGGCCCATGTAGGCCTCGGGTGATGCATCTCCTCCGACCAGAGGAAACACAAAAACTGACAAGTTCAGTAGAGAGACTTAAATTTAAAGTGTACTTGGTGATGCGCTTCCTGTTCCTGCATCTCATTGGCTGTCTTGGAAGACTATTTGGGAAAATGTGATTTTAAAGGGGGACAATTCTTTTTTTATTCCCACTGTATGTACACACCATAGTTTGTAACTGCTATACTTTCATGCAAACCAATCAATTTATACTGATTGGGATTTTTTTTTTTTTTTTTTAACCAAAGATATGAAGCAGAACACATTTTGGCCAAAATTTATGAGGAAATGTGACTTTTTTTTTAATTGGATAGGTTTCATAACAAAGTAAAAAATATTGATTTCTTCAAAATTTTCAGTCTTTTTTCATTTAGATCACAAAAAATTAAAAAACCCAGTGGTCATCAAAATACCACCAAAAGAAAGCTCCATGTGTGAAAAAAATATATTGATAAATTTTGTTTGGGTACAGCATTGCATGACCACACAACCAGTTAAAGAAGCACAGAGCTAAATAGCAAAAAATGCTCTGGTCACAAAGGGGGTAAAACCTTCCAGAGGTGAAGTGGCTAATGGTTGATGTATGCCATAGCAACGTCCGACTGCATCCCGACGGGGATACCTGTATACAGATCACAGTTGACGAGTCAGTCAAGTCACCAAGTTCCAGGATGCTGGGCCACAATTTCTGCTCCTCCGATGACCAATTTCCCTAAATTGAGAGTTTCTCCAGAACACCTTCCAATTCATCAAAAGCCACATATCCACCATTCCAGAGCTGACCTGGTCTCAGGAGTCAGATGCATTAGCAGGTTTAGGAACTCTCGATGTTTGTCCAATACTATTGACACCCGAGGTTGAGAATAGGCCAGACATTTTTGGCTTGGGAACCTTTCACAGTTTGGAATAGAAGACACAAGGCCTAAGGGCATTAAGCATGGAGGGGGAAAGCAGCGAACCTCCAGATGGTAACCACACTTGGGAAAATAGATTTTTGACTGCTCCCCAATGGGCAGTTATGGCTGGACGGTCAGTAGTTTTTAAACATTTTTTTACAAATGTATTTTACAATTTCATTTTTTCCATCAGGCCTGTGGGGGGGGGGGGGGGGGTTGTTGAGATATCAGGGGTCTAAGCAGACCCCTAACATCTCCCCTTTGACACAGGGAAAGGGACTAAGGACAGATTCTCCAGTCCCTTTCTCTGCAGCCTCCACTGGACTGAAGATGATTGCAGAGGCTCCTGTTCATTCATAAACTGAAGCATCGTAAACACAGGTTACAATGCTCAGTTATGAATGGACTGACTCTGCTCAGTCGGAAGAGGAAGGAGCCGGTAAATTATATATTTACTAGCTCCTTACTCTGCTCTCCATCCTGACAGATACGGCACGAGGGGGGAGTGGGAGGTGGGTTGGAGGAGCACAGAGGGGGACCAGAGCAGGACCCGAAGGCTAGATATTAAAGGGACATTTGATGGGCAATTGGGAATTGCGATTGTGGATGATCGGTGCAGCGAGTACAAGCATGCCTTAGCTATATATTGATCAATAGCCATTTAGATCTAATGAAGAAGCGGATGCTTTGAAACATTATCTCCATGTTCTGAAGTCACTTCCAATGTGACTCTGAATGTGTTCATGCTGTCTAGCCGGTCGTTCATCTCCTCGTGTTAACATCTACACACCACCATCCACCAGGGACCTGCTGAGTGACCACAGTATTATACGGTTATATGCCTATTGATCTTTAAAATTAGTGTGAGTAGCCGTTTGGCCAATTTTAATATACCATTCGTTGCATCTTCTGCTGCACTTTGTTTTTGGCGCACCTTGTTTTCTCCCATTGTTCTTCCAGAGACTGCTTCGCTCTCAAGGGAGCTGCCCCTAATACTACATAAGTATACTTCCTGGACTTTACAGACTTTTAGTTATCAGTGTGTTTCGGTACCCTCCCCTTTACCATTCTGTTTTTGTCAAATTATGGGATGTATACTGGGATTTTTTACACTAGTAATGGCAGCAATCAGTGACTTATAGCGAGACTACAATATTGCAGCGGACAATTGGACACTGACCCCAATACAGTGATCAGTGCTAAAAATATGCACTGTAACTGTACTGACACTGGCTGAGAAAGGGGAAACATCTAGGGCAATAAAATAGTTAATTGTGTGCCTAGCCAGTGTTTGTGTACTTTGAGGTGCTTTTACTAAAGGAATGTGATGAATTTTAGAAAATGTATTACATTCTTGCTATCAGGATGGAGATCTACCTTGTTTACATAAGCATAACTCAGTCCAGTCTCTCTTCCCAACGATCAGCGGGTGCCAGCAGACATCCATTCGCCAGTACCTACTGATCGGCTTCTGCTGTGACCAACCACAACAGAAGCGGCACGCGCCCCTAGGCGGAATCACGTAAATATACCCGATCATGCGCAGAACAGCCACCCTGTTGCACAAGTGGTGTAAGACTGATCCCCACAATATCCCCATGTAGTTCCACAAGGTGATACACCCTCCTCCCAGCATCCTAAATTACTGGACACCATTTAATGAGGTCACAAGCAGACTGCAGCTTAGAAGAGAACATGCATACCAACAGTAAGCTGGGAGAACAATGGCATACTAAAAAGCCTATATCCTAGAGATTAAACTTTAAAAACATTAGCTGTGCTAAACTCATACCATTAAAAAAAATATTTACACTTCTGAGACCATCCTACTTTTCTAATCCCTCTTACGATGTTCTTTTCCATTTCAACATCCTCATCCTTCTCTTTTGCCCTAGAAGTTCTTCTTATACTGTATCGTCTCTATAGCACAACAGACAGCCTTATAGCTTACCAGGTGAAATTTGATAATACTGTAATGGCTCTATAGTTTTGAGGCCTGGTGGCCCCCAACTTTAATGTTTTTTGTTATTATACAGATTATGTCCTTTTTAACAAACACCTGTGCATTACCTTGATAGGGTAGTCCAGCTTACCTAATGGAATATTTGGTTCACTGTAACCACCTTTCACTTCTCCTTGGATTTAAACCTAGAGTTATGTCTCATGTATCTTTTTTTTTTTCCATAGCCTGTCAGCTGATTTTTTTTTTGTATATTGCTACTTATTAAAAAAAATGTACACTTAAAAAGGGTGCGCTTGGTCACTGTGTTGAGACTGCTGCACGATAAAATCCCTGGAAAGTTGTGATACTAAAGAATACATAAAAGTGCGTTGTCAATCAACTTGAGTGCAAAATCTCATGAAGTGAATGCTTGAATACCCTATGGATATAAAACAAATGTATACAAAGTGACAAAAATTTTAAATAAACCCGTGAAACAAAGGCTGCCTCCATTCCCAGTCGATGCCTATACAGTGGAAATGCGTTGTATAAGGAGCTAGTAGTGTGGCATTTGGAGCACGGACTGCACTGCAGGCGGCCGTGCTTATACGGTTTTGTTCTTTTTAACCCAATTTTTGTAAGTGCAACTTTTTATTAAACTTAATTGATTTTTAAGGAGTTGATGTACTATGAGTTTTTTTTTTTCCTCCTCCACAGGGTATCAACTGAGCATAAGAAGTCGGTGCTCTAGCTATAGCCCAGTGACTGATCGGGAACCTTTGCCCATTTGCCTTGGTGGGGACACAAGTCTGTGGACCTGGTTGAGACGTCTGTACCTGCGGGTGGAGCCGGAGTCCAGCTTGAGTCTTAGAGAGCAATCCTTCACAGCTAATTTCCCTTTGTGGAGTCACGTGTATTTAGATCCTAGGATCTGGTAAGCTGCCATCTATTACTTTAAACACGGTGGAAAGAAGGCTGGATAAGGTTGCCTGGAATTTCACTGTTCCTTTCAGTTTTGGATGGACACTGTCTTTTTCACAGTTGAACCATTCATGGATGGATGAATGAATACATTTCATTCACATAGTTTGTTATTAAACACCTTAGAATTTATTTAATAGATTTTTACAAACTCTTTTTTTCAGACTTTGTTTCAATTTGTCACTTTGTATTTGTTTATATACATAGGTTATTCAAACATTCACTTCATGAGGTTTTGCACTCTAGTTGATTGTAAGCGCACTTTTTTTTTTTTAAAGTCATACCACTGCTTTATTAAACGAGGCCCAGAGGGCATGTGTAAAATTCAGTTTTCTGACCTAGAAATAGGGCTGGGAAAAAAATCGATTTAAATCTTGAATCGAGTTGAGAGGTCAAATCGATTCAAAATTTAAGCAAATCGATTTTTTTTTCACTGCACCGGCCCCGAGGCGCTGCGGGCAAGGAGTTTTTAGGTGAGGCCGCGGCTTCGGCCTAGTCCGCGAGGCTGGACGCCACGGACTAGGCCGAAGCCTCGCCTAAAAGCTCATGCCCGCAGCGCCTCGGGACCGGCGCGGTTTCCAAAAAAAAAAAAAAAAAAAAGAAAAAAAAAAAAAAAAAAACTTGATTCGAATCGTGAATCACGTTTTTTTTTTTTAAGAAAATCTCCCAGCCCTACCTAGAAATTCTTTATTTGCATAATGAGCCCCCAGAAAGCTCTACGGGGCATAACAGGGCAGTAAACTCCTGTAGGTTCTAGCGTTAAGCATGCTCTTCTGTATGCAGACATCACATTTTATCATGGAGACACAGAACGCCCCAGCCATCTCTACTGCTTCTTGTAAACTGTATTGTCAAAGCTTCTTAAACACCAGATTCATGAATGCAGTTCTTCCTTCTCTGAAGTATACTGTGCCCAGAAGCAGTTGGGAATATAATTAGTGTTTTGATGTAAAACAGTTACTCTGAAGCAGGAAGAGATAACAGAACACAAATGTACAGAATGGAAGTTTAATTGTTTCATACAGCTTTTATGCTACCAGCACACAAGCACCACCGACACCTTTAATTTTCTCCTCGGCGCGTCGGCTGAAGAACTTGGCTTTTACAATGACTGGCTGCTTGGGGAGCTTGCCTTTCCCGAGCACCTTGAAAAAACCCTGCCAAAAGAGCGAGAGAGAAAAGAGAGTCACTTGGGTCCTACGAGCAAAAGATTTATCAAAACTCATTAAAATGTGTATACATAGTAGAAAAAAAGGAGAAGAAAACTTGATTCGAATTGAGTTTTTTTTTTTTTGGACACCGCGCTGGTCCTGTGGAGCTGCGGGCAGGAGTTTCTAGGCGAGGCAGGAGTTTCTAGGCGAGGCCGCAGCTTCGGCCTAGTCTGCGGCGTCCGGCCTCACGGACTAGGCCGAAACCGCGGCCTCACCTATAAACTCCTGCCCGCAGCTCCTCAGGACCAGCATTGTGTCAGCGCCGGTCCTGGGGAGGTGTGGGCAGGAGTTTTTAGGCGAAGCCGCGGCTTCGGCCTAGTCCGCGGCATTCCAGCCTCGCGGACTAGGCCGAAGCCTCGCCTAAAAACTCCTGCCCGTAGCTCCTCAGGAACGGCACGGTGAAAAAAAAAAAAAATCGATTTGCTTAAATTTTGAACCGATTTGACCTCTCAACTTGTTTCAAGATTTAAATCAATTTTTTCCCCAGCACTAATACATAGTTTTAGATTATTTTTCCCCAGGAATGTTGAGCAGATTATAAAGTAGGAACGACCGATGTTACAGCATACAAAAGTTCCATTGTGTCGGCAAGACTCAGAGTGGCCAAGGTGCATTTCAGCAGGCCTTCTGCATGACCCAATCACCACTCACCCCCAGTACAGCAATGCATATACCACAGGAAAGCCAGCTGTTGGAAAATGGAGCAGGCCCCTATCATTTACACAGACCTATGAAAGTCCCTGTCAATAGGGCAACTCTTTCAGACACGGCCTTTAGCAAGCACCAAAGGGACCAGTCCTCCTCCACCCTGTACCAAGGAGGAGTCCTGGAGGGCAAGGAAACAAGGAATACACCACCAGCAGCTCCACAGCAGTGGGGTAGGTGAAGGGATGATCATTATAATATCCAGTGAGCCAAAAGCTTCTCTTCTCAGGTTCCAGGAAATTAAACTTTGGATGGAAGGAGAGTCAGCAGCACCTCCATTTAAAGTAGTATTAAACCCCAAACGCAAACATTGTATTGCAAGCTTATAAAGTTAAAGGAATACTGCGCTGTGAACCTGCAACCTAGCAGCCAGCACAGCTTGTAGACAAAAAGCAAAAACTGAATAAATAAGTGCAGTGCTAAAGTTGCAAAAAGCTAATTTGCATAAATAAATGATATAAATGTGACTTAAAACATAAATATATCAAACAGAGGTTCATACATGGTGAGATGTGAATCAAACAAAGAAAAAGTGAAATTTCTGGAAAAAAAAAAAATGCAGGTATGGTGACTATACCATAAATCAGGCGAGATAGAAATCAGGGTGTTAATATTGAACAGAAACACATCAAACAAGGATTAACACATAATGAATGTGATTCTAAACTCAGAAAAAATTAAGAGTAATTTCTTAAAAATGTGCTAGTATAACTGCACAATAAACAAAGTTCAAAAAATGAAAATGGTGAATTATAAAGTCCAAAGAAATCCAATTAGATGTGCAGTCCAGTTAGACATATGGGGGATTCCAATAGGGCTGCAACTAACTATTATTTTCATAATCGATTAGTTGGCCGATTATTGTTTTGATTAATCGATTAATCGGTTAATAACCTTGAAAGAAAGTGTGGTGTATAATTTAGTTAATATGTAATGTTTTAAAAAAAAGGTAAATTTATTTTTAAATATCTCTATGCAATGGTAAATATAAATAACCAACTATATGGTTAGGGAGCAAAATATCTAATCCACTGAGAATAACAGACAGAAGAGATATACTGTATATACTATTAGAGGAGATATACTGCATATACTATTAGAGGAGAGATACATTTTTTTTTGTGGCCAATTTGTTGTTGGACAGATTAAAAAACACATTACATGCTTTTCCATTGAAATATATTGAACCAAAAAAGCATCGTTTTGCATTAAAAAAAAAAAAGTCCCTGACCCTTTCTAAATACGCAGCTGCTGAAAAAAGCATAGATGTGAACGTGTCCCATAGGAAAACATGTAAATGAACTGTAGTGTGTTTCTGCAAAAAGCACCAAAAAACAAAGATGTGAACCAGGTCTAAGACGTTTAGTAACATAATGGGGTTAAAAAACAAAAATTAGCCCTTTATAGTACAAAAAAAGCAGATAATCACTATTTTTTTTAACTGTAGAACTGTGAAAGTAATATTTACAGTAGCGATTATTTGCTTTTTGTACTATAAAGGGCTCATTTTAGTTTGTTTAACCCCATTATGTTACTGGCCGATTAATCGATTATGAAAATAGTAATCGATTTCATAATCGATTAGTTGTCGATTAATCGATTAGTTGTTTCAGCCCTAGATTCCAATCACCGTTATTAACTGTGAAGGAAAAAACAGAAGTACCACCACCATAAACAGGGGGAGGCTTACCAGATCTTATTGACTTGGCGGGGCTTACACCACCCAAGTCTGCAGAGCTTATTAGGTTTATTGTCAGATGTCAGTAGACTCCCCGCCCACCTCTACACTCCCCTTGTCAATATGCATTTTCTCCTGTGTATTTCTTACACTGAACTTCTGCTATGATCTCTAACATCCAGTAAAAAGACAGGAAAGTAACCACATGACTTCAGCATGCCAAATCATGCTGAGGTGTGGAACAGCCAATCCTTGCAGAGCTGCTGAAGAAAGGAGTGGGGGAGGGAATTAAAAAATACTGAATGTCTTAGGCTAGTGCACGAGATATGTAAATCACCTGTCACTCACAGCAAGGGGGAGGATTTGACAAAGTTTTTCTCTGTTTGTCAAGATTTATCTCACTGAACAATAAAAGAGGATTGCTCAGAGCTGGATTAACTCTTTGTGGCAAGACTGGGCTCAAATGATAGGGAATCTTATACTCTACATTATGACATCAAAATTTCAGGTTTACATCCACTTTAAGTCTGATTTATCTCATTTATTTATGCAAATTTGCTTTTTGCAACCTTAGCGCTGCACTTATTCATTGTATTGCAAGCTTACCAATTTTCAAATGTGGTGGCTGCCCAAGTTTTTTTAGGCCTTATTTCCACCTAGTGATCTGGCTAGTAAGTCTGTTTTTTTCTCATAGAACAAGCTGTCCTGCAGGTGTAGCAGAGGGCTGGGACAAAACCATTTACCAGGGGTGCTTACAAAGATCAAATTTATCTACTTTATCCCAAAAGGGAGAAAAAAAAAAAAAACTGTTGCTGTAACTACTTATATGGAGTTTCTCTTCAATTTGTTTAGTAAACCTAAACCTGCTTGTGTAGCCAACACTTCCCTCCCCCCAGGATGGACAATGCTGCTTCTCCATCCAGGGTGGGGGCGCTCTAAGACAGCAGGTTTGTTACTGGCCAGATCATTAGGTGAAGAGAGGGGGAAAGCCTAAAAAGACAAGAAAAAAAAAAAAGGAATGCAGCCATCACATCTAGTGATTGGTAAGCTGCTATACATTACATTTTTAGTTTTGGGTTTAATACCACTTTAACATTTGACCTGGTGATTTCTTGTCTCAAATGCGGTCCCTGGAGGCAACTGAACAAAAAGGGGAGATTGCCACCCTGCCTCACCATCTCCGATAAAGAACGCTTTGCATTTATTGAGAAAAGTGCAAAGTGTTCCCTGAATGGTGCCAACACCGAGCGAGTGACCATCTGTTTGTTCACGAAGCAGTAGGGCAGCCATTTGGCACTGGAATGGGAAGTCATCACTGTAGTAGTGGTGGCTGCTACAGTGATTTCCAGCCTCCACAGGGATCAGCGCTTTAAAATGTAAAGGGAGACAGTACAATTACAATACAGAAATAACAGGAGGGCCCTGGAGCTTACAATCTAAAAGGAGGGGGAGATGGTACAAAATGTAATTGCTGCGGGGGATGATCTGATGGAGGTAAGTCGGGTACAATTCTTAGATGGAGTAGGCTTCCCTTAATAAGTGGGCTTTCAGGGATCCCCTAAAGGCAGACCAGGTAGGCACTAAATATATCTCTATCTCTAATCTATCTCTATCTATCCACACACAGACACACGTTTGTCCAAGCTGGACTAATGTAACAACGCAAAAATAGTCCTATCTGGAATACACCTTTAACTTACAAGACCAGAGTGTACATCAGTTTAGTAGAGTAAGGCCACCCAGTGATTGTGGGTTGCCATGCATTGTTCTCCTTGCAAATCTGTCCTGTACATAAAATTGCTATCAATAACTTTACACACATCTTAAGTGCAGTAGAAGCTACTGAATATAAGGCCCCGTTCACATCTGGCGCTTTGGGTTCGCGGGCAGAATCGCTGTGCAAGTCGCCAAGTTTTGCCATGCCTATCGCAAGCCAAATAGCATTGAAGAAAGTTTGTTGCCCGAAGTAACCTTCTGCTCCTTTTTGGATGACAAGTTTTGCGTCATGCAGTTTGCACGTGACAAAACCTCACTGTTTTAAGTGCCATTAAAAATGAGTGACAAACGCATGCTGCGTTTTGCCAGCATTGCAATTTGAATCACAGCAGAATCACAGCAATTCCAAATCGATACAGGGTATTCAGGATTGTGTAGTTGTTAACTTTGCCATTAAAATGAAAAGTGGGGTTTGATTAAATACTATATACATAAGACATTTGTCCCAACACTGGAGCACATAAATAGAGCTGTAGTCATCCCCAATCTCCCCCCTCCCCATGTAGACAAGATCACCAGCACTTACGGCGTGCACTGCGTCAATGACTGGTGCTGGTCCATCGGGGTTCTTGGCGTGGTTCAGTCTGGTCTGTTCACTGACCAAAGTCCACAGTTTGTCCAAGTTAATTGTGGGACAAAAATGCTGATTCTTCTTCAGATGGTAATGCCTCATGCCGACCTTACCGAAGTAACCAGGGTGGCTGGAAAACAAGTTACACACATTATACAGCTTCTGAACATACACCCAAAAAAGCTGGAAAATGCATTTGTCTGATATTGTCATGCAAACAAGTATGCGCCATTACCCTCTGTGTAGTTCACTAGACTGCACCAGTGCAGTTGACAGCATGTCATCATAGGTTGGGGCACAGCAGAGGGGATGGGAGAAACAGAGCTCTGCTTTAGCTACCCAATAGGAATGCCCACAAGTCAGGCTTGGGCAGAGGAGGAGTTTACAGGCAGTAACGGAAGAGGAGGGGGGGGGGGGGGGGGAGAATAGATCTAATTGCTAGTGGGGAACTCAGTCTTTCCCCACTACCTCTTACAGAAGATTCTCTGCCCCCCCCCCCCCCTTGTGGACACTTGTCTACTAAACTTCCTGGTTCCTTGCCTAGGCAAGGGTGATGTAACCCTTCTCCATCACAGGACTCCTGGGATACACACCATGCATCCCAGAAGGGTGCAGGGCCATATGGCTGTGTAGGACAGCAGTAGGTTCTCTGGATCAGAGAACTGTCCTGCATGCTGTTACTCTGTTAAGGGCTGCTGTGCAGTATGGTGCCTATTTGTGTATATAAACTGAAACCATTGACGGTACATTTTATGTACATGCATATGACGGATCACTGACATTAAAGTATATGTAAAATAACCCATTCATTTTAAAAGAGAAATGAAAGGCAAAATATCTGTGTATACATGAAAACAAATATACTTATCCCCTTTTTTGAAAAACCCTCTATTCTCAGCTGCATAAGTAGCTCAGAGAGCTGGGGGAGGAGAAACAGGACACTGGTCTCTACAATGAATGGCTGTGCAGAGGGGGCGTGTCAGCACAAGTCTGATCACTGGAAGAGAGCAGGCCAATTTTAAAGCGGAGTTCCACACAAAAATGGAACTTCCGCTTTTCGGAACCCTCCCCCCCTCCAGTGTCACATTTGGCACCTTTCAGGGGGGAGGGGGGTGCAGATACCTGTCCAAGACAGGTATTTGCACCCACTTCCGGGCATAGACTCCCACGGGAGTCTACGCCTCTTCCGGTCCCCCCGCACTGTGTGCTGGGAAACACATGGGTCCCAGAGACAGCAGGGACCATTTGGATTGCGCAGAGCGACTCGCGCATGCGTAGTTGCGGCTTCACTTCCTGATACCCGTACCGAAGATGGTGGCGGCAGCACCCGAGAGCCAAGGGAGACATCGGCTTCGGGTGCCGACATTGCGGGCGCCCTGGAGAGGCAAGTGTCCTTATTTTAAAAGTCAGCAGCTGCAGTATTTGTAGCTGCTGACTTAAAAAAAATTTAGACGGACCTCCACTTTAAGCACAGCCAGAAATCTGACCACACTGTGCTTATGCCTAGGAAAACAAAAAGGGACTGGCAGGAACACCGGGGATTTCACACAAAGGAAGCAATACAATGAACAGGATAATTTTCCATACAAGTACATGGTACAGCTGGCACATATGAGGATTATTATATGTTGGGTTGATATTCTTTAAAGTTGTAATAAACTTCACAAGTGTAAATGGACATCATGAAGGAATAAAATGTGACCACTCACTATTTATCAAAGTTGATTCTGTGATGATGCAAACCACCGGCATTACCACGACCACCAGGATGCTTTCTGTGTTTGCCTAGAAGGAAAGAAGTCAGTATAGGTTTAGTACCAACAAAATAACTAACCCAACCTGGCTGTGTAATGTGATATAAAAACTTCCCCAAGGACAATTTAAATATGTTGTAATGTACTGCTTATACAAAAACGTAAAACAAGAGTTGTAACTGCTGCATCTGCACATTGGACATCACAGCAGTTACTCATTTTTCACACACCATTCCTCCCCATACAGAACACTGCAGAAGAACAGAGCGGTGGGCGGATGTTGCTGAACCGGTGACTGGTTGAGGTACATGGAAAACCAACCAGTGAATAAAGATCAGCAATAACTCTTCGAAAACTCTAGCACACCAAAGCCACTAGTAGTGCAGAGGTGTGACTCTAGTCTCGACACACACTGGGCACCAGAAGCAGATGAGAAAAAACTCGATAAGTTGTTTGTCAAATCCAAATGTTTCCAAAGTTCCAACAGCATTAGAAAGTTGATTAGTTATTAGCCTCATGTATGAAACGTGATTAGTCTTCTCACCCCTAAATCCAGTCCCCTGCACACAAAACACACAAGGTTTAACCACCTGCCTATTGGGCACTTTCACCCCCTTCCTGCCAAGGCCAATTTTCAGCGCTGTTGCACTTTTGACAATTACATGTTCATGCAACACTGAACTCATTTGAAATTGTTATTTTCTTCACACAAATAGAGCTTTCTCTTGGTGTTAATCACCACTGGGTTATTTTTTTGCTGAACGAAAAAGACCCAAAAAAAAAAAAAAAGTTTCTATTACAAACTTCTGCAAATATGCAATTTTTCTTGCACTGACATCCTGCCCTAATGGTCACCGATAGGCTGTACTGATCAGGGCACTGATGATCAGTGTAAATGTTCTCTGTCACAGGATCACCGGTTATCGGCTTTCCTTCCCTCAAGACAGTGACAGCGCTGAGGATAGAAAATTTGTTTACATGTGATGAGCGGTGACTGGACACAGCTGATCACATGGTAGGTAAAGGGAATCTGTGATAGGCCCTTTACCGTGATCGGTGATCAGCTGTGTTCAAAGGACAAAGAGGGTGCCAGATGTGCGCCCAGTGGGCACACGAGAGGGCGGGGATTTGGGAGGATGTCAATAGACACCCTCCCAGAAACGGACTACTGCACTTTAGCCATTATTTGGCTATAGCGCAGTCGGCAAGTGGTTAATAAAAACGGGTCGACCGATACAAATTTTTCGGCTGCCTTTCAGGCTAATAGCCAATATCAGGTGCCGAGTCTAGATTTTAACTTATTTTTACACTGTTCTTTTCATTTTTTTTGTTATCGCTTTTATTGCTGTCACAAGGAATGTAAACATTCCTTGTGACAGCAATAGGCAGTGACAGGTACTCTTTATGAAGGGGTCTATAAGACCCCAAAACGCCAAGATCTGGGTTTTGAATACTTTCTATTTTTTTTTTAAACTGGTGCCTTTAGGATGCAAGTAATCCGGAAGTGATGTCATGACATAGCTACCAGGTTACTAGATCTGAGACCTAATCAAAGCTGATTCTGGCTTTGTTTGGGTCTCCAGCCAGCGGATGTGCAGGTTGGTCGCTCGGGTGCCTCGGTGGGAGCGTCCTCCCCCGCTGCTTGTAATAAGTGTTAAGCAGGTGCTGCACAGGCCGCATCGGTTGTTAGTACAAGAAAGCTGACCGTCCGCTCTAAATGGTACCTGCAGCTGCAGGCATCACCCCAGTACAATCACTTGAAGCAATATCGGTACAGTTCCAACCAATACTTTGAAACTGTGAATATCGGCCGCTCTGATAATCGGCCGACCGCTATTAATAACCTCTTTACAATAAACATTCTGCTTATTTGTACCGCTGCACCCGATAGGACATAAGACCATCACAAAAAGGGCCTGAGTGAAGCATGAACCAACAAAAAAGGTACCTGAACTTCTAAATAGATTGTGGGATCCCAAGTGATCCATGTCTTATTCTAGCTGAGATGCAAGGCAGCAAATTAAAGGGTACTGATCACAATTGTTACCTGGCAATAGCCAAAGCTCCCATGACCCATCACTGAGTAGCAGTTCTATACCTGAAGCACCATGCACAAGAGGAAGGTCTGCCATAATTAGCAGTTGAGCCCTGGCAGTCTTCTACTGGATAGAACCTTGGCTTCAGCAGACGGCTACCAAACTGACATTAACTTTAATCCATAAATCTCTGGATTGTCAATTCAGTATTTTAGGTGCCACCACCAACAAAATAACATGCTTGTAAATTGATGCACCAGCTGTACGTGTTTTAAGAACTTTTACAGCACGAATCCTGGGATATGTCATACCTTGGTTCCGGATCATAAAATAGACCTCAGAAAACAAGAAAATATTTGTTCCATTACAAGCCATCTTTTTCCAGCCTTCACTAGTAGGATAACTAGATTATTATTATTATTGGGAAACCTCAGTTTTCTCCAGTCATACATTACACTCAAGTTGAAACAATTGATCCATACCATCCATAAGTGATATGTCAGTTTTAGGCAAGCTGATGGGCCAAGCTACCCCCTGGCTTCCAGCATCTCTAAAGGACCTACAGCTGCCTTTAGATGCACTTATCTCTTCTACAGAAGGTTCTATCAAAGAATTAGCAGGTAGAGCAGGATCACCTTTGACTTATGCAGTCCTACAGACATGGAAGCCCCTATAGAATTCTGTCAGCCTCCCCAAGGTATATGAAACCATTCAGCGATTTAACATTCCAGCATTTCCCAGAAATAGCCGTTTAGGCGGATTGGCTCTTCTATTTGAAATTATACTTACCAACACGACCATGGCCATGACTGACGTGTCCACGGAGCTTCCTAGTCTTTCTTAGCTTAGTAGGCTGTTAAAACACAAAAACACAATCAGCACAACTTTGATCCTTGGCATCTTGGATAAACCAATCACTAAATTCTCTTGTGTCAGATGTTGCTGTACTGGTGACTGGTTGAGCTACATGGAGAACCAACCAGCGAATAAAGTTCAGCAATCACTTTCCGAGAACTCTAGCACACCAAAGCCACTAGAAGTGCAGAGGTGTGACTCTAGTCTCAGGCATAAGATGCACCAATCAGACCAAACCTCATATCCGCAACATTTGTGGAGATCCAGACAACATATAGCCAATATCACATTATAGGACACGTGAATGGAGAAGGAAAACATCACTACATCCCAAACTTTTCTTTTTCCATAAAGGAGGAGCAGTGTGAACTTGCTAGATCAATTGTGTCCCCACTAGAAAGATCATTACTATAGACCGTTCACACTTCAATTCAGGAAAGTTAGTTGCAGACATTAACTTTTGTTGCCACTGATGTACTATATGCTTACGTGAAAACAGACTACTGGCTTTGCTTTCTACATTTTTTTTTTCACCAGTGGCTGTAAAGCCAGCTGATCATTTCTAAATGCTGTGAAAGGGGCATAATCAGCCTGTCACCTGCACTAGGCTATCGCATGATGTAATCAAGGAAGACTGCATCACAAAGTAGGTATCGCTGCACATGCCAGTGTGTGAGCAGCAATGCCAGGGCCACCAATCACTGGACTCTAAACTGATGACCAGTAAGGACATTTAAAGCACCACCTAATAAGGTTAGGTACCGCAGTTTGTCACCATTTCACAGGTTAAGGCTTGGTACATTTGGCATCTATAAATTTGATAACCATTTTATATTTTACTAAACAATTGGATACTATATTTGGCATTTGTGTAAACTTAAGCCCCACCATATTACTTTCCAGGCTCTCGGCTTTAAAAATAGTTGGCTCCAGCAGAGAAAGGATTTACAATAAGGCTGGGTTCACACTTTTCCCGCATCCAATTCGCATAACAGGAGAGTGCCGAGGCAGCCGCGGTCCGGATTGAAGAAGGCTCCCGTGCGTCTTTGGCTCTGAATCAGGTGTAACTTCAGGCTGAATTTCAGGCCCGATACGCACCTGACATCGGTGTACAGAAACGCACCAGACCCCCGTGAGCCGCAGCAAGCGTGAACCCAGCCTAAGTGCCTTAAATGCACTGGAATTTACATGCATTGATGCTTTTTTTTCTCCATAGCAGAGACCAAAATTCTTTGATCTGTGACGCATTGTAGAGCATTTTCCCCCAACATGTTGCTGTTAATTGGGTCTACTGGAAACAATGGATTCCTGCTGGTCACTGCACTGGGCATACATTAAATAACAGCCTGTAAAATTATGTAAATGGGTGCTGAACTGTGATGAGACCTTTAATGTCACTACCACATTAAAGACCACGTTCACCTTTAGGCGCATGTTACGCTCATATTTAGGGGTAACATGCTCCTATCCACCCACCCACCGCACTCCCTGCTCTGACAGCAGGCGGGTAAACTTCTCCCCGCTGTCACAATTTGAAAAGAGTGCGTCTATGCAGGATTCCACCTACACCTCTGTGTCATTCAGTTTCCTGTGAATGAATAGAAAACAAGTACTGTAAGCCATTGCAGCTAACAACTGTGAGAGTGCTAATAACTGTGAGAGTGCTAATGAGCGCTGTCGCAGTTCATGGATTCTTCCTGCCATTCAGTAAATACCTGCACATATCAGCGGTACACCCATGATCTGCTGATCGCAGGTGCAATACCTTATAGGATGCAATGTATAAAAAAAAACGAATGCACTTTTTTTTACCTGCAAAAAGATGTGCATTTATTTTTACATAAAGTGAACTAAGCCTTTAGGTGTTCACCTGTGCAGATTAGTGGAGTCTTCACTCAGTCTGGGTGTTTCATGAAGCTGTGTTCACCTGCAGTTAGAGAAGGGCCATAGAAAACAGGCAGATTCTGTGCCCAGATAGAGGCGGCTATTTCCTAATCTTACTTACTGCATTAAGTGCTTTAACCACTTCCCTGTCCTTAGGCTGTTTATAAATGGCCTGCAGTTCAAGACGTTATACCGGGATCAGGACTACAGTAACAGTCGTGATCCCAGTATTGTTTTTTGCAGCCAGCAATTCTTTCCTAGCAAAAGAAAGCAGAGGGGCTAAACAGCCGCTGGATTATCTTTAAAAGGTGGCAGATCAGGAAGCCCAATAAGAATGCCACCGGCAGCATCTAGTCAACGGCAACAATGATTTTGTCACTTCTGGTTTCAGTCCATTACTGGCTTGTAAAAGCATCAAATCAAACGTGGAGGCCAGCGGAGAGATATGAAGGTCTAATATCACTTTAGGGTCCCGTGTCACTTTCCTCAGACAGTACAGCAGAGAAAGAAACAAATGGACTGTTGATCTGCATTACACACGGGGGCGAGTGAGACATCGGGGATCTGTTAGACCCCTGATAATACATAAAAGTTCTGTACCAATGATCAGATTATCGTACGATCGTGCTGAAAGAAGTAATTTCCTCCAATTTTCTGATCGTGTATACTCGGCTTTGGGCTCCATTCACACTTGTGTGACTTGTCATGTGACTTTGGACATGACAAGTCACACCCATTCTTTTCAATTGAATCCGTTCAGATCAGTGCGACTTAAAGTCACAGCCATTTTGAAAAGATGCCTGCACTACTTTGGTGCGACTTTTGATGCAACTCAGGTCTATTGACTGTAAAAGTTGGATAATAGTTGCACTGGAAATCCTGTGATTTTGTGGAGTCGTGTGAGTGGAGCCCAAAAGAAACCGGACACCAAAAAAAAAAAAAATCACCACATAGGGACAGAAAGTCCCCTTATGTGATGGAACAAAAACATTTAGCAAAAAATTAAGTGTACAAAAAGTTTTATACGCAACCCCCCCCCCCCCCCCCATTTGAACCTAATAGGGTCTTAAATAAAACCTAAGGAAAATTTAGGGCAGTGAAATCGGTTGCCGTTACACGGGGCACATGCAATTTTAAGGTTTGACATGTTGGGTATTTATTTACTCTGCACAACTACAGTTGGAAATACCACTAGAGGTGCACCGAATGGAAATTTTGGTGCCGAAACCAAATATGCAGGATGCACGTGGCCAAAAAATAACAGTTTAAGAAACATATATATTTGTTATCTAATAGTATTATATTTAACTTTTTAATATTGTGAATTTAAATATGAATTTGTCAGCCATCTGAACCTCTTGCCTAGGAAAAAAAAAAAAAAAAATGCATCCCTTTAAATTCTATGCATCCATTCACATTAGTCCGTTGTGCTTCTGTTGTGTGGTTTAAAAATCCTGATTGCTGCATTTTTTTTGGTCAAGAAAGAAAAAAAAATGCACCTCCCTGTTCAAATGCAATAAGTCACATGATATATGAAAAACTCCATAAGCATATTAAAATCAAGGCAAAATTGTGTGCGTTTTCTGCACCATTTTCCCTTAGCGTCAAAATGCCAAAAACATCATTTTCAGCTGCTGAAATTTCAGAGCATCCTTAACTACCACTACTTTATTCTCTGGGGTCTCTGCTTTCAGAAAGCATAGATAGCTTGGGGTTTTTTTTTAATGTAAACTTTAATTTTGGGCCTATTTTTTTTTAAAACTGCATGCAAAAACAGCTCCGGTGTTCTATAGAGAAATGCATCCGATGGGCCTCCGCATGCGCTGTAACAAACAAAACTCTGGCTGATATGTTGATCAGCTGGCATGACATTAACAGCGCATGCGCACATTGTCCGAGGCAGTTTTCGACGCTATGCAGCAGAGGGAGAACGTACTTGTCAGATTCTGCCTCGCTGTTGCCGGTGTCTTGCCGAGAAAATTCCCCCGGGGGATAAGGACCCCCCTGTACTGCGCATGCGCAGTAAAAACGACTATGGAGCCGCCGAAAAAAGACGAAGACAAACAGCTGATCGTCAGCTCTACTACAATCTACCCTATGTCCTCATTAAAGCCCCACCATCCAAGTGGACATAGAGTAAGAATAATAACATGGCAAGCGTAGCAAGGCCGTGCCCGAAGTGTGGCGAGCGTAGCGAGGGGCCTGTTATAAAGTCTTTTATTAAAATAGTCTTGGCACACAGGCGCCGTGTACAGATGACTCAGGTGTTCAGCTTCGGCTCCCTTGTTGTTCCTACTGCGCGAACGCTGCGCCTGCGCAGTACAGGGGGGTCATTATCCGCCGAGGGAAACTCTCTCGGCAGAACACCGGGCAGGTTTTGCCTATACTGGTGGCGTTTTCAGTATGATAAACTGCGCTGTGTTGACGTCCCGCCATCTGATCAACATATCAGCTGTAGTGACGATGGTTACTGCATATAGCCATCGGGGGTATTTTTCGATAGAACATCGGCAGTGAAAGGGTTAAAGCCTGGAGGAGATTCCTCTTTATTTTCTGTCCTAAAAACACAACAGGAAGTGATCAGGAATCTGAATTAGAGATGGAAATCCCTCCATGGCTGTCCATATTGGGAGATTCCCCCCCCTCCATTCCTCTACATTGTGGATCCCTCATCACAATGGTCTCCAGGACAAGGCAATGAATCTCCCCAATAGAGAAACAGCAATAAAAGCCTGACAGGGGCCCTGATCCATCCAGACGTGTAATCCCTATGGCAGATCTCTCCTCGATCCATGCCGCACACATAGGCCGTGTCTGAGTTCTCAGAGCTTCTATTCCTCCATCGTGCAGCTTCTCCGGGGCCCCCGGTCACACAGAAGGTGCTGCCACAGAGAAGTAGGCGCCCCTGGTAACCAATCAGCTGCCAGACCGGTTGCTAGGGGTAACCGCTCAGCTCCTCACACACGGGCCCGGGGAGGACGTGTGTATGGCCCCTGTGTAAGCACATGGCTGCCTGGCCCGGCCTCTCAATTCTCCCCTCACCCAGTCCTGTCCCTCTATGAACCCCTCCTGAACACCCCGGTGTCTCTCCCGTCCTCCCCTCCGTCCCCCCTGCGCTCTTCTCCCCGGTCCCTCACACCACGCTCCGCTCCCAGCTACCTACCATGGCGGCGGCTGCGAGAGAAAGAGAGAGATCCCGGAAGCTCTCGCGAGAACTTAGAGCTAGGTCTCGGGCGTACTTCCGGCCCGATGACGCGAGGGACGAGATCTCGCCCGGGCTGGGAAGATCTCGCGATAAGGAGCGGGCCGCGGACACTAGGGCGAGCGCGGTGAGGCTGGCGGCTCCGAGCGGCGGACATTTTGTGGAGGACACGTGATCTGGTAGAGTGGGTCGTTCAGCCCGTAGTGACTTAGGGGCCACCCTGAGCCCGTGTATGGAGACGTGCCCCACAGGTCACAATAGTAGGCCTGGGGGAGGGGGTCTGGATGGGGCAACTCCACACACAACATCCATTTGTCAGTTGTGATGAGGACCCTTGTCTGATTTGTATTGCTGTCTGTGTCCCCCCTGGGGAGATTCACCCTCTCTGTGTGTCCTGGTGATCCCTGAGATGGGAAGGCCACCGTTCTACATACATTCTGCTCACTGGGTAGGGATTTCCTCTCACTTCCTGTTGTGTCCCCAGGACAGGAAATGAAGGAAAATCTCCCAAGTGGGTCACTGGCTGTGGCTATTCCCTTATCTACCCAAAACTGAGCAGTGTTTGCCTTCCTCCCATCCCCCAGTGGGCGCAGACTGACATCCTCCAGTCCTATCATAGGACTCCTTTACACTAGAGGATGGGGAGGGGGCAATAAAACCCTCCAGTAGAGTTGTTGTTTTTTTTACCACCCCCTCAAGCTCTCCCCCTTTAGCTGGGAAGGCGGCAGCTGAGTGTGAACACATCCATGAAGAAGCCTGATGAAGGCTCCTCCATGGCTACAAAACAGATTTCCTTGGTGTGATGGTGACGTTTCTTGCCTTGAAGTCCTCCTGGTCTCCAGCCAGTGTTCCCTACACCCGCTCACTCTTCAGCTATATTCAGGAGCGTGTGCATTGGGGGTATTTGTCTTGGACAACACGCACAGTTGGGGCATGGCAGCCCAGCATTTCAGGGGTTAAAACAGGTGGTGAGGAGGTGCATCAAAGCCTCTCTGAAGAGCGAAGCACACACTGATCACTTTTCAGAGAGCAAAGCAGGCGTATAATGAGCCCTTAAAGTGGTTGTAAACCCTTACACACCACTTTTCCCTACAGGTGAGCCTATAATAAAGCTTACCTGTAGGTACTGGAAATATCTCCTAAACCTGCGTGGTTCAGGAGATATTTACCACATACGCTTGCAGCGGCATCATCAGCGCATGCGCACTGAAGAAAGGGCACGATCGCAACGTTTTCTAAAGGGTCTGTGCTGTGACCGCCGGCTCCCGCTCACATGCGGCTCAGGCCAGTCACAGAGCTGGAGTCCCGGAAGAAAGAGGGGTGAAGATGGATGCGCGCTTCGTTTGCAGGTGACTGCAACATAATGGGCTAGTATGCGATGTAGCCCATGATGCTTTTATTTTGCAGGGGAAAGAAGAGGAAGTAAAACCTACCAGGGTTTACTTCCTCTTTAAAGTGGAGGTCCACCACAAAAAAAAAAAAATCGCAGCAAAAAAAAAAGGAAAGAAAAAAAAATTTTTTAAACACACCTGAAATGGCTGTTGCTAGGCAGTCTTCCTAATCTGCCTCTTCCTACGCCGCGGTGATGTTCAGTCTTCTCCTCCCCGTGTTGTCTTCTGGGGAATGGGGCGCGGTGTGTTATGGGAACTGTGTGTGTCCCACAACACATCGTGTCCCATTCACAAATCGCTGAACGACTCGCGCATGATCAGTAGGAAATGGGCAGTGAAGCCGTAAGGCTCCACTGCCTGTTTCCCTTAGCTAGGATGGTGGTGCCGAGGGACGGGTGGGCCTCGGGCGGCTGACATCGCGGGCACCCAGGACAGGTAAGTCTACTTATTTAAAGTCAGCAGCTACAGTGTTTGTTGCTGCTGACTTTAAATTTTTTTTCGCGGCCGGAACCCCGCTTTAAAGTGATTGTAAAGTCTTATTTTTTTTTCCTTTAAAAATAACAAACATGTCATACTTACCTGCTCTGTGCAGTTGGTTTTGCACAGAGCAGCCCTGATCCTCCTCTTCTCGGGTCCCTCTTCAGTGCTCCTGGCCCCTCCCTCTTGCTGAGTCCCCCCACAGCAAGCAGCTTGCTATAGGGGCACCCTAGCCGCATCTCTGTGTGTCTCTGCGGTTCGGCCCCGCCCCCTCTGACCTCATTGGCTAACTGACTTTGATTGACAGCAGCGGGAGCCAATGGCGCTTTGCTGCTGTGTCTTGGCCAATCAGGAGGACTTCTGGACGGCCGAGGCACTCGTGTAGAGCACTGGATAGAGAGGAGCTCAGGTAAGTATTAGGGGGGTTGCTGCACACAGAAGGTTTTTTTATCTTTAATGCATAAAATGTAGTAAGATTAAAAAAAACCTTCTGCCTTTTCAACATTTTTAAAGGGATGGTTCACCTTTACCAAAAAGCTGGCTATACAAATAAGAGGCGTCTGTAGATAAAAATAAACTGTGCAGCTCTGACTCTAAAGTTGAATAACGCCCGTTCTATAGGTGTAGGCCATTTAGGTATATCATGAAGCCTATAAATTAGAGCAGAAGTAGGATGATACTACCCAATACGATCAGAAGATTGTTTAGGGGTGCAGAAAGGCAGTCGCACAGCTGCAGTAGCAATAATGAGACAAGATGGTCAGCAACTCCTTGCTTGCTATTTAAAATCTTCAAAATGTATTGGTGCTCCATAAAAGACACAGACAGCAGATGATTACATTGATGGAGAATACATTAGACATGCGCACTGACAAAAATATTGTTCGTTTTACATTTCATTAGTTTCATTGTTTTTTTTGGAAATTCGGAGATCTGAAAATTCAAATTTTCAAATTTCCAGATTTTCAAATTTTTGAATATCCGGAAATTTGGAAATTGGAAAATCTGAAAAAAAGAAAGAAATTCAGTAAAATATAATAAATTTATAATAACTAATAATTACTAACTATTAAATTATAAGTATTGGAATTTCCTTTCAAATTTGGCTGTTAGTGAACGTAACAAATACGAATTCATCTGAAGTTACGAATTATCTGAAATAACGAATGCCGTATCTAAACAAATGGAATGGAACAAATTAATAATAAATAATAATAATAAAAAGGTTTTATTATTATTTATTATTATTATTAGAACGTTACGTTCCATTCGTTTAGATACTTCGTTATTCGTTATTTCAGATAATTCGTAACTTCAGATGAATTCGTATTTGTTACGTTCACTAACAGCCAAATTTGAAAGGAAATTCCAATACTTATAATTTAATAGTTATTATTAGTTATTATTTCAGATTTTCGGATTTTCATTCTTTTGAATTTTCAGATTTTCATTCTTGTTTTTGGATTTTCAAATTTCCAAATTTTCCAATTTCCGAAATTTTCCGAATTTTCGGAAATTTGGAAATTCAAAATGTCGGAATTAACGAATTTGTCAAAATTCGTTAAAAAACTAATTCGGAACTAAACGAATTGCACATGTCTAGAATCCATACATTCTAAAGAATTTAAATAGCAAACAAGGAGTTTTCATATCATAAAAGCCTGACTGGAAAACTCCTAGGACGTTGCTAACAGACACCTAGCTGTTACTGTTTACCTCCACCATCACAGGACTGGAGGGTGTAGGGTGTTCACCTTTTCTGAACAGGTGAACTTACACTTGAAGAAACACCTACAGGTCACCCCCCTCCCCCAGCCTGTGACTGGACAGGAGGAAAGGCAAAAGACTAATAAACATGTCTCTCTGCTCTCTCCTCCTATCGGCATGCTCCTTGACCGGAGCAGTCAGTGTAGCGGTCCAGGGATTTTAAATTCTCGCTCTTCTTCCCCTTCTTTCTGCAGGACTTCCAGGGTGGAATCTGATTGGTTAGCGCTGGCACAGAGAATCGCTGTGATCCGACCCAGAAGCCCTGCATAAAGAAGAGGGAGAAGAACGGGGAGTTCAAATCTCTGGACCACGACATCAGTTACATGGGCACTGATAACTCATCATCTGTTGAGGTAAGTACAGTGAGGACCAGAGGGGGTGGGGAGGGTGTACAGCGTAAGTTCACCTTCCATTTATTTTATGAAAAGTTGAACTAACCCTTTAACTTTAGCAGAGAAAGACCATGTCTCCTGACCAGCCAGACAGGACTGCTGTGTGCAGAGCTGTGTAAATCTCAGGACTGGGTAAAAAATTGTTACCCTATCCCACTGTTCTTTTCCTGATAGAAACTTCGCTGCCATAAGATCTAAGCTGGGTTCCACCCATGTTAGCACAGGATAGATCCTATATAATAACAAAAGGCTTGACCTCTACTCCCTGGGAGCATTGAGCTACTGTAACAAAGCACAGAATATACCGATCAGGACCCCTGCAGGACAAAGTGACAGGTGCTCTTTATTTGGACACCCATCCCATACCCTGATGCTCAGCCTTTGCCACACTCTCCAGTATGAGGCTTACACTGGGATTTGAGTCATTGCCCACACAGACTAATGGAGTGGTGTGCAAGGAAGGCATCAATGGGTGGGGGTGCCTTATCAAGAGAGCCTGTCACTTTACTCTGAATGGGCAACGTTTAGAATGTCTTTAAAATGTATCTAAAACCCCAAAAATGTAATATACCGCAGCTTTCCAGTTCTTTGAGTGTTGGCTGTGTTTCTTTCTCAGGCTGGGTTCACACTATTGCAAATTGGATGTGGATTTCCACGCATCCAATTAGTATAGCAGGAGATTGTGATCGACTCTCTATGGAGCCGGTTCACACATCTCCGGAGCGGCTGCGGTGCAAATTACATAGGAGTCCTGTATGTCTTTTGGTACATTTCAGGTCCAAATTCAGCCCAAATTTTGGCCTGAAATCGGACTTTAAACGGTGAATGGAGACGCACCGGACTCCTGCTGTGAGCCACTGCGTTCTCAAGTGTGAACCCAGTCTCAGGCTTTTTTCCCATTTTATTTTAACCTGGTGATCCAGCCAGTAACACGCTTCCTGTCCTACGGTGACAATGCTCACTCTACTGTATCTTTGAGGGTGCAGCGTTGTTGCCGTGAGCTGTTCCACTGATTTGGACTACAAACACCTCCCCCTCTTCTCATCTCTATTGCATAGGGGGGAGGGGGATTTGTAGTTTATAAAAGATCGTCAGGAAAGCTGATAACATTGTTTGAGATTTCAATTCAGTAAACATAAAGTGAAAAGGTCACTGGGTTTCTGGCAGGATCAACAGATATTTTCTGTACTTGCAGAAAACATTATTGGCCTAAAAAAATGAATGTAGCCACCATATCTACCACATTTTTTTCCTTGGGTTTAGATACAAATTTAATTATCATATACTAGTTAGACTTCTGAATGGGCAATATGTTCAGTTGGGAACAAATACATTTATTTATATTCTGTACATAATGTCTTTTATTTTCCTTCTAGTGGACCTGAACAATTCACAGGGGCGCAAAATGACCGTCTGCGCCATGTTCGGGTGCAAGAACCGCATGCACAAAGGCTGCGGGAAACATTTCTTCAGGTAATTCACTCATCCTATTTCTTCCAGTGAATGCTCCTGCAGTCAATAATTGTATAGATCTTTTAGGCTCCAATCACATCTTGGCGTTCTGAATCGCGGGACGCCCGTGCGATCCCTGTCACTTTTAATGGCACCCCAATTGTGGCGCGATTTTGCCACGATTGTCGCCCCTCAAATCGCGCAAACAGAATGGCGGTACGCCTGACGCCCAAAAGAAGTACAAGAACTTCTATTGGGCAACAGGTGTCCCGCGATTCAACAGGCGACAATCGCAGGAAAATCATGGCGCGATTGGGGTGCCATTGGAAGTGACGGGGATCGAACGGGCGTTCCGTGATTTGCTGCTATTTCGAATTGTGCCCATTCCGCCCGCGATTTGGAGTGCCATGGTGTGAACGGAGCCTGAACCACTTGGTGCCTTTTTAAAACATTGGGAATCAGCAGTGCTCTGGACTCCCATGGGGGTGCAGGTTGGAACCGTCGGCTATTAGGGACAGCCTGTCTTCAGCACTAAGCTCAGGAGCTGAAACTATCACCCCCTGGGCATATAGGAGCATATATAGCAAATTTATCAAAACTGGAGCAGACAAAATCTGGAAAAACTGTGCATGGCAACAATTAGCTTCTGTCATCAGCTTGTCCAGTTAAGCTTTGAAAATGAAAGATGGAAGCTGATTGGTTGCCATGCACAACCTCTTTAGATTCTGGCTGCTCCAGTTTTGGTATATTCCCCTCAATTTTTTGTTTACATTGGAAGGGATTTGATGTCACCAATGATGTTTTGGCACTTCCTATCAGTATGAAGGCTCGGGCAGAGCTGTTGCAACTCTGTCCAGCCTGTGCCCACAGCAATAGATCACTAGTAGACATTATCTGTTGCTGCACAGCAGCATGGGGGGCCTAGATCAGGTCTCCACTGACTAGATCCAGACCCCCCCTGAAGGGAAATACCGTAGCTGCCGGCGTTTATTATACAGTCACTTACCAGCCCAGGGATCCAGCACTGTCATCACCCAAGCTAGTTCTTCACTGGTATTTTTGGGCCCCCAGTACCGCCATCTTGGATGTGGAAGGCCAGCTGTGACTTCTTGGTGTTTCACAGCCGGCTTCCCACTGCGCATATGTGAGACGTGATGACTGGTCCCGCAGCTTCCTGGGACCTGTGATATGTCCCAGGACGTTGCGGACAGAATTGGTTGGGGTGGGGGATGCTGTCAGAAATGGGTACCCGCTCCTAGAAAAAAAAATAAACAATAATGGGGGGGGAGTGATAAGTGGAACTTCCTTTTCCAAATGAAGATCTGTTTTTAAATTATGTAAATATTATGTTGGAAAAACTTGCAGGAAAATGCATTTACTTTCACTTTTTTTACAATTGCCAAGAAAATAAAAATTAATGTATCCAATTGTTCTACCAATTTAAAGCCATATCTGTCCACATAAAAAGATAAATGTATAATATGTAGACTACAAACCCTTCAAGGTATAAAAACTGTAAAAGGACTGAGACATCGCTGAAACAAAAACAAAACCATGCTCCAGGTGATTTATGGAGAAAAAGGCCCAGGGACTAAATGGGTTAAAACTGAACTCCTGTCTGCCTAAAAAAAATGGACTAAAAAGAAATAATACAAATGTAAATATTGGACTTGTGCTTTAAAATGACAGCCCCTTTTATTACTTTCATTATGGGTTTCCATTTAAAATGTTCTCATCACTCTACAGGTTCCCCATGAAGGATCCAGAGCGCCTCCTCAGGTGGATCGAAGCCGTGCAGCGCGATGACTGGAAACCATCCGTTCACAGCAAAGTCTGTAGTGACCACTTCACAGAGAAGGATTACATGATCCGCCCCGGGGCGGCCTGCCCATACCTGCGGACAGACGCAGTGCCTACGCCCCTGTTTACCCAACGCAAGAAAAAGTTCAAGAAGAGGAAATGCACAAAAAATTCTGCAAGTGGTGCCTCAGAATCGAATGAAACGGAAGGCGAGATGCAAATGGAGGAGGCTCAGAGTGAGAACCAGATGAAGGAGCACCCAGTGGAGGAAAATGTAATGGAGGATGCAGCAGCACCAAGCAAGGACAACCAGGAACCGCCAAAACAAGATCAGACTCCAGTGGCAGAACCTCAGAGCAAGGAGAAGGTATCCGAAACACCGGACAAAGAGCCGGGAGCAACTGAAATGGACAAAGCGCAGGGGAAAGGGCCAGAGGCTCAAACACACAGTGGGGAACAGACAGCAGAAACCCAAAGCCAAGAGCAAATAGAAACCTGGGGACCTACAATGGCAGAAAAAACAGAGAAGCGTGTGCTGGAAACAAGGGGTGAGCAACTGCCAAGACATGACAGAATGACAGAAATTGACGTCAACAGCACTACGCAAAATGAGAGGCAAGTGGCTCTAATATTAGCCGAACTGGAGGACACACACTGCGAAATGCGTGCCGCGGAGGCCAGGGCCGCAAGAGAGGCCGCCGCGATGAACAATAACCAATGCCCTAGTGATAACATGGCGACAAACGAGGCCCCTAGCAGTGACAACCAGTCCTCAAGTGACAATATGGCAGATCATATCCCATTTGACCACGCGTATACGTCACTAACTGTGAGTGACAAGGAAAACGACATTCCGGCACCCACCCCAGCCCCAGTCTTCGCCTCTACTCTTGCCCCTGGCCCTGCCCACACCCCCATCCCCAACCCTGTCGTGAACCCAAAAATTGTTAAACTACGGAAGAAAATCAAGACTTTACAGAAGCAGGTGCTGCGACAGGGCGTGAAGATAAAGGGCCTAAAACAGACGCTGGGGGAATTACGACGGAACAACCTGTCAGAGAAGGACCCGGAGCGGGTGATATCAGAGCACTGCAGTGGACTGGCACTGGCCCTGTTTACCACCCAGCTGAAAAACCACAGGAAATACAGTGCTATGCAGTACTGCAACCTCCTGAAGGACTTTGCCTTAAGCCTGTACCAAGTTTCCCCAAAGGCGTACAAGTTCTGCAGGCTGTTTCTGTCCCTGCCACACCCAGTGTCACTGAGGCACTGGAAGACTTCACTTGATGCCAACCAGGGTGCGCTGCAAGAGGTGATAATGCAGGCAGAGGCGGAACAGGGCGAGGACCCGCAGGGTGAGTTGTTGTCACAGGAAGATATCTTGGCTGGAGCATTGAAGGCCGTGGCATTGGAATCTGAGGCTTCACGGGAAGAGGAGCTGCTGCATGAAGCCCTACCAGAGCCACAAACGCAGTAGTGGACTTTTATACTTGTGAACTCTGTCTCTGTTCATTTAAGAGCTTTAATGAGAAAAACAATTCCACTTAGAGCCATGTCAGACTAGCGACCCTGTCTCTGGTGGCTAATTACCAGCAAAGGGATCTCTAGAAAGCACGTGCTTATACGGTTCATCTAAACCTGACCCATAAAGAATTCTTTAAGTGGGACCATCTATAAAAAAAAAAGAAGGTCCACTTCCCTACCGCCCCCCCCCCCCCCCCCCCCCACTGTCTAAAAGTTAGCAATAGATTTAAACCCTAAAAATAAAGAAAACATAAAAAAGATTTAACCTAATTGGCTTCTGGGAGGCTGGGTGACATTACTGTGCCTTACAGCTGCCTCCTGCGATAGCTGGGCATTCAATATGTGAAAATACATCCCAGCTCGTTGCAGGAGTGCATTCTTGTGGTATCTCCAATGGCTTTGGAGGCAGCAGTGAGGGGCGGTGATGACGCCCAAACTTCCCTAGGAAGCCGGGACTGACGGGAGTAGATTTTTATCTTAGGAATTATTTTATTGTTAAAGTTTTATTTACAGTTTATTTGTTTGGGTGGCTAGGAGCTGGCAGTGGTGCTTACCTTCCATTTTTCATGGAAAGGTCACTTTCAGCTCTCAGCACATTAAAGGGATTCTCTAGTCTTTTTAACGTTATACACTTGCTTTTACCACCCTTCAACCGCTCTCCCTTTAGCTGGAGGGGGAGCGGCTCGGAATGTGCACTTGCCATGTCAGCAATGCTTTTCAGCTGCGGCAGGAACTATACCAACCTCCTGTTGCTCTCCGCAATACCGTCCGCCAAATGTGACCCATTAAAATGCATGGGGCTGCACTGCAACCACCCTGCTACCATGCACAATGCACCTGGTCGCGGTGTGGTAGTCCCACATTTAGGTGGTTAAAACAGCCAGTGAGGAGAAGATACAACACCTCCTCACCACCTGTCAAATGCTTTTTAAAGAGAAATCCAAATGCAGTTCACTTTGGAGAGAAAAGCAAGTGTAAACAAGACCTCTATGAAAATGTTTGCATTTAACTTCTATAGGAGAGTTAAAGCAGAACCTCACCCAACAGTTCTGCTTGTTTGCATCCCCCCCCCTCCACTGCCACATTTGGCATTTTTCGGAGGGGAGGGGAAGCGGCTACCTGATTTTTTTTTTATTTTCTGTTATACTTTTCACAATTCACAATTAAACATCCTTAATTTTATATTTTACAATAATTACGCAGGATTAACATATTAAACATTAATAAGAGACCAATTGGTAGCATCGTTCTCTTACAACTAACCCTATCCCCTCCCCCCAAAAAAAAGGGGGAATGAAAAAACCGCTGCCTGTCTCAACCCCCTCCCTCCCCCGACATATGTTCGACAACCAAATATATCCTGTGATTGATGAGATTCCCAATATTTGTGCGTATCGGTCTGTGTATCCAACGGCTACCTGATTTTGACAGTTCGAGTCCCCCTCCTTCCCCCCGCAGCCTTCTGCCTGCACCACTTATAAAGCGCAGTGCGGCTCGCGTATGCACAGTAGGAAAGAGACTGTGAAGCCAGAAGGCTTCACTGCCGGTTTCCCTTACCTAAGATGTCGACACCTGCACCCGAAGCCAGTTGAAGAATTGGCTCAGGTGAGGACTTCATTGGTTCCCTGCACAGGTAACTGATCTTACATTAAAAGTCATCAGCTACAGTATTTGTAGCTGCCGACTTTTCATTTTTTTTGAGGGGAGACTGGAGCTCCTCTTTAAGGGCTGTTTGCAATTGAGCATCTTTTTAAAACCAGCCATATAATGATGTAGCTGTATAGGAAGGCACTGCCATTAAGGGTCCATTCACAGGGTTGATTAGTACACCCTGCGATTTCCAGCGGCAAGAATCTGCAGATTCCGGAATGGACAGGTGTGTGCGAGTAGCTGTGGCTGCCGTCAGCCTGTCGTTGCATTTTGCTGGCTGATATTCACTATTTGTGACTGTTCAGCCAGCCAGAATTGTTGTGGGGATCATGGCTGGGCGCAGACAGAATGCAACCAGCCACAATCACTGCAGGTAATCACAGCTATTCATACACAGCTGTCATTCCAGATTCAGGACTCTGCAGATTTTTGCCGCTTGAAATCGCAGGGTGTGCTAATCACCTGTGTGAATGGAACCTAATACTCATGATTGGACATGACCCCTTATTACCCAAATTGAAAAATCAAAAGTGCACCACCACCCAGAAAGATGTGAGTGAACTACCCCAGCAAGAAAGGGTTAAAGGGAATGCCCTTTCTGCACCACATTTCTGCTGGCCACCTCTTCTGCCTACACCTTGGCCTGGCCGTGATACTCATACCAGTCCTCTACTGACTTGTGCCTTTCTGTATGGCTGATATCAGAAAAGGGCTCAGGAGCATATAGCCCTCAGTTCTGTTATGGAAATGAATGGGCTTACCACAAATAAATGTAACTGATCCCCGGGAACCTGTATCAAAGCAGATACCTGTATGAGAAGCCTTGGGGGGCAGCTGTCACTTTTTATATTCCTTTGGGTGTGCAGGGCTTCACTGCCTCAGAGACAGTATACAACTGCTGAGTGATGGGACAGCTTCCATCTGAGGCTGCGTATACAGGTACTCTGCTCTGCGACAACGTTTCTTTACTAGTGTGTTTTTGTTTTTTTTCTTATGTTCTCTTTATGTGGTGACCTCTGCAGGTACAGGGATGGCTTGGGGGGGGAGGGGGGGAACAGAAATATTTGCAGTCTGGGTGATAACATTTTGCCTCCTCAATTTTGGAGGTTGGGAATTGCTATAGAAGCCTAGATAGATACGAAATGATACACTGATGCAATTTATATTTTCTTATGTATTTTTGTGCCAATAATGACTATTTCCACACTTGTTGGTTTCCAGAGAAATTGCTTAACCAGGTGAAGAGCGGGGCTTACAGGGTCCATGTTAAAGGAAGCCCTCTACGTACTTTACCTGTCTGCTGCAGCTGATACAGCAATTGGATTAGCACTCCAGCCTAAACCTAACTAGTCTTGAAAAGTCTCTTTCCCTCTCAACATCTATGTTGACTTACCTGTGTGAAAAAGATATATATAGTTACCTATTTTTAGTCCGCTCAGGTCCTGTCATGTGATCCCTTATGTCAGCAAGCAGCGGATCGCTCAACAAGGGCTGTGACATCACTCATAAGCTCCCAGGTCCCAGCTGTTGTTGGCGTTCCTTTTTCTTCCCTGCAGCTGCCACTGGCTGACACAGTGGAGCTGGATCACGTGACCCCATCAGAGCAGGCTGAAAATAGGTGAGTATATACATCTTTTTTACACAGGTTAGTCAGGATAGGAGGGGGGAGGGGGCATTTTTAGGACTAGTTAGGTTTAGGTTGGAATTCTACTTTTATGCCCTGTACACACGGTCGGATTTTCCGATGGAAAATGTCAGATCGGAGCGTGTTCTCGGAAATTCCGACCGTGTGTGGGCTCCATCGGACATTTTTCATCGGATTTTCCGACACACAAAGTTGGAGAGCAGGAGATAAAATTTTCCGACAACAAAATCCGTTGTCGGAAATTCCGACCGTGTGTACACAAATCCGACGGACAAAGTGCCACGCATGCTCAGAATAAATAAAGAGATGAAAGCTATTGGCCACTGCCCCGTTTATAGTCCCGACGTACGTGTTTTACGTCACCGCGTTCAGAACGATCAGATTTTCCGACCACTTTGTGCAACCGTGTGTCGACAAAACAAGTTTGAGCCAACATCCGTCGGAAAAAATCCTAGGATTTTGTTGTCGGAATGTCCGAACAAAGTCCGACCGTGTGTACGCCCTATAAATCAGGTGGGGAGGAGTGGAAAGGCTAAGCTGTGGCTTATAGAAAGTATAAGGAAACGCGCTTGCTGCCACTATGTCCTTTCCTTTTGACGCTTGCAAGCTGTTGGCTTTGATAAACCAGGAACAAATTACTTCCTAAAACTCAACAGCCAGGCAAGTAGCATTTTCAGAAGGAAGAAAGCAGCAGCCTTCTATGTATTCCTCAGTGTTCTATGTATTTCAGTTTTAAACAAGCGGTGAGCGGGTTCAGCTCTACTCAAAGTTGTTAAAGGCATGCTAGCAAATGACAATCAGTAATCTTATTAACCACTTCAGCCCCGGAAGGAATTGCACCCTTAATTACCAGACCGTTTTTTGTGATACGGCACTGTGTCGCTTTAACTGACAATTGCAACGTTGTACCCAAACAATATTGATGTCCTTTTTTCCCCACAAATAAAGCATTCTTTTTGGTGGTATTTGATCACCTCTTTGGTTTTTCTTTTTTGTGCTATAAACAAAAAGAGTGACAATTTTGAGAAAAAAACATTTTTTTTTTTACTTTCTGCTATAATACGTATCCAAAAAAAAAACATATATAAAAAAAAATTATTCATCAGTTTAGGCCAATATGTATTCTACATATTTTTGGTTAAAAAAAAAAATGCATTAGGCGCATATTGATTAGTTTGCGCAAAAGTTATCGCCTCTACAAACTATGGGATAGATTTAGGGACTTTTATTTATTTTTTTAATTGTTTTTACTGGTAATTGTGATCTGCAATTTTTAATGGGACTGTGACATTGCAGCGGACAAATGTGACCCCAAATTACACTTTTTGGGGACCAGTGACATTATTACATTGATCAGTGCTATAAAAATGCACTGATCAATGTATAAATGACACTGGCAAGGAAGAGTTTAACACTAGGGGGCCATCAAGGGGTTAAATGTGTTCCCTCAGCATGTTCTAACTGTAGGGGGGGGGATGGGCGGCCAGGTACGTGACAGAGATCGCTGTTCCCGATGACTGGGAACAGCAGATCTCTTAGATGTCCCCTGTCAGAACGGGAATTCGCCTTGTTTACAATGGCAGATCCCCGTTATGGCTCTGTATACAGCGATTGAGAACGGCTGGTGGACATCGAGTCTGCTGGGCCAGCGGGCGCGTGCCCACAATCTCACATGCACAAACCTACATACAGCTATGTGGGTTAGCGCAGGAGAGAGGACCCACCGCAGTATAAGTACGACAGCTGGTCGGCAAGTGGTTAAAGTGAATCTTCACTGTATTTGAGCAAAGCAAACCAAAAACACAATATAATTCATTTTTATTATTTATAGCGAACTCTCCCGTCCATCCCTGTCTCCATGTGTTTTGTTGAGAAATCACTTTGAAAAACAAGACACCCCCCAGCATTTCTGGCTGTGGCCATTTTTAGTAAGGACAAATGATTCATGTAGCATTTACTTCCTAAAATCCATTTGCCCTTACAATAAGTATGCATGCAGGAGGCTGTGCTTAGCTGAGAAAGCCCCTCCTCCTTCCCTCCCGTCCTGAAGGCTCCTGGGATGTATTACATCATTCACCTAGGCAAGAAACCAGGAAGTAACTGAAGAAATGTAAAAAAAGCAATTATAATCTACTTTCCTAATCTATTCACTATAGCTAGAAGAATGAGGATTAAAAATAATTAATTTAAAAAAAATGGAATTTAACATGTATTCTCACAGGGTGACACTATGGATACACTGATAGCAGTATGCCACGTCCCGATATTCAATGGAAAAGACTAAGAAATTGCAAGAATGGACATTATAGGCACACACATAGGATAAAAAGTATTTGAAATTTTAATTGGATAAAGTTAAAAAGGTAATATACAAAACATAAAAAAAAACCACCATACTAATGACATATAAATACATGACCCCAGGGACTCAAATAACACCGCCAAATATTATAATTTAATCCATCACTGAATTAGATTATAATATTTGGAGGTGTTATTTGAGTCCCTGGGGTCGTGTATTTATGTCATCATTAGTATGATTTTTTTTTTTTTTTATGCTTTTGTATATTACCTTTTTAACTTTATCCAATTAAAATTTCAAATACTTTTTATCCTATGTGTGCCTATAAAGTCCATTCTTGCAATTTCTTAGTCTTTTTCCATTAAAAATAATCAAAGTTGATTGGGAAAGTGAACTTCAAAAGCTAAAGCTTATAAATGGCTGCTGCACACACTGCTCATATATGATCTGAAGTCCGCCTGTACACGGCTGGTAGGGAACAGGTAGGGATGGCTCTGTATGCGGGAAGTCATAATGTGGACACCATAGATATAAATATACAATATATCGGGGAAACAACCAAGCAATTTCTGTGTCTGTTTTGGAAATGGCCATTGTGTGTACTTAGCTCATATGTTGTATATTTGTTTATTAGGTTGTGGATAATTTGTGTGTAAATAGGTGTGCATTGTTTGGCTTGCTTTTTGCCATGATTGTATACAAAGCTATAATAATAATAATAATAATAAAATTCCTATGTTTAATCTGCTGTATGTTTATGTCTTTGTGGCTGAAGAGTCCCCTGTGAACAGATCTCTAAGGCCCCTTTCACACTGTTGGACCGTTCAGGTCCGCCTGTCAGTTTTGACGGCGGACCTGACCAAGCGCTCCATGCTAGTCTATGGAGCGACGGATGTCAGCGGTGACATGTCCGCTGACATCCGACCCGCTAAAAGCAGACGGATGCCCCACATTCGCATCCATCCCTATCGGATCGGGTAAGATCTGTTGATCTCTCCATAGGCAGCAGCGGCGCTCGGCAAGCCCCTTCCCGCTCAGTGAGCAGAGAGGGACCTGTCATCCGCTGGCTCAACGGAGATCAGCAGAGAGATCTCCCGCTGAGCTGGCGGACTCCGAGGCAGCGGAACCGCCTCGTGGGAATGATGCCTAAAGCTGGCCATAGACATGAGCTGAGAAACTCGGGAACGTATGTTGAGGTGCGCCCTCTACAAAACACTCAGTGATCGTATTCAGAATGTTTATTCATCATTTAGTTACCTAATTGCATTTCAGTGCCAGTCCTATCACATCCACTGTTTTTAGCCCTGAGGAAGAGGAAGGTATTTCCCCTGAAATGCGTTGGCTTTACCTTATGTACTCTATGAATAAACATTTTAGATAAGATCTAAGAGTGTTTTGGACCTCTGTACTGGGCGCACCTCAACGCCTATCAATGAGTTTATCATCTGCTGCATGCTCTCTGTAATGTGATCAAGAAAGCGGCAGCCCGAGACCAAGACAAGGTGTGTCCACACTGTACCCTCATTACTCCAATAGCCCATTTCAAAGGATGCCTCACTGCACATCAGGCCCATCCAAGCCAATTAATCACTTTTACTGTTTCAGCGTGATCTGTCACACATACTTATCATACACATGAGATGGAACTTAAAGCAGAATGTAACGAAACGTTGCACACTCCGCTTGAGTGCTTCCGTCAGTATACCGCTTCCTAAGTCCTGGAACATGAGTCCAATGGATCTGGCTATAGGAACCCCCAAGAACCAGACAACAACAGTCTTCGAGTACATCAGGAATAGCCTTCTTTATTTGAAATCTCACACAAATATATACAGCAGGATGACAATACAAACTGTATCCAGAAACCTAATTAACATGAGCTAATTATCTAATCCTTTAGACAGCCTAAGTGACTAAGAGACATGACCTTTAGGACAGACTTGCGGTCACCGAGCTTCACACAGTAGCAGAGTTAATTAACACAAACAACAATGGGTGGAAGACTCTTAGAGCCCACACTAGACTTATTTACAATAAACACATTATAGCAGACAACAGACAGGTGGCTAGAGTTGATGACATTAGCATCTAACAGTATGAGTCCCAACGGTATGAATCAGTCACTATTCTAATATGGCATATAAAAGGTTCCCAGAGTCTGTGTGTCCTGGAGGACATGTTCCTGAATCCAAAGTAACACCACCTCCAGGGTCCCCAGGCATACAGCTCACAGAGAGCACCATTCCCCCAAATGCCAGGGCCCTTGATCGGTGGGCAAGAGGCTTGCATTCAGTCCCCTCCAAAAGCCTCTGTCCTGGCTAGGTCTGTCACACAGAATTTCAGTAATCTTTTCATCTTTCTATCTATTAAATTTTCTGTCCTTGTTGTTTTAACTTCGGATAGTAAAAAAGTAAATACGCTATACAGCCCACTTCCTGTTTCTTGTCTGGTCATTAGCCTAGGCTTATGACATTCTGCACAGCTCTCTCTCACTCTGGTGAGAGTTTGCCAGGAAGGCAAGGGGGGTAAGTCATAAGAAGGCCAATGAGAGCTGCAGAGATGGAGGTAGGTGTCTGTGTAAATCCAGGAAGTGAACAGGCAGCAGCTTCAGCTGCCCACAGTTAAAATTATTGCAGCCAGACTCAGTGGAGAGAGATTCCTGCAGCATATTTGGCAAGTACAGAATCACAGTATATATTAAATAATATGCAAAGTGGTTGGAGGGAAGCTTCAGAATGGCAAATATGTTTTTTTTTTTTTAATCAGAAAAAGTTTTATTGTGTCGTACAAAGTTTATTACATGTTTTATAACAGAAGCAAAACAGAAATAAGAAAGACGTAATCAATCCACAGATCAACAGGTTATGCGAAATGTACGGTAAGTCAATGACGTAAATCCACAACATCACATATAGTACAACGACATATCAAGAAAATAAAAGAAAAAGAATCTATGCCAAGTGGGTGAGGTGACACCCTCCCACTCACACAGCAAAACTGAGGGCCAACGGGCCAAACAGAGACCTAAATTGCTCATATTCTACCTGCTCTTGTAAGACTTTCTCCTATTTTCATACAGGGATTGAATGTGTTTGCTATGTGATATCCATACCAGACTTTGTGTCTATTCACTTTTAACATGTTCTAAACAGCTAACGTTTGGTCATAATGTTTCAGACCTGTAGCAGCCAATGTAAAACTAGTTGTGGAGGTTCTAGTCCTGGAGTTTCCAACCAAGCTTGCCATATGGAGTAAAATTTACAAGATAGATTTCTATGCTGATATGTTAGGTGCTCCCTAACAAGGATGTAATTAACCTGGTCCACCCATTGTTTTTTCGTGGGGGCGTGGGGGGATAGCCAGAATCTGGCCACTACCTTTCTGGCAAGATATAGCAATCTGATCACTGCTATATAGGGAGGTGGGGGATAGATTTCTTCATCAATAGCTCCTAATACACACACCATGGGCTCCAAAGGGACCCGAACCTGGTAAACTGTGGAAGATAGCTTCAGTTATTTCGACCCAGTATCGGTGTAGTTTGGGGCAGCGCCAGATTAGATGAATTAGAGATCCCTCCTTCCCCAGCGTTGCAACTGAATGGAAGTACGGTAGGCCCTATGTAACAAGAATAGCTGAGATAACCTATGTGATTGTGACACTGATGTGATTGGCCCGGATTGCAAGCATAATTCCCATGTTTCATCAGTTTTTTTCCCCTGAGTCCTCTGTCCAACCCCTTCTACACGGTAGCGCTGCAGGGTCCTGTTTCGATGCCAGTAGGCTTGAGTAGATATGTGAGATCAGGCCCTTTTTCTCTTGACCATAAAACATGGCCCTTATCAGTGGGTGGCTAGAGAGCATTAGTGTGTATATACGGCCCTGTGCCTGGATAGCATGTCTTAATTGGAGATATTTGTAGAATTGGTGTCTGGGTAGGTTAAATTCTGTTTGAATATCCGTAAAGGACTTCAACACATTGTTATTATATACTTGGGAAATATTACAAATACCAGCAGCTCTCCATAATTGATACCCTTCTAGACTGCATATCTCTGCCAGATTAACATTTTCCCATAGCAGGGTTTCCATAAGGAATCGCGAAACCCCTATACTGTTCTTAACAGTAGTCCAGAGATTTTTTAGAAGGATAACAGCAGGCGCTGTTTGTGGCAGGTGCGGTAGGCCCACCTCCAAACCCGCCAGCACAGAGGAAATGCTTGTTCCAGTTCGCAGTAGGCCATCGATCGGGTCAGAATCATCGGGTGATCCAAGACCACTCAGGTGTTGTAGCTGAGATGCATAGAAATAAAGCTTAGGATTAGGAACAGATGCTCCTCCCTGATTTTTGTCTTACTGCAGAGTGGACAGGCTGATCCTTGCCACCTGCTTTTTCCATATCAGAGATCTGAACAGGGTATCTATACGGATGAACCATCTACACGTTATCCATTGAGGGGAATTGTGCATAATGTATAGCAGTTTGGGGCCCCATACCATTTTAATTAGGTTTATCCTTCCTATTACCGTCAATGGTAATTTACACCAGGTGTTACAAGTCATTTGGAATCTTTTGAATAGGGGTAGTAAATTTTCCTCTAGATAGGTCAACAGATTAGCAGAGGCCTACACTCCCAGGTATTTAAACGAGGAGACAACTTTGAGGGACTCTGCACCAACCGGCAACGTGACCAGTGGATCATCCAGAGGCAGCAGAACGGATTTGCTCTAATTGATGGAGAATCCCGACAAAGAGCCAAAGTGCTGGATCTCCTCCATAGCATTGGTGAGGGATGTGCTCCATCCCCCAAATACAAGAGGGTGTTATCCACATAAAGGGAGATTTTCTCTGTACCCGAGGTTCTGTTGAATCCTGCAATAGTCGAGGATAACTGTATGGCAGCCGCCAGCGACTCCAAGGCTAATGCAAATAACAGGGGTGATAATGGGCACCCCTGTCTTGTGCCCCTAAAAAGAGGAAATGGGTCAGAGAGATCTCCATTCACACGTATCCTAGCCGTAGGGGCAGCATATAGCAATTTCACACAGGAAATAAAGGTATGCACCAATCCGAAGCATTTCAGCACCTCCCACAGGTAAGGCCACTTGACACCATCGAAGGCCTTAGCTGCATCCAATGATAGAATTACTCTCTGGCCCGGATTATCGACAGGTAGCTGGAGGTTAAGAAACAGTCTTCTGATATTAAGGGCTGTGGACATAGTGGGTATAAACCCAGATTCATCTTTACGAACAAGTTTGTGCATAACTTTAGCCAGTCTAGTAGCCAGAACCCTGGCTAGCAATTTCACATCTGTTGTTAGCAGTGAAATGGGCCTATAGGAATCTGGGGATTGAGCCTCCTTGCCTGGTTTTAGCAGTAAGATAATTATCGCTTCATTCATAGATTGGGGTAGGCACCCCTTTTCTAAAGCATCCAGGATTATCTCCCTCGACTGAGGAATCAGCGTTTCAGAGTAGTGTTTGTATACCTCCGCCAGCAAGCCATCTGCACCTGGGGACTTGCCAGGAGAGGAGAGTGCCAGTGCCTCAAGCATCTCATCAATCGCAATGGGAGCATTCAGCAGCTCCACAGCCGATACCGAGAGCTGTGGGATGTGGCTCTTGTCAAGAAAGGATCCTATTTCCTCCAAAGTTGGTGAAACATCAGCATAGAAATCGCAAAAAGATGATAATATATCAGCATGAGAGGTGACCAGGTCTCTCTATGGATTGTTAATAGCCTCTATATATGAGGATCCCCTTTGTGATTGTATCATCAAGGCTAGTATATGACCTGTACTTTCCCCTTCTTCAAAATATTTCTGTTGAAGAAAGAACCTTTCATTTTCAGCTTTCGTCAAAACCATATGTTTTGCGATATTTTGAGCCTCTTTCCAAGCTCTTTCGGTTTGTTCAGAGGGGAAGTCGACAGACATCGACTCTGCCCTCTCAACTTCCCAAGGCAGGGATCTTTCCCAGGACCCTGTTTTGTCTTTAATGGCAGCAATTGTTTTAATAAATTGACCTCTTAAAAAAGCCTTCAGCGTATCCCAGAAAATACCAGGGCTAGCCGTTGGCTTATTAATGCGTATAAATGATAGGTTATGATGTATGGGTTCAGGGTTAGGAAATAACGACAGTCAAAATGGGTTAATTTTCCAGCAGACCCGCTTGACCACCCCTGACTTTAGAATTTTGATACATAATGGAGACTGGTCGGAGACAGTTCTAGCACCGTATTGTGCTGATGAAACCAGTGGGAGCATTGCCTTATTACCTAGGCCAAAGTCGATCCTGGAAAGTCCTCCGTGTGAGGCTGAGTGGCATGAGTAGCACTTGATCTGCGGGTGCCGTAGACTCCAAACATCCTGTAAGCCCAGTTCTGAGAGAAGCCGAGCAAAGGGGGTCTGGCTCCTTCCCAGGGTATGTGATTGGGCTCATTTAGAATATTTGTCAAGGTCTACATCAAGATAATTATTGAAATCACCTACAACGAGTGCAGGTATATTGGGGTGATGTGCTAGAAAATTAGTCACTAGCTTGGCAACCTCTACTGAAAAAGGAGGGGGGATATACACATTCATGATAATGCATTGTAAACCATTGAGTGTACCCAATAGAAATATATATCGACCATGTGGGTCAGCAAATGGGGTTGAGCATGCAAAGGGCACGCTCGTGCCAACCAATACCCTGACTCCTCTAGAGTAGGAAGAGAAGACAGAGTGAAACTGAGTGCCAAACATCTTGGTGGAAAACGGAGATGTCTGACAGGGAGACAAATGAGTCTCCTGTAGACACACCACGGAGGAGCTCAGACGCTTGAAACGGGGGTCCACCTATCTATTGTTTTTTTTTTTTGGGGTTCATTCACAAACTTTTCTTCTCATGATTATCTACTCACATGTTCTGTGTAATAAGTCCGCCTGTGTCCGATTTCGTTGTAAAGAATAACTTTCCATCTTCATTGTGGGCATTTGAAGCCCACAAGCATGTATTTCCTGGATGCGGTGAATGCTGTGCTCCCAGGGGACTGTGGGAGGTCTGGGAGAGGCTAGAAACACGCCTACTCCCATGGGAGGAAAACCAGGAAGTGCTAAGAAGATTAGAAAAAAAAAAGGTAATTACGGCGATTAAAATTTTTTTACACAGCATGTCAGCATCTAGGCAAGGAAGAGAATGCATAGAGATAATGTTCAAAATTTGGGTGGAACCCCGCTTTAAGCATCCGGAGCACCACCAGTCGCTTCACCCTGTCTCCAAGACCCTGTACATTCCAGCTTGTGATCACATTGCAATTAGCCATAAGGTGTTAAAACAGCACCTTGGAGCGAGGAGTCAAATTCACTCCTGCAAGAGTGCTTTGAATCAACTGATTGGAATATATTTGCACAGGATGCAGACTTAGAGGAATATGCTTCATCTGTTCTAGCTTATATTCGCTTTTGTATGGAGATGTTCCTAGTTACAAAAACTATTAAGGTATTCCCAAACCAAAAGCCTTGGTTGAATGGTAAAGTAAGGGCTCAGCTTAGAGCAAGGGATGTGGCCTTTAGATCGGGCGACCCTATGGCCTATAGGAAAGCTCGTAATGAATTAAAGAAAGGCATTAAGGAGGCTAAGCGTAGATATAAACAGCACATTGAATCTTATTTTGAAAATCAAAATTCTTGTAGCATGTGGAAGGGAATTAAAACAATGGTAGATTTTAAATCTAGGAATACACAGGTTTTTAAAGTGCTCCCTGACACCTTAAACCGATTTTAAGGTGTCGACCGATTTTAAGGACGACCATTTATTGGTATTAAAAATACATGAGGTCAGGTAAAATTTGAGGAAGATTGACATCAGAAAGGCAGCAGGACCAGACGGTGTGTCAGGCCATATACTGAGGGGATGTGCAGACCAGTTAGCAGGTGTTTTTACTGATATTTTTAATTTGTCATTGAAGCAGGCTGCAGTACCTTCTTGTTTTAAATCTACTACTATTGTCCCAATACCTAAAAAATCAGTGGTATCATGCTTAAATGATTATCGCCCAGTTGCCCCAACTCCTATCATCATGAAATGTTTTGAGAGGCTCGTATTATCACATCTTAAGGCAAGCATTCCTGTTGATCTGGATAAGTATCAGTTTGCCTATCGTGCAAATAGATGCACAGATGATGCAATTGCTATTGCATTGCATGCTGCCTTGACACATCTTGAGCACCCTAACACATATGTTAGGATGTTATTCATTGATTTTAGCTCTGCATTTAACACAATAGTTCCTGACAAATTAGTGGAAAAGTTAAAAAGCTTTGGGCCTATGTCCATTGCTGGGCTCATGGATTATGGATTTTCTAACAAACAGGCCACAAATGGTGAGAATAGGAGATCAGATGTCTAACACTATTATTTTGAATACAGGGGTATCACAGGGATGTGTGTTAAGTCCGGCCTTGTTTACATTGTTCACGCACGACTGTACTCCCATACATGCGTCTAACACTAAAGTGAAGTTTGCTGATGACACCACATTAATGGGACTCATACAAGATAATGACGAGACAGCTTATAGGCAGGAAATTCAACATTTGGTTGAGTGGTGTAGAGAAAATGATTTAATACTCAATACAGCAAAAACTAAAGAAATAATAGTGGATTATAGGAGATCAAGAAAGATCAATCATTGCCCGGTTTATATAGGTGGTAAGGAGGTGGAAAGGGTGGACACTATTACATTTTTTTGGGAGTGCATATTACAAAGGAGTTGTCATGGTCTCAAAATACTTTTTTTCTAGTGAAAAAAAGCGCAGCAGAGAGTGTTTTTCCCTCGGAGACTGAAGCAGGCTGGATTGCCCTTAAGGCTTCTGGTCAACTTCTATCACTGTACCATTGAGAGTATTCTTCTTCACTGCGCTGTAGTGTGGTATGCCAGCTTCAGGGCGGAGGATAAGAAGTGCCAGTCTCGTGTGGTGAAAACAGCACAGCAGATCATAGGAACAGAGCTACCGAATTTGGACACAGCATATGCCAGCTGATTAAAAAAGTGGGCAAAAGCTATTAGTATTGATCCAACCCACCCAGGTTACAGTGTGTTTGTCCCATTGCCATCAGGGAAAAGATATAGAACATTTAAAACGCACACTAATCGCTTAAAGCATAGTTTTTTCCCTAGGGCCGTATTGTCCATAATCCCATCAGGTACAGTGTTTTAGGAATTTTATGTAGAATTCTAATATTCTTTTATTTATTTATTTTTAAACAACATTTTATATTTTGATATATTTAAATAGATATGTGGGCATGTGCTAGGAGTATGTATGTGTGGTTTTGTTGAGAAATGTTTTATTGCTGCTGTAAAAAGTACCCGGAAAAATGTTGTTTTATGTATACAATGACAATAAAGTATATCTATCTAGCTATCCAAAGCATATAGCAGTAAGAAAGATAAGTAGTGGCTTGGGTTAAACCCAGGTAGCGGACCATGAGGATACCCCCCCCCCAATTAGCACCAATTAAGTCCAAGGGGTATATGGTTGTCCTTGAACCTGAGGGTGGACCCTGTAAAAAAAGATATTAGGCATGTAGAGAGCGTATGGACCAACAGGGTCCAACTTAACGAACCCACAAAAAAACTGTACTGTCCACGAGGGATCTGCAACTTGTTGGGTAAGTTCAGTAGCTGGCATTGGGGAGCCAACAGGCACCAGGCCGCGTGGTGTTGTCTGCGGCCTTATTAGTTCTGGTGTGACTTGTGTAGATAGTCCTCCGCCTTTCCAGGACCATTGTACGCAAATTAAACAGTGTCTCTTCAGAAACAGTGTGGTTCAATGAATGGGTTGTATACAATAGCAATCAGGTTGCCCTCCGGCGTCTGTTAAGTCCCTCTCGCATGGAGCGCTCTTCTCTATCCAGCCATTGCATCACCATTGTGGGCTTGTCAAAGAAACAAACTTCATCTCTTGCTACCACCCGTAGGCGGGCGGGAAAAAGCATGGCGTACTGTATTTCCAGGGAGCAAAGTCTCTTTTTGACTTCATTAAACTGGGCCCTCTGCATTTGGACCTCTGCTGAAAAATCAGGGAACAATGAGATGTTTCAGTTATCCATTACCAGAGCATCACCCAGGGATCTCGCTTTGGACAGAATAGCATCTCGGTCTTTATAGTTGAGCAGTTTAAACAAAAAGGCTCTAGGAGGGTTGCCTGGGGGAAGAGGCCTGGTAGGGACACGATGTACACGCTCTACTGCAAACATTGCTAAAAATGTCTCCTTTCCAAACTTGTTCAGCAGCTTTTGCTCTATGAAATGCACTGTTTTTTTCCCCTCCATCTTGCTTTGACTGCAGACTTTCAGCTTTAATTTGAGGGTATTTACATCCAAATCAGGTGAACGGTGACGGATTTACAACAGTTTTTATATGTGCCTCTTACTTTATAAGGGACCAAAAGTAATGGGACAATTGGCTGCTCAGCTGTTCCATGGCCAGGTGTGTGTTATTCCCTCATTATCCCATTTACAAGGAGCAGATAAAAGGTCCAGAGTTCATTTCAAGTGTGTTATTTGCATTTGGAAACTGTTGCTGTCAACTCTCAATATGAGATCCAAAGAGCTGTCACTATCAGTGAAGCAAGCCATCATTAGGCTGAAAAAACAAAACAAACCCATCAGAGAGATAGCAAAAACATTAGGTGTGGCCAAGTCGACTGTTTGGAACATCCTTAAAAAGAAAGAACGCATCGGTGAGCTCAGCAACACCAAAAGACCTGGAAGACCACGGAAAACAACTGTGGTGGATGACCCAAGAATTCTTTCCCTGGTGAAGAAAACACCCTTCACAACAGTTGGCCAGATCAAGAACAGTCTCCAGGAGGTAGTTGTATGTGTGTCAAAGTCAACAATCAAGAGAAGACTTCACCAGAGTGAATACAGAGGGTTCACCACAAGATGTAAACCATTGGTGAGCCTCAAAAACAGGAAGGCCAGATTAGAGTTTCCAAAACATCTAAAAAAGCCTTCACAGTTCTAGAACAACATCCTATGGACAGATGAGACCAAGATCAACTTGTACCAGAGTGATGGGAAGAGAAGAGTATGGAGAAGGAAAGGAACTGCTCCTGATCCAAAGCATACCACCTTATCAGTGAAGCATGGTGGTGGTAGTGTCATGGCGTGGGCATGTATGGCTGCCAATGGAACTGGTTCTCTTGTATTTATTGATGATGTGACTGCTGACAAAAGCTGCAGGATGAATTCTGAAGTGTTTCGGGCAATATTATCTGCTCATATTCAGTAAAATGCTTCAGAACTCATTAGACGGTGCTTCACAGTGCAGATGGACAATGACCCGAAGCATGCTGCGAAAGCAACCAAAGAGTTTTTTAAGGGAAAGAAGTGGAATGTTATGCAATGGCCAAGTCAATCACCTGACCTGAATCCGACTGAGCATGCATTTCACTTGCTGAAGACAAAATTGAAGGGAAAATGCCCCAAGAACAAGCAGGAACTGAAGACAGTTGCAGTAGAGGCCTGGCAAAGCATCACCAACGATGAAACCCAGCGTCTGGTGATGTCTATGCGTTCCAGACTTCAGGCTATAATTGACTGCAAAGGATTTGCAACCAAGTATTAAAAAGTGAAAGTTTGATGGATGATTGTTAATCTGTCCCATTACTTTTTGTCCCTTAAAAAATGGGAGACACATATACAAACTGTTGTAATTCTTACACCGTTCCCCTGATTTGGATGTAAATACCCTCAAATTAAGGCTGAAAGTCTGCAGTTAAAGCCCATCTTGTTCGTTTAATTTCAAATCTATTGTGGTGGTGTATAGAGCCAAAAAGATTAGAATTGTGTCGATGTCCCAATATTTATGGACCTGACGGTATATACCATAGCTTTCTTAGTATTGAGGCACTGAGGATGCCCTCCTAACTGTCCACCCCAAGGTATTAAGAAAATGAGGCTGTCCTCCTACCTCTCCACCCTAAAGTAATAAGGCACTGAGGATGCCCTCCTACCCCTCCACTCCAAAGTATTGAGGCACTGAGAATTCCTTCCTAACTCTCCACCCCCAAGGTATTGGGAAATAAGGATGTCCTCCTACCTCTCCACCCCAAGGTATCGAGACACTGAGGAAGCCCTCCTACCCCTTCACACTAAAGTATTGATGCTCTGAGCATGCCCTCCTATCCCTCCACCCCAAAGTATTGAGGCACTGAGGGTGCCCTCCTAACTCTCCACTCCAAGGTACTAAAGAACTCAGGATGCCCTCCTACTACTCCTCCCCAGAGTATTGAGGCACTGAGCATGCCCTCCTAGCCCTCCATCCCAAAATATTGAGGCACTGAGGATGCCCTCCTAACTCTCCACCCAAAAGGAATAAGGCACTGAGGATGTCCTCCTACCTCTGCACCTCAAAGTATCGAGGCACTGAGGAAGCCCTCCACCCCAAAGTATTGAGGCACTGAGGATGCCCTCCTAACTCTCCACCCCAAGGTATTAAGGAACTGAGGATGCCCTCCTACCTCTCCACGCCAAGGTATCGAGGTACTGAGGATGCCCTCCTACCCCTCCACCCCAAAGTATTGAGGCACTGAGGCTAACCTCCTAACTCTCCACCCCAAGGTATTAAGGAAATGAGGATGTCCTCCTACCTCTCCACCCTAAAGTACTAAGGCACTGAGGATGCCCTCCTAACCCTCCACCCTAAAGTATTGAGGCACTGAGGATGCCCTCCTAACTCTCCACCCCAAGGTATTAAGGAAATGAGGATGTCCTCCTACCTCTCCACCCCAAAGTAAAAAGGGACTGAGGATGCCCTCCTACCCCTCTACCCTAAAGTATTGAGGCACTGGGGATGCCCTCCTAACTCTCCACCCCAAGGTATTAAGGAACCGAGGATACCCTCCTACCTCTCTATCCCATGGTATCGAGGCACTGAGGATGCCCTCCTAGCACTCCTCCCCAGAGTATTGAGGCACCGAGGATGCCCTCCTACCCCTTCATCCAAAAGTATTGAGGCACGAGGATGCCCTCCTACCCCTCCACCCCAAAGTATTGAGGCACTGAGGGTGCCCTCCTAACTCTCCACTCCAAAGTACTAAAGAACTGAGGATGCCCTCCTACCTCTCCACGCTAAGGTATCGAGGCACTGAGGATGCCCTCCTACCCCTCCTCCCCAAAGTATTGCGGCACTGAGGATGCCCTCCTAACTCTCCACCCCAAAGTAATAAGGCACTGAGGATGCGCTCCTACCTCTGCACCTCAAGGTATCGAGGCACTGAGGAAGCCCTCCTACCCCTCCACTCTAAAGTATTGAGGCACTGAGGATGCCCTCCTACCACTTCTCCCCAGAGTATTGAGGCACTGAGGATGCCCTCCTAACCCTCCACCCCAAAGTATTGAGGCACTGAGGATGCCCTCCTACCCCTCCACCCCAAAGTATTGAGGCACTGAGCATGCCCTCCTACCCCTCCACCCCAAAGTATTGAGGCACTGAGGATGCCCTCCTAACTGTCCACCCCAAGGTATTAAGGAAATGAGGATGCCCTCATACTTCTTCACCCCAAAGTAATAAGGCACTGAGGATAACTTCACCCCAAAGTAATAAGGCACTGAGGATGCCCTCCTACCCCTCTACCCCAAAGTATTAAGGCACTGAGGATGCCCTCCTACCCCTCCACCCCGAAGTATTGAGGCACTGAGTATTCCCTCCTAACTCTCCACTCCAAGGTATTAGGGAATTGAGGATGTCCTCCTACCTCTCCACCCCAAGGTATCGAGGCACTGAGGAAGCCCTCCTACCCCTCCACCCCAAAGTATTGAGGCACTGAGGATGACCTCCTAACTCTCCACCCCAAGGTATTAAGAAACTGAGGATACCCTCCTACTTCTCCACCCCAAGGTATCGAGGCAAGTTGGATGCCCTCCTACCACTCCTACCCAGAGTATTGAGGCACGAGGATGCCCTCCTAACTGTCCACCCCAAGGTATTAGGGAATTGAGGATGTCCTCCTACCTATCCACCCCAAGATATTGAGGCACTGAGGAAGCCCTCCTACCCCTCCAAACCAAAGTATTGAGGCACTGAGCATGTCCTCCTACCCCTCCACCCCAAAGTATTGAGGCACTGAGGATGCCCCCCTAGCCCTCCACCCCAAAGTAATAAGGCACTGGGGATGCCCTCCTACCTCTGCACCCCAAAGTATTGAGGCACTGAGGATGCCCTCCTACCCCTCCACCCCAAAGAATAGAGGCACTGAGGGTGCCCTCCTAACTCTCCACCCCAAGGCATTAAGGAACTGAGGATACCCTCCTACCTCTCCAGCCCAAGGTATCGAGGCACTGAGGATGCCCTCCTACCCCTCCACCTCGAAGTATTGAGGCACTGAGGATGCCCTCCTACCCCTCCACACCAAAGTAATAAGGCACTGAGGATGCCCTCCTACCTCTGCACCTCAAGGTATCGAGGCACTGAGGAAGCCCTCCTACCCCTCCACCCCAAAATATTAAGTCACTGAGGATGCCCCCTAACTCTTCACTCCAAGGTTTTAAGGAACTGAGGATGCCCTCCTACCTCTCCACCCCAAGATATTGGGGTACTGAGGATGCCCTCCTACCCCTCCACCCTAAAGTATTGAGGCACTGAGGATGCCCTCCTAACTCTCTACCCTAAGGTATTAAGGAACTGAGGATACCGTCCTACCTCTCCAGCCCAAGATATCGAGGCACTGAGGATGCCCTCCTCCCCCTCCACCCCAAAGTATTGAGGCACTGAGCATGCCCTCCTACCCCTCCACCCCAAAGTATTGAGGCACTGAGTGTGCCCTCCTACCCCTCCACCTCAAAGTATTGAGGCACTGAGGATGCCCTCCTACCCCTCCACACCAAAGTAATAAGGATCTGAGGATACCCTCCTACCTCTGCACCTCAAGGTATCGAGGCACTGAGGAAGCCCTCCTACCCCTCCACCCCAAAATATTGAGTCACTGAGGATGCCCTCCTAACTCTTCACTCCAAGGTATTAAGGAACTGAGGATGCCCTCCTACCTCTCCACCCCAAGATATCGGGGTACTGAGGATGCCCTCCTACCCCTCCACCCTAAAGTATTGCGGCACTGAGGATGCCCTCCTAACTCTCTACCCAAGGTATTAAGGAACTGAGGATACCCTCCTACCTCTCCAACCCAAGATATAGAGGCACTGAGGATGCCCTCCTCCCCCTCCACCCCAAAGTATTAAGGCACTGAGGATGCCCTCCTACCTCTGCACCTCAAGGTATCGAGGCACTGAGGAAGCCCTCCTACCCCTCCACCCCAAAGTATTGAGGCACTGAGGAGGCCTTCCTAACGCTTCACCCCAAGGTATTAGGGAATTGAGGATGTCCTCCTGCCTCTCCAGCCTAAGGTATCGAAGCACTGAGGAAGTCCTCCTACCTCTCCACCCCAAGGTATCGAGGCACTGAGGAAGCCCTCCTACGACCTTTGGCTATCTCCTGACTATCCTTTGTTGTCGCTGTCTGCTGCTTCTACTCTATCTCCCTGTAGTCTACCGTAAGCGTGAGCTGGCAGGCCCTAGGGGTCGCGACCTGGAGCCAGACTGCAGCTAAATCCATCCCCACCACTAGGGGCTTCTGGTGAACACCCGCTGGCTCTTAGACTCTGTGCCCTGGGAAATCTCATGCTCTAGCTCCCAGTATCTTCCCTGTAGGTACTACAGAGTACCTGATCTCCTGTATATCCTAGTGCTCTATCCGCAGCAGTCAGCCGTAGGGTCCACTACCTTGCGGTGCGATCCAGGCTCCAATAGGGTACATCTGTCACCTGGACTCAGGTGACCTGACTGTTTGATCAGCCATGGACCCGGCTGACGTGCTAATTCTCACAGATGATCCATTGCAGGGCATAGTCCACAGACTTGAGACCCAGGAATCGAATCAGACTCAGGTGATGCGATTCCTCCAGGATCTGGCTTCCCGCTTCAAGCAGCTTCAGGCCTCCTTGGGGACCCCGAGTCAGCAACCTCAAGTACAGCCAGCGGCTGCACTTATTTCTGGTCGCAGCCACACATTCACTACAACTGCCAGCTCTGTCCCCTTTTTCTGGGGACTCCAAGGCCTGCAGGGGGTTCCTCAGCCAATGCAGTAATCATTTTGAGCTCCAGCCGGATTGGGCAAAGGTAGCCTATATCATTTCCCTTCTCTCCGGTGAAGCTTTAGCCTGGGCAACCCCCCCAGTGGGAGAAGAATGATCCGGTGGTTTCCAGCCTGTCCGATTTCTTTAAGCTCTTTCGCAACATCTTCGAGGAGCCGGCTCAGGTTTCTTCAGCGGCTAGTGCCCTTTTACGTCTTCGCCAAGAATCTTGTTCAGTGGGACAATATGCTCTTTAGTTCCGTATCCTCACAGCTGAATTGAGCTGGAACAATGAGGCCCTGGTTGCAACCTTTTTCCATGGCCTCTCTGACCGAGTGAAAGACGAATTAGCGGGAAGAGCCATCCCGGTCTGGATGATGTAATTTCCTTGTGCAATCAGATTGACATTTGTTTTCAGGAGAGGTCCCTAGAAAAAAAGATGCCAGCACTCCCTGGGCCCTAGCCAGTGTGAGCTCTCCTCCCTTCATCCCGTGGAGCATCTTCTGCCTGCTGAGGAACCTATGCAGCTGGGCCGGACCAGAATTACACTCAAAGAATTTGCTAGGCGCAGAACTCTGGACTTGTGTCTCTATTGTGGGGGCAAGGGTCATTTTCGTGACTCCTGCTCGCTTCGTCCGGGAAACAATCGGGCCTAATACATCTGGAAGGTGGAGACCCAGAAACATCACCTTCTAGTCTTCTTCTTCCGGTGTTCCTTTATGTAGGCACTTCTCCTCAATCGATCTTTGCCCCTCACTACACCACTGGTAGTCTAGGCAATTGATGGCACTGTTCTCCCAGGGGGTCCTATCCGCTTCCAGACTCTACCTATTAGGATGTCTGTAGGGATATTCCCCCAAGAGTAGATATCCTTCCTTATTCTACCCAAGGCCTCTACCCCAATTGTATCGGGCCTTCCTTGGCTACAGCTCCATTCTCCACATGTAGACTGGGCCTCTGGGCAGGCCCTGGCTTGGGGACCCTCATATTTCTCGTCCTGCCTTCTCAAGGTGGCCCCCAAGGAGAGACTTCCAGTTGCTACCACATCTGTATCTTCTGATCTTGCCGCTGCATACAGCGATTACCGGGATGTGTTCTTTAAGAAATTAGCTGAGGTGCTTCCTCCCCACAGGTCTTTTAACTGTGTTATTGACCTTGTCCCTGGAGCAACTCTGTCCAGGGGTCGTACCTACCCTCTGTCCATCCCAGAGACCCAGCATCTGTTGACAAGTGACAAACTGCATCTGGTGGCAGGCGACATGGCAAGTGACAAACTGCATCTGTTGACAAGTGACAAGCTGCATCTGGTGGCAGGCGACATGGCAAGTGACACGCTGCATCTGGTGGCAGGCGACATGACAAGTGACACGCTGCATCTGGTGGCAGGTGACATGACAAGTGACACGCTGCATCTGGTGGCAGGTGACGGCAGCAAGTTACACACTCAGGGCTCCCACTGATTCTGCATTATGGAGAGTTGAACTATTTCAATGTTATATTACAATGTAATAATAGAAATAATGCACTTCAATCGTCCTGACACCATACCAACCATGGCGCTGTGATGATTGAATCGCCAACACCAGCCATTGCCCTGACAAATTGCCTTCGAAAAGACGCATCGCAAAAAAAAAAAAGCACCATTAAAGTCCCATCTTTTTAATGATGTCACTACATTAAACAGATTGATAAAAGATCTGCATGGAGTTTGTTTTGTTGTAATGCTCCTGACATGGATTTGGCTGATTTATACTGAAAAGTTCATTTAGGATTTATATGTAGTGCAGCCAAGGTGATGGCTTGTCCCCACATATAACCAAATCTAGAGCTTTCTATTTCTCTTATTTAAAATGAATAAACTCAATTAATTAGTTTGGATGGACTCTAGCACAGCCTCAGCCAATCACAAGCTGGTTTTGCGCATCTCAGCTCAGAGGGGTTTGGCTGCGGTGTGGAGCTCCATGTATGGCAGGAAGCATGTGTCCTCCACCCACCTTTTTCCTTTTTTTTTTTTTTTTTTTAGGTCACATGCTTCCTGTCGCGTGTTTGCTGATTGGTAGGAGGCGGGATCGGTGTAAGGGCGGAAATGTCTTGCTCGTAGAGGAGAAGTGCTGGGGCGGTGCATCATAGAGATGGCCGGAAGTGCGGCTTGAGTGGACACACTTGGTTTATTCTGGGTCAGTACAGCTTGTTTATCGTTATCTAAATGACGTGATATATTTAATATAATGTAATGCAACATAAAAGAGCTCAGCTTATTGTTCAGAGGACGATAATGGATGTGATGTGGAGGGGGGCTGAGGACGGGGGTGGTCATTGAAATGGGGACTAGCGACTGTAATGAGGGAGGGGAGATGTGAAGGGGGGACTGAGGACAGTAATATGGGGGGGGGGGGGGTTGTGAAGGGGGGACTGAGGACAGTAATATTGGGGGGGGGGGTGTGAAGGGGGGACTGAGGACAGTAATATGGGGGGGGGGGGGGTTGTGAAGGGGGGACTGAGGACAGTAATATTGGGGGGGGGGGTGTGAAGGGGGGACTGAGGACAGTAATATGGGGGGGGGGGTGTGAAGGGGGGACTGAGGACAGTAATATGGGGGGGGGGGGGTGTGAAGGGGGGACTGAGGACAGTAATATGGGGGGGGGGGGTTGTGAAGGGGGGACTGAGGACAGTAATATTGGGGGGGGGGGGGTGTGAAGGGGGGACTGAGGACAGTAATATGGGGGGGGGGTGTGAAGGGGGGACTGAGGACAGTAATATGGGGGGGGGGGGGTGTGTGAAGGGGGGACTGAGGACAGTAATTGGGCGGAGGGGTGGGCTGTGAAGGGGGGACTAAGGGCAGTAATTGGGCGGAGGGGTGGGCTGTGAAGGGGCACTGAGGACAGTAAATGGAGGGAGGGGGGGTTGTGATTTAACACTGACAGGGATCATTACAATGATCAGCTTTTGTTTATGTAAAACCTTTATCCAAAAAGGGGAAAAAACAATTTGCTGTAACTAATTATAAAGCATTAGCTGGAGTTTGGCTTTAATTTGTTGGTGTATCTAAATCTGCTAGTCCATCTAACACTTCCCCCAGACTGAGTGGGGGCACTAATCTAATAATTGGTAAACTGCAATATATTACATTTTAGGTATTGAATTTATTATCACTTTTGATATACATTTTTCTCGGTTTATATATGAAGGAATAGGAGGGGTATAAGAAATCAAACAGTAATGTGAATCACCTGATATTGAACGTATCCCTGTGGATGACATAAACCAGTGTTCAGAAAAGACTAGAAAACCTTTTAATGTGTATAAATCGCCAGGACCAGATGGTTTGGCACACATGTGATGATTTATGGTTCAGTATATTTATATTTCCTCTTCTGGTTCTCACTATTCCAGCGTTCCTGCAGCAGCCATGAATCCGCCATTCCTGTCCCATTCCTCGTACCACGATGGGAAAATGAAGTCAAAGAAGAGAAGTCACAAGGAGAAATATCGGCTGAAGTGCCTGCGGCTCAGACGACTGGCGAAAACCATGGTGTTTGTGAGTGCAGTGTTCCCACCTATCGCTCTCATCACGTCATCGCCGCCCTATAGAAAAACTGGTGGATGGGAAGCTGATCTATACCAGAGGGAGCAGCCAATCAAATGATAGATCTTATATTGCTAACCTGTGCTTGAGGAATCTGGGGTGAATTCCTACTGGCTGTAGGGGGGGGACACAGTCCTCCCATTGATGTACAGCGGTCCCTGTAGTTTCAGCCGTATTGTGAATTGAAATAATAATCATTGGAATCCCATTCGCTAGGCTAGTTCACACTGATTTACACTCTTGGCACTCATATTTTATTTGGGTGACCAACATTTGGAGATGCCTGCCTATTAATGTTTTCTGTAAGGCCCCTTTCACACTGGGGCGGTAGGGGGTGTCGGCAGTAAAACAGCGATATTTTTAGCGCTGTTTTACTGCGGTTTTTCGGCCGCTAGCGGTGCGGTTTTAACCCCCACGCTGGCGGCCGAAAAAGGGTTAAAACCCCTTGTATAGCGCGGCTATAGCCGCGGTATAGCCGCGCTGTCCCATTGATTTCAATGGGCAGGAGTGGTTTAGGAGCGGTGAATACACCGCTCCTTCACCGCTCCAAAGATGCGGCAGACAGGAGATTTTTTCTTCTCCTGCCAGCGCACCGCTTCAGTGTGAACTCCCTCGGGCTTTCACACTGAACAAACAGCGGAGGCTGTTTAGGGGCGGTTTGCAGGCACTATTTTTAGCGCAATAACGCCTGCAAACCGCCCCAGTGTGAAAGGGGCCTTAGGATCAGTGCTGTGAGAGTGGAGTGCAACAGGGTCTTCACCTTAGCTCTGTTATTATACAGTTATATAGGGTATAAAGAATCACCCCCTCCTTTTAAAATAATCATCAATTGTTGCCTTGGAGCCTGAATTGAAGACAGGCACTTTTTTTTTTTTTTTTATCCAGCTGTATTTACTAGTGAACCTTATACCATCCAATTAAAAGATATATAACACCAACAAGTCAGAAAAAAAAAAACATTCAAAACAGAATCGCTGAGTTGGAAAAAGGATTACCCCCTTACGTCAGTTTTGCCCCATCCATTTTTCCTTCTATCCTGACAAGTGCTCCAGTCCTTGCTGTAGGAAAACACCCCGACAACAGGATATTACCACTTCCATGGTTTACTGTAGGAATGGTGTTCTTTGGATGTGAGCTGTATTGGATTTCCACCAGACATATCATTTGGTGTTAAAGCCAAATAAATTTTAATGTCATCTGACCACAATAAATGCACCTTGAAGATTCTGAGGCCACGTGGAAAAAGGTGTAAGGCTTAATTCACACCTATGCCTTTTTAATGCTTTTTGCATTTTGCAGATTTGCACTACAGCCCATTTAACATGGTTTCCTATGGAACACGTTCTGTAGAGCAAATCTGTAAAATGCAAAAAGCACTAAAAATGCATAGGTGTGAAACAAGCCTTAGGGCCAGATGAGACAAAAATTGAATTATATAAGTCCATATGTGCAAAGTTAGTAGACCCATATCTCAACAGACTAAAGGCTGGAATTAAAGCGGAGTTCCACCCAAAAGTGGAAGCTCGACTTATATGACCCCCCACTTCGGTGCCACATTTGGCACCTTTTGGGGGGAGCAGGTACCTGTTTTTGACAAGTACCTGTCACCCACTTCCGGGAGACCGCCGCAACCTCAGTCCCCCTTCTCCTTTCTCCACCGCTGGGCCAAATAGAAAGCGCATTGCAACTCGCACATGCGCAGTAGGGAGCCGAAAGGCTTCACTGCCGGTTTCCCTTACAACGAATGGCGACGGCAGCATCCAAGAGCTGATCGGAAAATTGGACATCGTGGGATCCCTAGACAGGTAAGTGTCCTAATATTAAAAGTCAGTAGCTACAGTATTTGTAGCTGCTGACTTTTATTTTTTTGGTGGGGGGGCTGGACCTCTTTAAAACACAAGGTGGTTCAACAAAATACTGAAATAAGGGGGTGATCCTTTTTCCAACTCAGTGATTCTGTTTTTGTTCTTTTTCTGACATGTTTGTTTTAGGTTCAATAAGTTTTTATTGTTTTTAACATATTTTTAAACAGAAGAAAACAGGAACAGGTGCCTGACATCGGGCATTTTTGTCTAATAGATTTGTTATACATAGAAAAAATATAGTGCATTCTATTGCATACATATAGGCTAGAGATTGTGTCTTTAAGGTCAACTTTCAGATGTAGTGCTGACAATCGTATAAGTGCAATTTCTGTTGGTTCGCCGCTCCTATGGGATCCTGCTGCGTCCGGGGACCGAGGAAATGTATTTAAGCTGAACATGGGGCATTAACAGCACCCTAGCGGTGATGTATTTTCAAGTCTCCTGGGTGTTTGAGATACTCAAATTTGGAGATCAGAATACTTGGTGTTATGTGGTATGGCTATACACAGCCGAAAAAGACAGTTTAGGGAAGAATAGAAGCGATAGTTGACATGTTGGTTTTATATCTTTCACTTGGATGTTATAAGTTGCGCTAGTAAATACAGCTGGCTAAAACAAAAACTGTGTCTTCATTTCAGGTCGCAAAGCAACAAAATGTGATCATTTTAAAGAGGGTGATTCTTTTCTATACCCACTGTATACCGCAGTGTTGTACAGAAAAACACTGAGCCAGCCTCATCAGTCTCTGTACAAGAGGGGCTTACACTCTAATGTCCCACCACAGTGACACTTAATAATAATAATAATAATAATAATAATAATAATATTATTATTATTATTATTATTATTATTATACATGCAAATAGCACTGTCATATACCACAGCGCTGTACTGAGAACACTGAGTCATGTACATCAATCTCTGCATCAGAGGAGCTTACACTCTAATGCCCCATCCACAGTCACACATTATTAATATTATACAGTTACATACTGTAGTACTATGCAGAGAATGCTGAGCCAGTCACATCAGTCTCTGCACCAGAGGAACTTGCACTCTAATGTCCTGCCATTCATTTAATTTCCGCTGCAGTGGGACAGTCTCGGTGTTCAGTTCGGTTGTACATTTCTGAAATGTGTGTTTTCTTTTATTGTCTTCTTATCCTGTGCAGGAAAACGCAGCACTCTGTGATGAGATCGCACGCATCGAAAGTAAATTTGTCCAAGCAAAAGAAGAGAGAAGGTGAATTTTCAGTTCTAGCTCCATTTTTCTCTGTAATATCGTTTCCAGTGGTTTTCAATACACAACTACCTGAAATCCATTCCCTTCACAGCGTGGGCAGAGCATGGCCTAAGGAACACCCTGGGTGCCATTTTGCTTCCAGCAGCCTTGTAAATATATATTAAGGCCTGCACAGACTCTGAACGTATCTATGTGTTCTTGTGTGTGTCATTCAGACTTGGTTTGCCTTAATAGGGGGACCTGTAGGCACTGAGCAATAAGTGTGTGTGTGAGATTATGTATATATAATCCTCAGTAGCTAAGTCTGAGATCCTAAAACCCAGTCTTACGAAGCATCTATTCTCCTCATTCAGGTTTCTATTGAAGAGGTTCTTGCAGCTTCAGGCGTTGGGTGAAGATGATCGGCCCCCTACGCACAGTTCCAGCTTGTCGCTCAGTTTTGACATGCCGAGCATGAGTGATGGGAACCTGGACATGAGCCTGCCCAGTGTGGCGGACAATGGCCTTGGGAAGAAGCTGAAGAAGGACAAGAGAGAGAAGGGCAAAGAGAACAAATTAGAAGGTGAGTTCTGGGTGCCATAGGCTGGCTAATTTAGTAAAGCAAACTTGTCCTTGCAAAAGGAAGTCGCCTACTCCACAGGGCTGTAGCCCAGAAGGGGCCACCTACTTAAAGGGCTTGTAAAGGCAGAAGGTTTTTTTAATTTTCATGGATTCTATGCATGAAGGTAAAAAGCCTTCTGTGTGCAACAACCCCCCTAATACTTACCGGAGGTCCCTCTCTGTCCAGCGATGTCCACAAATGTCTCAGCCATCCGAGATTGGCTGTGTCTCAGCCAATCAGCTCCTGCTGCTGCCAAGCAAAGTCAACTAGCCAACAGGGGAGAGAGGGGGCTGGGTCGGGGCTCCATGTCTGAATGCACACAGGGAGCTGTGACTCGGCTCGGGTGCCCCCGTAGCAAGCTGCTCGCTGTGGGGGCACTGAACAGGAGGGAGGGGCCAAGATATCAGAAGAGGGACCCGAGAAGAGGAGGATCTGGGCTGCTCTGTGCAAATCCACTGCAACAGAGCAGGTAAGTATAACATGTTTGTTATTGTTATGGGAAAAAAAAAACGAGGCTTTACAATCCCTTTTTAAGCATTTGATTAATATTGGGTTTGGATCTTATATCTGTTGCCCAGGACCCAGGTGCCCTTTTTCATAGTTATTGTTAAAAGGAAAGCTGTGTGCTAGTGCAACTAGTAAGTTCCACCACTGCAAAGTAGGATACCAGCAAAATCTACAACAATAGAAAAAAAAATATGTGAAAACCTACTGGTACCTGCTTGGTACCTTTTTTAGACCCAAATGCTCAATTATTTACATAGTAAAAAAGACATCTAAACATTTCATTATCCTGTTGTGACCTGTCCCTTCCTGCCTATTGCATCTCAGTACAGGTCAGTGAGGTTGCATATCCTACCATGGACCAACAGTTGCTTGCTTATTAAGAGTAAACTGTTGTAGGGTTCGGTAGAGGAGGGTGCCATCCAACTAAAAGATACTAGAGACATGCAAGTCCTCAGGCTGATGGGTAAAGTAAACAGCAGATGGTAGCGGAGTTCCAGAAAGGTCCACAGAGCAACGACTGACAATAGCAGAGGTTGATGGCCAGGATAAGTACAAATGTAGTCCAAATTAAATGCAAGAGTAATCCAGGGCATTAAAGCGGAACTTTATCCATAACAACTTGCTGAAAAATAATGTTCTTTAGCAGGGTACATAAATTCCACATTGGTAATTGTGCTACCAAAATTAGTGTGCGCTGTAAATTGTCTCCAGAATTGCTCTTGTTTCTTCTTGCTGGAGGTGACCATTTTGCTGAAGCCCAGAGCCCCCGAACAGCAGTAAATCATGAAGTGGAACTAAACCCATTGATTTAACAGTTTCCAAACAGAGTTTCATTCCTGGAATGTTTGGATTGCTAACTGTCACATTTGCTTGTGTCCTGTCAAACCATCAAATGGCTGGTGTAATAACTGATCACATGTGCAGCACCATGGCAGTTGCAAATCAAACAGAAGCAGCTTCCTTGGCTGTAAAGGATAGGAGGGTTTAATTCTGCTTTAGGCTACTTTCACACTGAAAGCACCCGGCATTAGTGGTAAAGCGCCTCTAGTCTAAGCAGCGCTTTTCGGCTGCTGGCGGGGATGCTTTTAACCCCTGCTAGTGGCCGAAGAAAGGGTTAAAAGCACCCGTGTTGTGGCGCTGCCAAGGAGCTTTGCGGGTGCTTCGGCAGCACTACCCATTCATTTGAATGGGCAGGGGCGGGTTAGGAGTGCTGTATACACCGCTCCCAAACCACCCCAAAGATGCTGATTGCAGGACTTTTTCTAACGTCCTGCAAGTGCACCGCCCCAGTGTGAAAGCATTCGGGCTTTCACACTGGCGAGGCATGGTAGGTGCTATTTCTAACGCTAAAGCCCCTGAAAAACACCTGAGTGTGAAAGTAGCTTTAAAGTGGTTGTAAACCTCAGACATGAAAAGTGAACAAAGGATATCCCTCTATAGTGTGCACTTGTCTCACTCCAGAGCATTAAGTGTCATTTCTGTCCACTGCCTTGTTCCTCTGCCATCAGCATGAATCACTTCTGACAAGTTTTCTTGACACCTTGAGAAAAAAGGTGACGTGAGGGACCTCCAGCTGATCGACAGCATCAGTCACGTTCCTGTGTGCTGTGTGAAGGGGGTGTGTCTCTTCCCTCCAATCAGCTCTCAGCGCTCTCCTTACTGATGTAACTTGAGCTCCCCACCCCCTGCTTTTAGGAGCCGAGAGATCTTGTGTAATTTTGGCACTTTGAATAGCTGTAGAGGAAAGACAGCTGTAAACGGGTACAACTTATGTAGTATTTGTTTTAAATCTGTGTGTCACAGAAGAGCATGGTGAGAGTGTATTACTGGATTTTAAACAGTATAGGCACTTTTTTTTATTGTTTTACATAACTATACCTACAAGGGGGTTCCTTGATGTTAGTTCCACTTTAACACAGACTAACCTGTTAATCAGGAACTAGCTAAATGTCCAGCAGTCTATTTAATCTATCTATTTGGTTGAAAAAAAAAACAAAAAAAAACTAACACCTGCAAGAAAAAGGCTGAGCTAGTATGCATAGCATACTAGCTCATTATGTAATACTCACCTGAGATCAAACCCCTCGCTGCGGTGCCCATACACAGCACTGGCCAGCGACATCACTCCTGGGGGTTACTATCGCGGCTCTGGCGCTGTGATTGGCCGGAGCTGCGATGACGTCACTCCCGCGCTTGCATGCGGGACCTGCCGGTAATGGCACACTCACTGAAGCAAACGGCACGTACGTGCCATTGCTTCAGTGCGCATGTGCCAATGACGTCGGCACATGCAAATACAGGGGATAGCTCTTTAACTGTGCAGCTTTATTATAGGCTTACCTGTAGCAAAAAGTGGTCTGTAAGGGTTTACAGCCACTTTAGGAACTCCTAACTGAGACAGGTGTGCACGGTAGAGACCTGAGCTGCAACTCTGCCTAAGCCCCTGTTCACATCGGTGCATCTTGTCATGCGATTTGACAGGTCAAGTCGCACCCTATTGTCGGCAACAGAACTATTCAAATCGGTGCAGCGCCGACTTTGCGGGCGCTCTTGGGTGCGACTTGCATAGACAAGTGTGCATGAAGTCGCACAGATGTCAAACAAGTCGCACCTAAAGTCGCACTGACACGCGGCTTTGAAATTGTGCGTTTTCAAGTGAAGTTGCACAATTTCAAAGCCTCATTCATTGTGAAGCTAGACTAAGGCATGTTTCACATGGGCCTCAGCTTGTATAACTGCGGTGTGAACAGCAAGCTTTTATGGAACTATTTTGGCAAGCTTTGAGCAGCTTTCTCTAAGCCTTTAAAGCACTCTTCTTCTCCTGTTTTTGGAATGTTATACACAGATCCGAATGTGAGTGCTGATTGCCACTTTTAACAAGCTGCTAGCAGGCTACAGCAAGCTTTCAACAGGCTTCAAGTAGTGCTGAAGCGTGCTAGAAGCTTGCTTAAGTGGCAGTCAGCATTACCTTTTGGGATCTGGGTTAAACAGTTATAAACTGAAGCTAAATGATACTTTAAAGTGTTACTAAATCCAGTAATATGAAAATAGTTCATCTGCCCCCCCACAGTGCCCACAGCTTATAAATCTTTTTACATTAAAATACTGCCACTGTATACCTTTTTTAGATGATCTGTATACCACGGTTACATGATAAACTGCACAGTTTCTCCAAAGATCAGGAAGGAGGAGATTTTCACTACAGCCTGTATACACGCCCACATGTGTGATGTCAATATCATGTGACCTAGATAGCTCTGAGAACAAGTAAATGTTCTCTCCAGCATAAAAAAATACAGCTGAGCATGTTCAGGTCGTCTACTCTGCCTGTGTTAGCTGTCTTTCCCCAGATAGTCAGTGCAGGGAGTGGAGGATCTGTGCTTACAGGATAAAACAGCCTTTTTACACAATGCAGAGGATTAATCCCTTAATTTCCACAGTGAGTATAACAAGCATGCTTTACTGCATATACAGACTGATTTTATTGTTGTGGGTTTAGTAACACTTTAAGGCTGGGTTCACACATATCCGGCTGCAGTTTGCAGTCGGGAGTCTGGTGTGGTTTTGTTCACCGGTTCAGGTGCGATTTCAGGTGTGACTTTTTGCTTGATTTTTGCGCCTAAACCAGACCCAAAATCACACAGGACTCTTTTCAGAAATGGACTGCGGCCGCCCCAGATATGCGTGTACTGGCTACATTGAAAGTTGGTCCGATTCGCATTCGATTAAAAGCTCATCCGATTCGTATATATGTGAACCAAGCCTAAAGGCTTCAAAAAAACTTGCTGAAAGCTCTGCAAGTGCTTTGTAAAAGCTTGCTTTTCACACTGCTTTTGTACAAGCTGAAGCCCATGTGAAAGGGGCCTAATAATCAGCAGGGTGTGAAGATTTAAGGTGGAACGTTAGAAAAAATATTCCATTCTGACACCAGGAAGATAACAGAAAACATCTTTTATTACAATGCACACCCAAAAACTTTATTATGTCCTGTGCTTAGTGTAGCATTTTTGCGATTTTTTTTTTTTTTTTTTTAATGTAATTTTACCAACAGAAGTTCAGCTAGGTATGTTTAACTGTTTCAGAACAGCAGCGCTTTCTTAGATGATAATACAAAAATAGTGGCTTGTTCAGCCGAGACTCGGGTGACCCCTGACTGTACCGCTGATGGAAATGCTTGACATTTATACAAATTGAGGCCTAAGGCCCCTTTCACACGAGGCATCCGTATGTCCGTTTTTCATCCTTCCGTTTTCGGATGAAAAACGGACATACATGTATCCCTATGGAGCGTCGGATGTCAGCGGTGACATGTCCGCTGACATCCGACCCGCTCCGATCCGAAAAGTGTAACGGAGGAAAAACCTACTTTTCCATCCGTTGATCGGATCGGGTGACGACGGACACTACGGACCGTCATCATCCGATCCCCCATAGGGGAGAGCGGCGCTCTGACAGGTCCGTAGCTGCACAGTGTGCAGCGATGGACCTGTCATCTTTCTGCTCAGCGGGGATCGGCGGAGCGATCCCCGCTGAGCAAGCGGGTGTTCACGGGGCGGATCATGACTGATCCGCCCCGTGTGAAAGAGCCCTAATGCACACTGAGTATAAAAAAAACGCTGCTTATTCAGGTGTTTGGCATTTTGTTTTCTTTCAGCCTGTAGAAGCAACTGACTGGCTGGATCTGTGAGTGTGAGCATAGTTACCTTGCTAACCAGAAACCTAATTTACATTTACAGTTATAAAGAAATTAACAAAAAAGAAGAGAGTGACAGACGGCGCCCCACGCAGGTGGGTTCAGCCGATTCTCCTGGACCCATGTGGACGGCCAGTCTTCCCCATTGTTATAGACGGTCTGACAGTTTACAGTCTGGGAGAGGTGAGGATCACTTCTAAATTGAATGTCTTATTCACATGGGTGTACTACAGCGTACGCCCATAAGAGGGCCATGTCTGCCCAAACGGGGATGCACAAGTTCTGTGTGCATCAATGTGAAGGCAGTCTTAGTCATGTCAATTGGGATGCAGTGGCTACACGGACACAACCTCTACTCCCAATTTGACAGCCGCGCAGGCTCCAAATGCACACGGTCTGCGTTGGAGGCCGTGTACACGCACAATTGTCAAACTGGAAGCAGCAGCTGTGTCCGCGCAGCCACTGCATCGCAATTGACATGAATGATGCATCCCTGTGTGGGTAAACACAGCCCTTGCACAGTGGTATACTATAGTATGTCCATGTAAAAGAATTTATAGTGGTTTTGCACACATTTTCTTTTTTTTTTATCATGGCCAGAACTAAAAAAAAAAGTCTGAAATATTTTTTTTTAAAGTGTGATAAATGAGGTATTTGTATATAAATATGTTGCAGTCTTCTGCCAGTAGTTGCAGCTCTAGTGGGGTTTTTTTTGGGGAAGGGGTTTATTACAATGCACACCCAAAAACTTTATCATGTCCTGTGCTTAGTGTAGCATTTTTTATCTCCAATGTGCCCTTGGCACATTGGGGATTTGAGAGGTTGTGCTAAAGGGGTGATTTGGGGGGGGGGGGGGTTGATTTGTGCTAGCATGGTGGATTGGTGTTAGGAAGGGAAATTTGGGGTGGGGGAGATTTGTACAGAGGGAGAGGGGGGTAGGATTTATGCACAGAGAGAAAATTTGCTGGGAGGGGGGGATTTGTGCTGGCAGAGGGGATATTTTTGTTTGAGAGTTTTGGCTTGCAAAGGGAATTTATGCCTAAAGGTACTGTACAGATTAGTGCTCAAATTGTTTTTTTTTTTGGGGGGGGGATTTTTGCTGACGCATAATGCTCATGCATTTGGGGAAGGGGGTGCTGTTTGGTATCTTCCCCCTGGGCACTAGATGACCTTGTCCCGGCACAGCTCCTTCCTTATCGAAGTCAAATGCTGCATTTGATTTCTATGTGAACCTCTGTATGAATAGCCGCACAGGTTGTATTTACAGCTTGGACAAATCAGGTTGTGACATGCATCCCAGATTATCAGAGTTGTAATGTCACCTCTCTATTTTCAGTCCTCGCAAAGCATAGCCATTGGTCCATGCCACAACAAATGACTGTCAAATAAGGTGGGACCTTCAGACATCCCATAGTCACAAGGTGAGAGGAAATCCCTCCAAAAGAAGGAATTCCCTGGTTGTCCCAGGGTCACCAGAACTAGTGTCCCCTCTATTCATGTTCTAAGGACAACCTTAAATTTGGGGTTTTCTTTTACTTTCACTCCCGGTGATGACAGTAAAGACAGAAAGGTTGACTCTCCCTAACTGGGACACAGAGAGCAATAAAAAACTGACAGGTGCTCGAATTCCTCTCTACTCCATCCAAAAAACGAAAAAAAAAAAATGTTGGCTTTAGTTACATTTTGCATAAATAGAGATCGATCTGATACAGAGTCCCCTCTGCTTCGGTCAATACTGTTTAAATAATCTCAGCAATAACACATTCATGTTTTTACACCAGATTGTACCTGACCGGAGCGGTTTCCATGACAGGAGCGCCATTTATCCTGTGGGTTTCTGCAGCACAAGAGTTTACGTCAGCATGCGAAACCCAGAGCAGAAATGTCTATATACATGTCAGATCAAAGATGGCTGGACAAGGCCTCAGGTGACAAATTTACACTTTCTGTTGGATTTAAATTGTGACATTGTATTACAAAGTATGAAGCATCATAATAATACAAAATGCCCACTTGCCAAAAAGCATTGTACAGCATGTTACTGACACAATGGGAGATGTTTATAAAGCTCGCCTTAAAGCGGAGTTCCGCTGACTTTTAGGCCGGGTTCACACCTATGTGAATTTAGATGTGGGTTTCCCCGCATCTGATTTGCATAGCAGGAGAATGTGACTGCTCCCTATGGAGCCGGTTCACATATCTCCATTGCGGCTGCGGAGCACACTGCTCAGAAACGTGCGTCTTTGGCTCCGTTTCAAGGCGGAATTGAGGCAAAGATTCTGCCCTGACTGGTCCCTGAAACGGAGAACAGGGATGGACAGAGTTGCTGTGCGATCCTCGGCCGTTTTAAGTGTGAACCGAGCCTTAAAATATGGACACTTGCCTGTCCAGGGCGCCCGCGATGTCGGCACCTGAAGCCGATCTATCCCTCAGCTCTCAGGTGCTGCCGCCATCTTCGGTTCTTGCGGCTTTACTGCCTGGTTCCCTACTGCGCATGCACGACTCGTGCTGTGCGTTCCCACTGGTCCCTGCTGTCGTCTGGGACCCGTGTGTCTCCCAGAAGACAGCGGGGGCGGGAAGTGGCATAGATACCCGTGGGTGGCACGGGTATCTATGTCCGGAAGTGGGAGCAAAATACCTGTATTAGACGGGTATCTGCTCCCCCCCCTGAAAGGTGCCAAATGTGACACCGGAGGGGGGAGGATTCAGAAAAGCGGAAGTTCCATTTTTGGGTGGAACTGAAAACTGGACAATTCGTGAATTGGCTACTGTGGGGGGGGGAGAGATTAAAATGCAGTGAAATTACAGTTGGCTGCTGAAGGACAATGAAGAATTGTGTCACTCGTAAACATAAGTATTTCCGATTATAATGCTGACATCCTCGAAGACTTCTATCTAGACAAACAATAAATTATTAAATTAAATTTTCAGCACTCAATTGTTCATAAAAAGCCTAAATTAAGCATCTGTTTTCTTTAAAAGAACATTGGTACATCCAGCTAAGAAGGTTCATACAAATACCACCTTGGCATGCAAAACAGCATTATCTTGCTTTTTCACAAATGTGTATCAGTTTTTGGGGGCAACACGTTTCGTGGAACAGGTTGACTTCTTCAGTACCCTGATGTGTACTGCTACCCTCCAAATATGGAATATCAGGCAGTACTTACATCTGCTGATCAGGGATCTTCTTGTGTATCTAGAATAAATGAATATACAGAAATAACTTTTTTGCTTTTTGATTTATGAGCAGTTTGAGCGCTGAAAATAAAGTTCCATTTATTGTTTTGTAAATGTAAACAATATAAATGTACAATTGTGGTCGATACAGACTCTTCACATGGCTGATTCTCTCAGGAGTTCTTCATGGATTGTCGGTGTGTATTTATTATATGTACAGCCACAGGAGGGGGCACTTCCATGTGTATGAAAATATATGAGTAGAAAAAAAAGTTTTTGAAAAAACTTGTAGCAATAACTCCACACACTTAATCCCTGAAAGCACACCTGTGTAACCATTTACGCAAGATAAAGTCAACATCTGGACCAGAAGAATCTCTCTGTTCTGTTCCCTTAGTTTGAGATTGTCCCTGAAGATGACCCCCAGAACACGATATCTGGTAGCTCGGCTGTAGAATGTCACAATGCTTTACTGAAGAGCATCGGAGCTGTGCGGTGAGTGCACTCTACTTCCAAATCTGTCTTTTTCTGCAGGGGCTAGGTGTAATGTGCTCTACCTCCAGCAGGGGGCAGCAGGTATCCTCTATCTGGGAGCTAAGGTAAATGAGCTACCCTAGTTAAAGGAGGCAGCAGGTAGCCTCTGTCTGGGTGCTCTAGGTCAGTGTTTCTCAACTCCAGTCCTCAAGGCGCACCAACAGGTCATGTTTTCAGGATTTCCCTCAGATGAAACAGCTGTGTTAATTACTAAGGCAGTGAAACTGATCAAATCACCTGTGCAAAATAGTGGAAATCCTGAAAACATGACCTGTTGGTGTGCCTTGAGGACTGGAGTTGAGAAACACTGCTCTAGGTAATGAACTCTCTCCCACCAGAGGGGGAAACTGGTATCTGAAGGCCTTCTCTAACCTTATATGAAATGGTTGAACTCAGACCCAGAGGAAAGGAGGGGATACTGTGGTGTTGATTACATACCTCTTACTACAAACAGTCCTTGCGCTGTTGTCCTGTTCATATGTACCAATAGTTTTCTATTGGTGGACCTAAACTGAAAAAGTGAAGATTTGCTATCTTGTTTGAGAACATCAAGGAGTGTTAACTGTGACTAAGCAGTACCCTGAAACAATATATAATAATAATCTATCTTTTTGCCTTGATTTTCTCTTATAAATACCATACTCAATCAGGCTAACATTCTTTCTGTGTCTTCACTGGCAAGATTTGTCCTTACATCCCGTTCTGGCCACTGCACAGGAAGTGAAGGAGAATCTCCTACTAGACATGTGCACTGCCGAAAAATTCTTTTTTGTTTCATTTGTTTTTTTGTTTTGTTTTTTCAGGTCATTCATTATGATCAAAATTTGTAAATTTGAAAATAAGAAAGAAAATTCGAAAGAGTGAAAATTAGAAATAATAGCTAACTAATAGTAACTAATAAATTATAGGTATTTGAGTTTGATTTTTAAATTTGCCTGTTAGTCAATGTAACGAATACGGATTTATCCGCAGTTACGAATTATCCGAAATAACAAATGCCGCATCTAAACAAACAGAACCAATTATAATGATAATACGTTTTTATTATTGTTGTTTATTATTAATTCATTACTTTCTATTAGTTTAGATACAGCATTCGTTATTTCGGACAATTCGTAAGTTCGGATAAATTCGTATTCATTACGTTCACTAACGGCCATATTTGAAAGGAAATTCCAATACCTAAAATGTAATGGTTAGTAATAGTTAAGTTATTAGTTACTTATTTCAGATTTTCGAATTTTCGTTCTTTTGCATTTTCGTTCTTTTGCATTTTCGTTCTTTTGCATTTTCGTTCTTTTGCATTTTCGTTCTTTTGCATTTTCGTTCTTTTGAATTTTCGTTCTTTTGAATTTTCGTTCTTTTGAATTTTCGTTCTTATTTTCAAATTTCTGATTATTTGGAAAAATTTGTTAAACGGGTTTTCGTTCGGATATTTCCAATATTAACAAATTTGTCGAAATTCGTTAAACGAATTCGGAATGAAACAAATTGCACCTGTCTATTTCCTACAGAAAGCCATGGTGGCTCCTGCTCTGTCATTGCTGCTACCTTGAACTTCTGGTCTTCACAGGAAAGAGTTAAGTGGGCAGTGCAGTCTCCAGTCCATCTGTTAATTTGGAAAAGGGAGGAGCAGAGAGGGAGTGCTTTACCATGCTAGGCTATGGGGCTGTGTGTTTCTGTTAATGCACACAGTGTAGGGAGATACAATTCTAGTCCCTGCATGCAAGATACAGAACCTGCCTACTCAGTAAGTGATTAGGTGCACTGCTGAGGGTTTTAAATAACTTAAAAAAAATGTATAGTTCCATTTATGTGTTTCCATATCTTCAGTTTTTTTTATGATTTTGATGTTATGTAGAAGGAACTTGACATTAAATATTGTAAACTTCCCAGCTGGCATTGAGCACGTTCTGAAGCTGCTGTAAGTTGTACTGTGCAAAGACGATTTGCACAGCGATTATGTTCCATACATTAGGGGGCTCTTTGATTCAGATCCCCAGTAAAATATTCAAATGTGCACAGAGCCAGAAAGGAACAAACTCAAAGTGAAGAATCCGGAAATATAATTCTAGATAACAATAAAAATGAACTTTGCTTAGTATATATGTTGGTGGCTCACCATGCTGCTTTTCTCTGCAGAGGACGGAGGGTCTCCGCTCCAGAAAATGCCGGGCCGTACTTTTTTGGGTTTGCGCACCCCACCATTCAGAACTTAATACAAAGCTGCCCCGGAGCTCGCAAATGCTCAAGGTGAGATTTCTCTGCCATTTCTATATACAGAAACCATCATAGTGTTTGTAAGGGTGAGAAGAGACAGTGGAGGAAAAGAGAGAAAGAGAGGACAGGTCTTCTTTCTGCCCGTAGATTTCAGAGTCTGTGCCACATTTCTTGCTGCATGAGATGGCGATAGAAGAATCAGATTTATCAGCAATGGGCTCTCTTTCACTGCAGATTTACTTGAGTTTTATTGAATAGAGAAGGGCAGGTTTAAAATTGTTAGACGTTTGATCTTTTGTCATTGCCATCCATTGCTGGGGCATTTCCCTTAACTTTCTGTTCAAGAGACAAAACAGGAAGTGAGAGAGCCTTGAAACATGTAAGTGGAAGTACTTTTCTCCAAGGTGCCATCTCCTACCATCATCAGAGACTCTGATGAACAGGCAGGGCCCTGAAACATATAGGTGGAGGTAGTTTGCTCCAGGTGCCAGCTCGTACCATTATCGGAGACTCTGCTGAAGTGTCAGGGCTCCAAAACATGTACGTGGAGGTACTTTGCTCCAGGGTGCCAGCTCATATCATTATCTGAGACTCTGCTGAAGAGGCAGGGCTCCAAAATTTGTAGGTGGGGAGGTACTTTGCTCCAGGGTGCCAGCGTGTACCATCATCAGAGACTGATGAAAAGGCAGGGCCCTGAAACATGTAGATGGAGGTACTTTGCTACAGGGTGCCAGCGTGTACCATCATCAGAGACTTTGAAGAGGCAGGCCCTGAAACATGTAGGTGGAGGTACTTTGCATCAAGTTGTCAGCTCGGTCCCCATCTATGATATTACATTCTGGACGAGTAGTGGCTGATTTTTGTCCCGGATAATTTAATTTCCTTTTATAGTCCTGTTTTACCACCATACGCTTTTGCTCGTTTTGCTTTCTAGAAGTCGTAGTTTTTTTCATCTGTACACAAGGGACCTGATATCCAATAGGATTTGATGTACTAGGTTACACATTCTGAAGTCTCTTCTTTGTAAGTGCAAGTTATCTAAATTCATTGATTTAATAGGTGTTCTATCTGCACTTTGCAGTGTGAACTGTTTTTTTTTCTTTTGATCTTTGCCCTCAGTAATATGTCTTTTGGTATACAGTACATGGAGCATGCAAGGATGAGCAGACAGCCTAGGCACCAGTGAGGCGTGTTAATTTTTTTGAGTACAATCTAATCTTGTCATCTAATTGTCCTTTTTTTTTTTTTTTCAGTTATGAGTGGGTAAAGTTTGAAGTATGGAAGCCGGGGGATGGGCCAATGCCACAGGAGATTTATGAAAACAGCACAGCCATAAGCTTTGAGACTTTTCAGAGGCAATCCCTGGAGGAGATGAAACCGGATCACGTGTTATCAGGTAAGATGGTTGATATCAGATGACTGAGCCCTATAAACGCACAGTGTACCCGCAGCACCTGCCCACTGAAAGACCTGAGAGCGCACAGCTGTACAGAGTTTTACCAGCACCCAAAGACACCCACTGCACAGATTGCACCTGTGTCTCTGCCAGTCCCTGTTTTAACTCCTGCCCCAGTATTCATTTTGTTTAAATCAACATCGAAAATATTCTTGCTACTTTGGCGTGTGTTTATTGCAGACTACACATTGAAATGACAGCCAGCATCCATGAAAAGTCTCAACCAGTGGCTGTCAATCCAAAGGACATTTTATTATTGTATTCTTGGCAAGGGTCATCATGCTGGGAAACCTTAAAGTGATTGTAAAGGTACAAGGGGGGTTATTTACGAAAGGCAAATCCACTTTGCACTACAAGTGCACTTGGAAGTGCAGTCGCTGTAAATCTGAGGGGTAGATCTGAAATGAGGGGAAGCTCTGCTGATTTTATCATCCAATCATGTGCAAGCTAAAATGCTGTTTTTTTTATTTTCCTTGCATGTCCCCCTCAGATCTACAGCGACTTTACTTCCAAGTGCACTTGTAGTGCAAAGTGAATTTTCCTTTAGTAAATAACCCCCAAGGTGCAATGCAAATCCACTGCAACAGAGCAGGTAAGTATAACGTGTGTTTGTTTGTTTTTTTTTTGTTTTTTTTTTTTGTTTTTTTTCTTTTTTTTTCTTTTTTTAGAGCTGGCGGTCAGCTTTCTCATGATAACAGCCGATGCGGCTAATGAGTGTCAGAAATAGGCTTGGTCTTGAAGTGGTTAAGCTGAGCTCTAGCTTTACCTTCCATCCTGCACAGTTATACAGGCTCTTCTCTTGTACTGACATTGCTTACTATGACTGCACACTGTGAGCTTCCCGCAATAGGGTTAATTTACTAAAAGCAAATGGTCTGTGTGCTGCAAGTGAAGTTGTGCCTGCATTGTAAAGAGAAGCACAGAGACCCAGTGATGACATCACTGGGTCTAAAATAAGGTATGTAATGAAAACTGAAAGGTTTTATTTAAAAATGTCTTCAGCTTTAATAAGATGGTAACTTATCTGTTTCTGTTGATGCTTCCTCCATGTTTGACAGTTCTTGAATCCCATTTTATGATGTTTTTTAATGATGTTTTCTCTTTGCAGGAACGTTGGATCTTCCAGACATTCATGCCTCACATGATTACATCTCCACCTATCAGGAAATATTCCTGTCACCCCCGCACATCTCCAGAGACATCCAGCAACTGAAGTCTTCCTCGTCCAGCCAGTACAGCCCATCGTGACCCCCTGAGGACAATCTGTAAAGACTGTCACCCCAAGAAATGTACTATAATGTATATTTTCCGCTTTATTTATTTAGCTATTGTTTATAAACTGAAAACATGTTCAGATTTGTTTACATAACTTTTTTATTTATTTTTTTTAATTTTAAACATTTGAATTTATATTAACCGTCATACAAAATTTGTATTCCTTGTAGCTCATATCCATTACATGTTTTAAGACTAATGGAATTGTGAGGGATTGTACATGGTGAACTTTTGTAGTCTAATTTAAAGGAAAATATCACTTTCACATAAAAAAAAACCAAAAAACTAAACTTGTGTGTGTGTGTGTGTGTGTGTGTGTGTGTGTGTATGTATGTGTTTCTAAACTACTGCCATAGGGGTTATCTATAAGGATATAAATGCCTCCTGCATGTATCTTTACCTGTCAAATGTCTCCCCTCTGTCTGTCATGAGAACCGAAAAACTGCATATTCTGTGGGCGGGTCTGTTGTCTGGAGCTCGGTGGGTGGAGTCGTGATGTCAGTAGACTCCCCGCCCACCTCTACACTCCCCTTGTCAATATGCATTTTCTCTGTGTATTTCTTACACTGAACTTCTGCTATGATCTCTAACATCCAGTGAAAAGACAGGAAAGTAACCACATAACTTAAGCATGCCAAATCATGCTGAGGTGTGGAACAGCCAATCCTTGCAGAGCTGCTGAAGAAAGGAGTGGGGGTGGGAATTAAAAAAAAATCATGCATGTCTTAGGCTAGTGCACGAGATATATAAATCACCTGTCACTCACAGCAAGGGGGAGGATTTGACAAAGATTTTCTCTGTTTGTCAAGTTTTATCTCACTGAACAATAAAAGGGGATTTCTCAGAGATGGAATAACTCTTTGTGGCAAGACTGGGCTCAAATGATAGGAAATCTTATACTCTACATTATGACACAAAAAAAAAAAAATTGGGTTTATACCTGCTTTCCTTTTTGAAGAGTTATTTACATCTGCATCGCTCTTCAGCAAGCATTAGACAGGCACTGAGGAGGTGTCATCTCCTCCCTGCCTGCTTTAACCCCCCTAAAAACCAGATACCGCGTGTGTTGTGCAAAACATTGCGGCTACAGCATGTGTTACACCCTCGGCCGTTGCCTCTGCTGCTAATGGGGGAGCAGTTGAGGTACAATAAAAACATGACTTAACCACAGCATTCCCTCCCCTCTCAAATCAAAAATGTAAAGGAGCCCTAAAGGTGTGTTCTCACATTCAACAATGTCCGCTTCTTTCTTGAATAATCCTGTCCAGTGCTATATATTCAGCAGGGTGACCAGTGCCTGCAACATCCCCCCGCCCGACCGCTGTAAATGGTCTGACATAATCTCATAAATGCAATCCATGTTGTTGCTGTGTTTATTAAAAGTAGGCATCTGCTGCCCGTGGGGTTGATTTTTACTAAAACTGGAGAGTGCAAAATCTGATGCAGCTCTGCATGGTAGCCAATCGGCTTCTAACTTCAGCTTGTTCAATTAAACTTTAAGAAAAAAACAAAAACCTGCCAGCTGATTGATTTCTATGCAGAGCTGCACCAGTTTTTGCACTCTCCAGTTTTAGTAAATCAACTCCGATGTGTCCATGCTCATCTCTTCCTACTGCACCCTATCAACCAATGTGCTGTAGGACAGGGTTACTATGGGGTTAACGGCTGGCCTATCCACATCATGGCAACTCATGACACTGATCCAGGGCAGGCAGCATGCAGGGAGTCTCCCTTCTCCAGTCTTGCTCCACCTCCCGTCCTCTACTGCACTGCTGCAGCCAAAAGGTAGGGCTCTGATGTAAGGCTCGGTTCACACTATTGTGTTTTTGTTCATGCTTTTTTTCAGAAACACAGGACATTATTTTTAACATGGGTTCCTATGTAACATGTTCACATCAATGCATTTTTGTGCCTCTGCATTTTTGGAAAGGATCATAGACTTTTTTAAATGCAAAACGCTGCTTTTTTGGTTTAATAGACTTCAATGGAGAAGCTGCAGCAAAGCATGTAGTGTGTTTTTTTACAGTGAGTTGCAATTTTAAATCTGCCCAACAACAAATTTGCCAAAAAAACATAAAAAATGCAAATCGTGGTAAAAACCCCAAAACAAGCTCTCCAGCGATGCGCAAAAGCAACATGCATCGGTGTGAATAGAACCTCAAAGGGATCTTGGTGAAGGGAGTTCCAGTGATAGGGGACTCCGCTGTTATATGACTCTGTGAATGGGACAAATACAATATGATGGGGGGGGGGGGGGGGGGGTGCTGATGTATAGGCCGAACCTGTGATGTGATGGGGGGAGGGGGGGGGGGGGTGGTGAGATCTCAAGAGGGTTTTTGATGTGTACTTAATATTATGAAGGTGGTTCTGTGCATCGTCCTAAGGTCAGTTTTCCCATCAATAAGTAACTTGTACATTTTAGATTGGGGTGCCTCAAGATTTTGGATATTTTTAAAAGGTGCTGCGACTAATAAAAGGTTGAGAAATGTGAAGTTAAAGTGGTTCTAAAGCCAGAAGATTTTTTTTTTTTTTAAACCCTAATGCTTTAAGGTAAAAAACCTTTGCCATGCAACTTTCCCACCCAGCCCCCTTATACTTACCTGAGCCCAATCTTGATCCAGCAAGGTGCATGACAACTGTGACTCTCTTGGCTCTCCTCATTGGAAAGAATGACAGCAGCGGGAGGCATTGGCTCCTGCTGCTGTCAATTACAGCCAGTGAGGAGAGAGTAGGGAGCATCAGTGGATACACAGAGCTGGCGAGCTCTGCTGCTATCGACAGGGAGCGAGCGCCTTGGCAAGAGGGAGGGGCCAGGAGCACTGATGGGAGGGCCTCAGAAGAGAAGGCTCGGGGCTGCTTTGGGAAAAACCACTGCACAGAACAGGTAGGTATGACATGTTTGTTATATTTAAAAAATAAAATGTTAGAGTAGGTGAGGTTGAAAAAAGACATAAGTCCATCAAGTCCAACATATGTGTGTGATTATAGGTCATGTGTTGTCTTTTAGAATCACTTTAAAGTACAAGTGGAGGCATCTGTCTCTTGCATATTAAATATGCAGCAGCTTGTAATTCTGCACTTTTAAAACAAATAAACTGCCATAAAGCTTGATCACCTTCATACTTTTTTGCAAAGCTTCTCCCCCCCAGAGACAGGTCTACAAACTACATCTCCCAACATTCATAGCGCTATTTCTATGCAGTAGGGCTCCAGGGAAAGTTGGCAGAGTTGAAGAATAGGTCATTAATGAGCATATTTGCTACAGTATATCACACAACCCCACATTACATGGCTGCCTCCAACTGTGGTTCATGAAACCTTTGGCAACAAGGTATTCAGGGAAGATGCAGATGTATTGTCACCACTCCAAAGGAAATAAAAGAAAACAGACTTTAGATTGCTGAAAGGTAGATTGTGCAACTTTACAGTACATGTTAAAGGAACAAAGACACTAATCCACATTATCTTGTGTTGCTGCATGAAATTGATCTTACTTTGCTTTATCTATAATTCTACTTTAAATAAACACACATTGTTCCACAAAATAAAATTAAAAAAACACTTTAAAAAACTTATAGAACACAAAGATGCTGATAACTAGAGTTCTTTCTTCCATAGATTATTTTCTGATCACTCTACTTGACATTTCTGTAAAAGATAAAAAATATAATAATTTCTTCTCTTGTTATATAAAAAGTGAGACAAAACTGAACAATTGCCTAGGCTTGAAGTGATTTTAAAGCTATCATTTTTTTTTTTTGTTTAATTAAAATAATAAATGCATTATACTTACCTGCTGTGTGCAATGATTTTGCACAGAGCAACCCCGATCCTCTTCTTCTGGGGTGCCCTGCCGGCATTCCTGGCTACTCCTCTTCGGCGAGTACCCACCATAGAACACCACTTTCTATGGGGGCATTCATGCAGGCTCGCTCCTGAGCTGCCCCGTCTGCATCTATAGACATAGGCAGTGCGACTCGGCCCTGCCCCCGCTTCCTAGTCACAGAATTTGATTGAACGCAGCAGGAGCCAATGACTTTCGCTGCTATCAATCTGCCCAGTGAGAAGTGAGAGAGCCGCTACTCTGGTGCACATCGCTGGTTCGAGATCAGGCTTAGGTAAGTATGGGGGGGATCCTGCAGCACCTTAATGCATAGAATGTGTTTTGGATCACTGTATTACAATACTTTTTCTCCATTTCGTGGGGAAAAGCTCTGGGCACATCCAGAAAAATTCAGGAATGATACCCAGACATAACTTTTTTAACATATGTTCCCTTTAAATAATTTTTTATCTGGTTGTCTTCTCCATCATAACCTTTATCCTTAGGCCCCTTTCACACTGGGGCGGTTTGCAGGCGTTATTGCGCTAAAAATAGCGCCTGCAAACCGCCCCTAAACAGCCTTCGCTGTTTGTTCAGTGTGAAAGCCCGAGGGCTTTCACACTGAAGCGGTGCGCTGGCAGGACGGTAAAAAAAGTCCTGCGAGCCGCATCTTTGGAGCGGTGCATTCACTGCTCCTAAACCGCTCCTGCCCAATGAAATCAATGGTACAAGGGGTTTTAACCCTTTTTCGGCCGCCAGCGGGGGGTTAAAACCGCACCGCTAGCGGCCGAATACCGCGGTAAAACAGTGCTAAAAATAGCGCTGTTTTACCGCCGACGCCCCCTACCGCCCCAGTGTGAAAGTGGCCTAAACCTCTAAAAAAAAAAAAAAAATCCCTAGGATTTTTAGGGTTGGAGGGTTATAGTAGGTTTAAAATTTAGGGTTATGTTTGGTTAAGGTGGAGTTATGGCTAGGGTTAGGTTTTGCAGGGTGTTTAGAGTAAACATTAGTGTAGGGTTAGGCTAGTGTTGGGTAAGGGGGTTTCGAGTTCTTTTTTTTTTTTTTATAGATGTGCAACAAATACAATAAATCATAGACATCTCATACATAACAGCCAATGACATGGTACAAGAGGTGCATAAAGTAGGCAGATAAATTCCACAAGGCAATCAATAAGCAAGCACAGTGAACATTGATTGTAAACTAAAGTAAGGAGCACGTCAATGTCAGCAATTAGTCAGGGATATTCACGGGAGAACCAAAGGAGCCGCCTGCTGAGGTGAAATATCTGGGTCTAATCTGAAATACAAAGAAAGTTTCCCGGAAGAGATTATCAATCATGGAGGGGGTCCAGCTGGATTTTGTGCACTCCAAAAAATGTTTTGTATTTTATGGTTGGAGCAGGTTAGGTTTTTTAGGGTTAGGTTGGGATCAGGTTTTGTAGGGATAGAGTGAGGTTTGCATTAGGGTTAAGAATAGGAGTAGGCTTTTTATGGTAGGGTTAGGTTTGTTAGGGTAGTGTTTTATTAGTATAATCCATTATTCATTTCAAGTGGAAAAACCGCAAGGATTCAAGACAGGCCAGATTTAGGAAAGCCTACTCTTACCGATATTTTCCACTTTTGATGGTGACTGAAGCTCGTTGCTTGTTATGATCCCATCAAACCCTGAGGTAAGGAAGGTTTCACTGTCCTCTTCCATTCCCACCAGCAACGTCATGAAATCCACCACTGTGTCAATGTTCTCCCGGTTCCTGGACATGTCCTTGAGTGAGCAGAGAACACTCAGGCGACTGAATGATTTAAGCTCGCATATATTGGCCCGAAGGAACAGAATAATAATATTTAGGTCATTAATAGGGCAACCCAACATCTTCTTGCTCAGAAGATCGAAGGCTGGGAGCATTTCATAGACATTCAGGAATTGTTTGTCCCAGTGGAAGAGCTTGGTCAAATTGTACAATATCACCGGAACCAAGAGGATGTAGACAGCAGCATTGACCACGCTGATTAGCTGGAAGATGGTCAGCGATATCAGTTTACATCTGACAAATGTGGAGGAGGAAGTGTCCGATGCATGAAAGTCCGGTTTGATATGACAGTTGAACTCTTCTTGATAGAAGACGCTGAGGTGGAAGAAGCCAAGGTAGAAACAGGTAATGACAATGAAAATTAGCAAGAGAATGTTCCGGAAGAGATAGGTGAATGCGATGAAGTGGGAACGCTGTTTGCCGCTCAGGTAACGTTCCAACAGAGGGTATTCAAAGTAGCGCACATGGCGGGCACTAAAAATTAAGAAAAAGAAGTGTGATTGATCTATACATAGTATTGGATGATGTCCACCAAAATTTTCATTTATGAGTTCCTCTTACAAAGTTGGGGTAACCTTACTGTGCATTGTATCTCAGTATATGTTTATTGCTGATACAGTATGTGTTTGGTATTGATTAACCGTAGAACGTAATACTAAGGGATGGAAACCCTAATCTATATTCTGGAACTAACACCAACTCCCAAATTTGAACGTAACCCTACTAAGCTCACGGCACCTTTTCAGCTCCTCCCAGAACAGCTGCGGGTCAGGACAGCTCCTGTGGGTCTTCACCAAGTGCTGGACCAGCTTGATGGATCGATTGTAGGATTTGTCCAGTTCGTCGATAATGAAGAGGAGATCAGTGTACAGCGCAGACCTGGAGATATACTTCCAAAGTACGACTGGAAGGTACATGGCGATAGCCACAACTGTCAGCGTGAATGGGAAAACCTGCAAAGTGACAGGACAGGGTGAACATCTTGTCAGTGGCAACCTCCTTGTTTCTTTCATAACCACTTCAGCACCAGAAAATTTTACCCCGTTCATGACCAGGCCATTTTTTGCTATTTGGCACTGCTCCCCTTTAACTGGTAATTGCGTGGTCATGCAACACTGTACCCAAATAACATTTATATAATTTTTTTTTTCACACAAATTCTTTAGGTGGTATTTGATCACCATTGGTATTTTTTATTGTATAAGCAAAAAAAGACCGAACATCTTGAAAAATAAACAATATTTTTTACTTTCTGCTATAAAACATTAAATAAAAAACATTTAAAAATCAAATTTCTTAAAAAATTTACGCCAAAATGTATGCTGGTAAAAAAAAATCTCAATATGTGTATATTATTTGGTTTGCGTGAAAGTGATAGCGTCTACAAACTATGGAATATATATTGTGTTTTTTTTTTCTTCTTTACCACCAATGGCGATGATCAGCGACTTATAATGGGACTGTGATAGTGCAGCGGGCACTAACTGACTGCAAATAATACAGTCATCAGTGCTAATACCATACACTCAGTGTACTAATGACACTGGCTGGAAAGGGGTTAACACCCAGGGCAATCAAGGGGTTAAATGTGTGCCTAAAGCCGGGTACACATGAGCTGAATGTCGGGAGACAATGGTCGATTCAAAAAATAAACAGCCAACATTCGGCTCGTGTGTATGTCAGTCTTTCTGACAGAGGCCAGCCGGCTTCTGTTGGACAAGCATGCTGGAAAACCAGCACTCGACGACTCCTGATCAGTGCTCTCAGCCAGTGGCCGCACCCCTGTCAGAACAAAACAGCTCAGCAGGCGAGATCTCTGAACTAACCTTGCATGGTTACTACAGTGGCTCCGTCAGGAGCTGACAGCAAAAAAAAAAAACGGGGGGGCGTGGCCTGGACATGGCTGAGTAGGGACACGTTTTGGTGAAGCTCCCGGCCTTCTCCTATCTCACCCGGATAGATTTGCTCCTTTGACCGCAGAATGCTCTCCTCCAAGAAGCGCACAGCAAAGAAAGCTAAAAAGAACAACAAATTGTCCCCCCCAGACGCAGCACAGGGAGAATTATTAAGGATTTTCCAACAACTGCAGTCAGGCTCCCCGGAACTTAAGATGGCGGCGGCACATGCTTCCCTAGCTGCAAGCTCCACACACGATATCCCTCCGGACTCACCTACGGGATCTCAAAGCCCGGAGTTTCTCGCCAATGTACTGCCATCTCGATCATCTGGCTCACGGACACCATCGCAGACACCCCTACTATTTGGTACAGACGAGGAGTTGAGAGCCATCCTCCAGGCCTTACCAACGAAGGCAGACATCGAAACTCTGATAGGCAAAGTGGAGGCAGCGCACCGCAAAGAGATCAGAGCAGTCAAGCAAGAAGTGCACTCCCTCTCGGACAGACTCACGGCGGGAGAGGCTTCCGTGTCGGAGATCGATCGCAGAGTGTCGGTGTTGGAGTCACAACACAGGGCGCAGGCTGAGGCGGCGATAGGATTACAACTTCATATGGAAGAAATGGAGGACAGAAGCCGCAGGAATAACCTGCGACTCCGAGGCCTCCCTGAGGCTACGGGCCCGGCAGATCTAGCAGACACGGTGGCAGATATCTTCCGGAGGGTGGCGGGGGATCAAATACAGGGGCGCATGGAGTTTGACCGCATACACAGAGCTCTGGGCCCTAGATCGGAAGACCCGACCAGACCCCGAGACGTCATATGCCGGCTCCACCACTACGCTCACAAAGATATCATTGCACGGAAAGCATGGGAAACGCAAGACCTAGAACTGGATGGAGCGGCACTAACAATCCTTCCGGATATCACAAGAGCCACACTTCAACGCAGAGCATTACTGAAGCCCCTTCTGGAGGTGGCGAGAGGACACAATGCCACTTACCGGTGGGGATTCCCTTTGTCGGTCACCTTCCGGAAGAACCAGCGCTCCTTTGTGCTCCGTACCCCGGACGCTCTGCCGGCTCTATTTGAATTCCTGTCGGCTGAGCCTATTGAGGTCCCAGACTGGCTGAGCTTTATTCCACGATCACAAGGGCGCAGGAATAACCCCACGATGAGCGGTGGACTGCCCCCAAGACCTCCGAGGAACAGGCGACGATCCCGGGCGATGTCCCCTGAAGATGGCCGAGAGGCGTGAGTACTTGTTCCCCGTTAACGTTACCCATCCTCTCTTGCGGTCTCTCCCCCAGTGATTCACCCACTTTCGTTAGATATACCCTGGTTCCCGTGCGCCGGGTGATGGACAGCCCCTGTGTTACGTCCCTCCACACCCTGCATGTCTCACAGACGGAGCCGGTGGGTATTATACCTGCCGCTGAAGCGAGAGCCGTATGTCCCCCTCGGGATCCCCCGTGACTTGATTAGTGAACTGGACATAAAGACAAACCGCATGTACACAACTTGGAAAAGGATTTGCTAGTTCACCATCAAACTGAGACTGAGCCCCCCTCTCAACTAGAAACCAGACTTGAGCTCAATAATCCGACCCAGAGGTATTCTGAAGAGACCCACTCCCCAACACCGCACCAACAAGGGAGATTATGGTGCTATATAAAACCCCACCTCTGATACTACCCTGATCTATACCACATCCAGCACACCTTATATGCTAGATAACTTGAGTCTCTGTACCTGCAAGTGACAGGATCTCGGTACCGGGAACCGGATTGTACTGAAGGGATTTTGTACCAAATCAAGGTCCCCCGGAGGACAAAAGGAGAGATTTAACCCCCTTTGGTGCTCTGAAAAAGCTGTCCGATGTCTAGATGTGGACTATTTTTTCTTACTAATATAAGTGCACTAACCACTAATTTATTCACAGGATAAGGGTACATTATGTAACTACAGTGTGATTTTAGACCCAATCCTGCAGCCTTGTCCCAGGTGTGGGGTTCTGGGATTGGGCCTCATGCTTACAGTGGTTGGTGCAGTGAGAATAACATTCCTGAAGGATGGGGGAGTTCCGGGGATGTGGGGGGAGGAGGACGGAAGCCGCCTAGACGAGATCAGGCCGCCATATTGCTGGGAATACACTCTGGGTCGAGAGATCTCCTTCCTCACAGGCTCAGGACTTACACCCACCACCGAGGGAGGAGGTTTGATCTGAAATAGATAGATCCCGGATTGGGGATATACGGGGTGTAGGAATATGTCAGGGAGGGAGAAGGGGGGAATTAAATCTCCTCAGAGGATCATCAAACCTTGGAGTTATGCGATCCTTGAGAGACGTGACGGAGAGCAGCGTTCCGATTAGGGACCTCTCTAGGGCCCAACATCAGCAGTGCTATGGGACACCCCTCTTAGTAGATGGGAGACACAGGGAAACACCAGGGTTCCATCATTGCTATCTAACACATTACTGGGGGAGGGGTTTACAGACCACTCTAGACCGATTGGGTAAACACTAAGGTTCATGTTTGCTTATACCTTCTCAATATCAGGTATATTTACATTGTTTTAAACCTGCTCTCGTTTTAATACGAATGTTCTAGATTCCCACGGTTCAGGCTCATTTCAGTAGTCTGCTTCTAAATAGAATATTGAATCTATCTGTCTGGGTGGGTGGGAGGGTCGGGACCTTGCCCTGTTGGTCAGGTACTACCTTCTCCCCCAATTAGGCCTGCACACAGCCCCCCGACTTTGAGGGGGGATTGTGTGTGTATTCAAGTTACTACTTGTTAATAGAATAATTACAGGTATATTTAGTGACCTGTCTTGTGCTTTTATCCTCACAGTAGGGGTGAGACTCTTTTCCTCCTCCCCTGGGTGGATTCTATTAATCTATACTTTCTCCTTTTCTCTCTCCCTCTCTTGCCCCCCCCCCCCCTGTCCCCCTTTTTTTTTTTTTTTTCTCTCTGATTGTTGGGTCCCCCCCCCCCTATTTCCTCTAGGCAGCCAGAGCGATGGACTCCATAAAGGTATTATCGCTCAATGCAAAGGGCCTAAACATCCCAGAAAAACGGCGGATGCTTTTATCTGACCTCAGGATCTCCCGGGCAGATATTGCATTTGTTCAGGAAACCCATTTTAAACTTGATAAGCTCCCGTTGCTCAAAAACAGATACTTCCCAGTGGCATATCACGCCACTAATCCTACAGCCAAAACCAAAGGTGTATCCATACTAATTTCCAGTAGGGTCCCCTGGCAACACCAAGCAGTGCTCAAAGATCCGGAAGGACGTTTTGTGTTCTTAAAGGGTCGAGTGGGTGACACCACACTCACCCTAGCGGCGATCTACGCTCCTAATGACCACCAGAACGCCTTTATATCTAACACTCTAGACAAATTGGGGGAGTTCACGGAAGGTCAGTTAATTTTAGGGGGAGACTTTAATGTCCCCCTCATCCCTTCCGCAGATACGTCCTCTGGACATTCCTCGATTCCCCCGTCACACAGAAAACATATAGCTAACTCCCTACACAAAGCACAATTGGTCGATGTGTGGCGTCTACAGCACACGGGGGAACGAGACTACACTTTCTATTCGCAAACACATAAGCTTTACACCAGAATAGACTATTTTTTAATACCCCACTCCCAACTACACTCCGTCGTGGATTCTTCGATAGGACACATTACATGGTCAGACCACGCCCCCATCACCCTCACGTATACCCTCACAGGGACATTCTCATCCAGATCCAGGACCTGGAGGCTAAACGAAAGCCTTCTCCAGATTCCCGAAGTTTTAGCGGACGCAACACAAACATTGACCTTATACTTCCAAGAGAACGATCAACGAGACTGTGATCCGGGTGTCCTCTGGGAAGCCCACAAGGCAGTCCTCAGGGGCTTGCTGATCAGACATGGAGCACGTATAAAAAGAGAAAGAAATGAACAGTTAACAACACTCCTCAAAGCCTTGTCTGTGACAGAAGCGCGCCACAAACACGCCCCATCCCAGACTTCAGAGAAGGAACTAGGGAAACTACGCACACAAATCTCTGACCTGTTACATTACAAAGCCAAAGCAGCGTTACAACGTTGCAGACAAATCAGTTATGAATCAGGAGACAAATGCGGGAAAATATTAGCCAGAGCAGTTAGGGAACAAAAACAAGCAGCCTACATACCACAAATAATGGGCCTAGATACACAGAAAGTCACTCTCCCAGAACAAATATCGAATGCTTTTAGGGACTTTTACGCCAAGCTATATAATCTCTCACATACCCCACCCACACAACTGGCCATTAATGAATACGTTCGGTCCTCTCAGATTCCCGTACTTTCTGCGGAGATAGGGGAGGAACTGGACGCACCAATTACTCTAGAGGAACTCCAAAACGCCATTGGTGACATGAAGCCAGGAAAAGCCCCGGGCCCGGATGGGTACACCGCCCAATATTACAAAACCTTCCTACACCTCATAGGCCCACGCATGGTAGCTTTCTTCAACGCTGTTGGAGCAGAAGCAACCTTTCCAAGGGATACTTTAAAGGCTCACATATCAGTGATACCTAAAGAAGGCAAAGACCCGTCTTTATGCGGGAGCTATAGACCCATCTCCTTGCTGAACATTGATTTAAAACTATTTTCCAAAATTCTAGCAACCCGTCTGTCCCAACATCTTCAGTCATTGGTCCATCTAGACCAGGTGGGCTTTATACCCACTAGAGAGGCGCGTGACAATACTATAAAAGTATTAAATCTCCTCCATGTGGCGAACGCTAAAGACTCCCCATGTGTGTTATTGAGCACAGACGCTGAAAAAGCGTTCGATAGGGTCAATTGGAACTTCATGTTCACAGTACTTCGCCACATTGGTTTGGGAGAAAGGATGATCAACTGGATAAGTAAAATATATTCCAACCCCACGGCACAAGTGAAGGCTAATGGGATACTTTCATCCCCATTCCCCATCACAAATGGAACAAGACAGGGGTGTCCTCTTTCACCCCTTCTCTTCGCGCTCTCATTGGAACCATTCCTCTGTAAAATAAGACAAAACCAAGACATACAAGGACTCTCAATAGGTGATACTCAATACAAAATTTCGGCATATGCAGATGATCTGCTTTTCTCACTGACTAATCCCGCGATTTCTTTACCAAACCTCCTGAAAGAATTTGACACATATGGTTCCCTCTCGAATCTAAAAATTAATTTTACCAAATCAGCTGCCATGGGTATCGCACTCTCTCCCCCTACCATGCAGTCAATGCAAACTAGCTTTCGGTTTAAGTGGACGACATTAGCGTTAAATTATCTAGGTACAAACATCCCACAAGACATTAGACGTACATATGAGCTAAACTTCCCTCCTATCTTAACTACAGCTAGGTCCCTCCTTGAAAAATGGAACAAAGGACTGCACTCATGGTTCGGCAGATGCAACCTCATAAAAATGTGCATCTTACCCAAATTTATATATCTGCTCCAAGCTCTTCCCATACACATTCCGCACTCCTTTTTCAAACAAGTACATGCTCTGTTCACCAAATTTATTTGGGCCAACAAAAAACCCCGTATCAGTAGGACAATGCTATCTCTTCCCAAACAATTTGGAGGTCTGGCTTTCCCAGATCTCAAACAATATAGACTGGCCACCCATTTGGGACGTATCCTAGACTGGAGACGCAATGTACAAACCAAGCTTTGGGTTCGGTTGGAACAAGCTCAAACAGATATACCCTTGAGCGGCGCGCTCTGGTGCTGCGACACCTTGCCCCAGAAACTGAAAACACATCCACTAATAGGTACCACACTGAGCTGCAGTAGTCAGGGTGCCATTCACTCCTCTCTCACCTCAAACAACTCCCCCTTATACCCGATTTTGGGTAACCCAAATTTTGAGCCGGGCCTCCATTCCACTGAGCTCGAGTCCTTGAGACAATTGGGCTTTGACCATGCCGCAAAATTTGTGACGAACGGTCGTTGGCCGACGATAACGGAACTAACCGACGCGACGGGTAGATACCAACTTTCCTTTTGGAAAGCTGTGCGATTACACCATTTCCTACACTCAATCCCTAACCCTCAAGACTACTCCAGACAACTGACGTCCTTTGAAGAGATATGTTCAGGCGTTGAACCAGTGGCGAGGACACTCTCTAAAATGTACGTACTACTCAATACGCCCCCCACACAACCACACCTCCCCTGCCTAACCAGTTGGGAAAGGGACCTTAATCGCGACTTCTCGGAGACACAAAAACAAAAAATCATTACTCATGCACTCAAAACATCACTTTGCACCAAAATCCAGGAGACAAACTATAAGATTATGACAAGGTGGTACCTCACTCCTTCCAGACTACATAAATGTTTCCCGGCCACCTCAGATCGTTGTTGGCGATGTGGGGAGGGAGAGGGTACCCTACATCACATTTTTTGGTCTTGCCCAAACCTACAGAATTTCTGGGGGGAGGTTCGACGTATCACGCAAAAATTCACAGAGTATGTGGTCCCCGACGATGCTGCCTTCTTCCTTTTACACTTATCAACCATTCCGATTAAAAGATATAAAAAATCCCTACTACGCCACCTATTGAATGCAGCCAAGGCGTGTATACCAATTCATTGGAAAAAACAGAATGCTCCAACCATCGCTGAATGGCTGCGTAAGGTAAACGAGCTAAATACAATGGAAGACCTGGTTCTCACGGCACAACACAAAAGAGAGAAGTATTCAGACACCTGGGCTATTTGGAATGCTTTTGTTTACTCAGAGGAGGGTGTCTCCCTTCTGGGTTCATAGTTTACTCGGATGTCGCTAGAGAATACAATTGCCATTACTGGACATTCCCTCGCTCTGTCTGCCTCCCACCCCTTCCCCCCCCCCCTCTTCTGCTTCTCTGCTTCCATCTCCTCTATCGTTTCTTATTTTCAATCTATTCCTGTCTTACTCTTTCTCTCCTCTTTCTATGGAAAATTGGAAAAAGTTGGGAGGAGATCCATTTGTTACTGGATAAATGGGCGCTAAAGGGTAAAATTCGAACCATAAACGTCCCCACACTTATAATTGTGTCCTGAACAGAAAGTTGAACTTATCTACCTAAAATTTTACAACTTTGTATGTGCTTTAGGAAATATTTACTGCATTTATCTACTGTATGTTGCACTGGGACTTCTCCCTCCGTTGACGCTTAATAAAGATTATATTTGAAAAAAAAAAAAAAAAAAAACGAATAGTGTTTAACAATGTGTAATGTGTGTGTTATGTGCTGCTTTTTACTACATGTGCGTGATCTAATCCAGGATGCAAGCAGCAACGTACGGGCATGTCGCAGCCCATCCGCGGTACAATGCGGGTCGGCGCTCTGCAAGTTGTTAAAGAGGTTGTAAACCTCCCTGTATGCTTTGTACCTTTAGGTAAGCCTAGAATAAGACTTACCTATAGGTACTGTAAATATCTCCTAAACGTGCATCGATGATGTGCGCTGATGATGTCATTGGCACATGAGCTCTGAAGGAACTGCCGCCCGTGCCGTTTCTTCAGAAGCGAGCGCCGTGATGTCACGCGGCTCCGGCAAGTCACACAGCCATGTGTCCCTGGCCCCCGGGAGGAAGGCGGGCGAAGATGGATGCGGAGATGACGATTTTGTTTGTGGGTAAGTGTCACATAATGTGCTAGTATGCATCGTATGCCTTTACTTTACAGGGAAGGAAAAAAAAAAGAATTTACTTCCGCTTTAAAGGGTCAGTCCACCCAAAAGTGATATTTTAGTTGTAAGTGGAGCCTAGGGGCCAGATTCTAATATGTCTTGGATGCTCCCACAAAGAGATGTCCCAGTCTTATATCCAGACTCTTCTCTCAATCTGGGAGACTCAAGTGTTGGTGTTAACTTTTGTCTGTCTTATTTCCCACTGTTACATTCTCCATGCTATAAAATAAACACCCAGCATGAATGGTGGGAGCCCATCATAATGGGCACAGCAGGTGTGCAAACCTGGGAACACAGAGCAGGGAGGATAGTGGGAACCCCTAATAATGGGCACAGCAGGTGTAAAGATCCAGGAACTCTGTGCAGGGATGGTGGGAACCCCTAATAATGAGCACAGCAGGTGTAAAGACCCGGGAACTCTGTGCAGGGATGGTGGGAACCCCTAATAATGAGCACAGCAGGTGTAAAGACCCGGGAACTCAGTGCAGGGATGGTGGGAACCCCTAATAATGAGCACAGCAGGTGTAAAGACCCAGGAACTCTGTGCAGGGATGGTGGGAACCCCTAATAATGAGCACAGCAGGTGTAAAGACCCGGGAACTCAGTGCAGGGATGGTGGAAGCTCTTTATAATGAGCACAGCAGATGTACAGACTTTGGCACTCAGGACGGGGATGGTGTGAGCCCCTCATAATGGACATAGCAGGTGTGCAGTCCACAGCAGCTAGAAGAAACGATCAGGTAGGTTCTATCATACTCCAAACACTGAAGTGTCAGTTTTTGGTGGACTGACCCTTTAGGCTATGTTTCCACTATTGCGTCCCCAAAGTCGCGCGATTTTGTCGCGATTTTTTACCGCGATTTTACAGCGACTTTTTTCCGCGATTTGAAGCAATGCCTGTATCTATGGACCTCAAGTCGCATCAAAGTGGGACCAAAGTAGTGCAGGAACTACTTTGAAGTCGCTGCGACTTGAAGTCGCACAGATATGAACGGTACTCATTGGAAATCATGGGAAACAATTTGTCATGCGACTTTTCAGTCCCAAGTCGCATGAAAAGTCGCACTAGTGGAAACAGAGCCTTAATCTCAGCAAGTAATCTGATGGACGTGGCCAGCTGACCTCCTGGCAGATATGAAGGGCAGCTTTCCTTGTTACAAAGACCTTCTAGATGTGAGGACACATGGAAATGAGCTGTCCTATGTATGGCTGATGAGTGTAGAATGCATTGTCAGTACAAAAATCAGCACTTCATTCTCAGAATTGTTCTTACCTTATGGATCCACAGGGAGTAGACAATGTGCTGTCCACCAGCGGTGAAGTCGTGGTGCGTCAGGGACTGCCAACAGTGCTTATCTACAAACTGCGTTTGCTTCAAAGAGAAGTTATTTGGAGGGAAGCAGATTATTTGTGAACCTGGAAAAGGAGAATTATTTCAGGATGATAAGGGCTCATTCACACCAGTGGGCATACTGGGGCACATAGTGTACGCTCGCTGGTGTGTACAACTTGAATATCTGTGCAACATTATAGGCACATTAATGAGCGATAAAGGCTGCTTTACTTAAAGCAGTATTAAACCCAAAAGCAAACGTTTAATATATTGCAGCTTACCAATTCTTCGATGTGACGGCTGCATTCGTTTCCTTTTTAAGGCTTTCTTTTTTCTATTTTTATATGGTGACCCAGCCAGCAAGTCTGTTGCTTTTTACAAGCTCAAGCTCTCCAGCAGAGCATGTCCGTTTACATGGCTGAGACAAACCATTTAATGACTGGCAGGGTCATTAAAATGATCAGCTTTTACTTATTCAAGCAAAACCTTTATCCCAAAAATGAAAATAATGGTTATGCCCCGTACACACGGTCGGACATTGATCGGACATTCTGACAACAAAATCCATGGATTTTTTCCGACGGATGTTGGCTCAAACTTGTCTTGCATACACACGGTCACACAAAGTTGTCTGAACGCGGTGACGTAAAACACGTACGTCGGGACTATAAACGGGGCAGTAGCCAATAGCTTTCGTTTCTTAATTTATTCTGAGCACGCGTGTCACTTTGTGCGTCGGATTTGTGTACACACGATCGGAATTTCGGACAACGGATTTTGTTGTCAGAAGATTTTATAGCAAGCTCTCAAACTTTGTCTATGGAAAATGTGTAATGGAGCCTACACACGGTCGGAATTTCCGACAACCAGGTCCTATCACACATTTTCCATCGGAAAATCCTATCGTGTGTACAGGGCATTATGCCACGTACACACGATCAGAAATGCCACCAGCAAAACTCCGATGAGAGCTTTTTGTCGGAAAATGCGACCGTGTGTATGCTCCATCGGTCTTTTGCTGGCCGAATTCCAGCCAGCAAAAGATTGAGAGCATGTTCTCATTTTTTTCGGTCGGGAAAGGTTCCTATCCGAAAATGCGTTCACCTGTATGTAATTCGGACGCGCAAAAAATCACGAATGCTCGGAAACAATTCAACGCATGCTCGGAAGCATTGAACTTCATTTTCTCGGCTCGTCGTAGTGTTGCACGTCACCACGTTCTTGACGGCCGAGAGTTCAGAGAATTTTAGTGTGAGCGTGTGTATGCAAGGCAAGCTTGAGCAGAATTCCGTCGGAAAAACCATCCAAGTTTTTTCTGATGGAAATTCCGATAGTGTGTACGCAACATTAGTTGTAACTGATTATAAGGTGTGAGCTGGAGTTTGGATTCAATTTGTTAGTGTATCTAAATCTGCTAATACATTTAACACTAGCCTCCCCCCAGACTGACAGTGCTGTTGTGCTTGCTGTGCTCATTCCTCCAGAGTAGTGTCTCATTAATACTTGAGATGTGTTGCTGGGCAGATCAAAGGAGAACTGAATGATTGGTAAGCTGCACTATATTACTTTGTTGGTTTTGGGTTTAATACCGCTTTAAAGTGATAGATTCTGTATTGACCACAGTGGGTAAGGCTATAAGGAAGGTTGTGCTGATTATTTGAATACGACTTGCTAGCTTTTTGTCAAAAACAAATTCGGTTGTACATAGGTCACTCACCTGAAGACATTTCCCGGGCAAATGTTAAAGAAACTAGCAACAATGGCAGACCGACTGTCACCAACTTTATAATACGGTCCAGAGGTAGCTCCAGTCGCAGGGCTTTCTTGTTCAGCGGTTGGTCGGGCAGTAACGCATCCGATAGCATATACTCCGCTGCTCTGTGTGCGATCGACATGTTGTCAGCTAATATTAATTCCCAAAGAATCCAATGTATAAAAAATTCCCTTTAACTGGATCTCCGTTCCCCTTCTAGCTCACACGACCCACCAGAATGTCAGCGCCCGGCTCCTTCTCATAACGTTTAAATACTCCTGTCATGTTCTGCCAAAAATAAAACTCTTTTTTTTCACTATGAAAGAGCAGGATTGCACACAAGGCAGGCAAAAATAGACACCAATGTTACCCGGCTATTGACAGGCTGTAATTTGCTGACCACGAATTTGTAACGCTGCACTTTGCGAGCTCGAAAAAACAGAATATTTGTGGTGGGGTTCCATGTAGAAGTAGAATTTTATAGTAGAAGTTACAATTACCGAAGCACGATTTTCCCAGCTGGTTCTATATAAAGACATCTGAGGTTTTACCTACTTTATTCATTATTCCTCCCAACAAAGGGCCTGCCTTGTGGTGTAAAATGTGTTCAAAATCATCCTTACTCCAATCGGGGACTCCAGCCAGGAACAAGACTGGTGCGAAGTTCCTTTTCTTAGTGAAATAAAGGATGAGAGAACATTATTGGATATTATAAAATCCCATGGGTGATCACATACGCAATGCTTCCTGGGCAAATATGCACCCCCCAGCCACCCCATAGCCTGCATTCACACTAAAGCCTCGTGCACACGATCGAACTTTCCGATGGGAAATGTTGGATGTCAGGCTGTTGGTGGAAAATCAGACCGTGTGTATGCTCCATCAGACAATTGTTGGACTTTCCGCCAACAAATCTTGGTTAGCATGTCTTCAAATTTTCTGCCAACAAATGCGTGCTGTCAGATATTCCGATTGTGTGTACACAAGTCCGTCAAACAAAAGTCCAAAGTACAAACACGCATGCTCGAAAGCAGAAGCGGTCGGTCTTGTAAACTAGCGTTTGTAATGGAGAAATAACATTCGTGACGTGGCAAATTATGGAATCTTAAAATGCAGCGCACAATTCTCTTCTTCTTTAATGGGATAATAATGAAGCTGCTTTGCTGGTGATACTGATGGAGTTTTTAAACTAGTTTTCAAAGGCTTTTTTTTTCTAGTGATATCAAGAATAATATTATTATGATTTTTTTTTATTATTATTTGGGCAAGTTACCACAACACCATTATCCCGTAGTTTTTAAGATCAAAGATACAACTATGTTGGTGTCCCTTGTCAATTTTACATTGTATTTTATAAAATGTAACTTCCTACTCCCAAATAGGGATGAGCTTCATGCTCGAGTCAAACCCATGTTCGACTCAAACATTGGCTGTTCGGTCGTTCGCCGAATTCCGAATGTTATGGGCCGTTCGCGCCAAATTCGTGTGGCGCGTCACGGCCCATAATTCACTGCGGCATCGCAGTGCATTGCTGGCTGATGATTGGCCAAGCATGCACTATGACCCGCATGCTTGGCCAATCACAGCGCCGCCAGTAGAGAGAGCTGTAATTGCCCAAAGTCAGGGTGGCTTTGGCCAATTATGGCTCAGGGGGTTTAGAACACGTCCCACACTATATAAGGCTGCCTGCACGGCGGCCCTGTGTAGTGTGTGTTCTGGCGTTGAGATACATAGATAGACAGAGAGACAGTGTCATTTGATTTGAGTTAGATAGATTAGGCAGGACAGTCAGTGAGTTAGCTGCACTTACAGTGTATTGTGTATATATATGCATCCTAGGTGTTGCATATATATATATATATATATATATATATATATATATATATATATATATATACACACTGTATTCAGTTTAGCTAGATCCGTTCCTGTTATCTTCCTACTGACAGGCAGGCTTGTCTTGTTACAGTATTTACAGCTACCTGAAGAAAATTGCTGGTGTTCTTTTGATCCTATTAGTACCACAGTCAGGCAGCTAGACTATTTACAGTTAGTGTAGTGCGTCCTGCTCACAGTGTTCAGCTAAACCTACAAGTTATTTTTTGTGAGCTCTGCACAGTGTTCATCTAAAGCTACAAGTTAGTGTAGTGCGTCCTGCTCACAGTGTTCAGCTAAACCTACAAGTTATTTTTTTGCGAGCTCTGCACAGTGTTCATCTAAAGCTACAAGTTAGTGTAGTGCGTCCTGCTCACAGTGTTCAGCTAAAACTACAAGTTAGTGTAGTGCGTCCTCCTCACAGTGTTCAGCTAAACCTACAAGTTTTTTTTTTGAGTTCTGCACAGTGTTTATCTAAAGCTACAAGTTAGTGTAGTGCGTCCTGCTCACAGTGTTCAGCTAAAACTACAAGTTAGTGTAGTGAGACCTCTGCACAGTGTTCATCTAAAACTACAAGTTAGTGTAGTGCGTCCTGCTCACAGTGCTCAGCTAAAACTACAAGTTAGTGTAGTGAGACCTCTGCACAGTGTTCATCTAAAGCTACAAGTTAGTGCAGTGCGTCCTGCTCACAGTGTTCAGCTAAAACTACAAGTTAGTGTGGTGCGTCCTCCTCACAGTGTTCAGCTAAACCTACAAGTTATTTTTTTGCGAGCTCTGCACAGTGTGCATCTAAAGCTACAAGTTAGTGTAGTGCGTCCTGCTCACAGTGTTCAGCCAAAACTACAAGTTAGTGTGGTGAGACCTCTGCACAGTGTTCATCTAAAACTACAAGTTAGTGTAGTGCGTCCTGCTCACAGTGTTCAGCTAAAACTACAAGTTAGTGTAGTGAGACCTCTGCACAGTGTTCATCTAAAGCTACAAGTTAGTGCAGTGCGTCCTGCTCACAGTGTTCAGCTAAAACTAAAAGTTAGTGTGGTGTGTCCTCCTCACAGTGTTCAGCTAAACCTACAAGTTATTTTTTTGCGAGCTCTGCACAGTGTTCAGCTAAAGCTACCTGTAGAAGGTTGGTGGTGTTTTCCTGATCCTATCATTACCGCAGGCAGCTAAAAAAGGTACAAGTTAGTTTTTTGCGAGCTCTGCACAGTGTTCAGCTAAAGCTACCTGTAGAAGGTTGGTGGTGTTTTCCTGATCCTATCACTACCGCAGGCAGCTAAATAAGCTGCAAGTTATTTTTTTGCGAGCTCTGCACAGTGTTCAGCTAAAGCTACCTGTAGAAGGTTGGTGGTGTTTTCCTGATCCTATCACTACCGCAGGCAGCTAAATAAGCTGCAAGTTATTTTTTGGCGAGCTCTGCACAGACTGTGTTCACCTAAAGCTACCTGTAGAAGGTTGGTGGTGTTTTCCTGATCCTATCACTACCGCAGGCAGCTAAAAAAGCTACATGTTAGTTTTTTGCGAGCTCTGCACAGTGTTCAGCTAAAGCTACCTGTAGAAGGTTGGTTGTGTTCTCATACTACAGGCAGGCAGTTGATTTTGCTAGCTGCAGTATCAGTATATATATATATATATATATATCCCAGCTTAGTGCAGCTACAGGCCATTAGTATGTCTGGAAGGCCAAGAAGGAGAGGCAGACAGTCACAAGCCAATAAAAGAAGGCAAGCAGGCTCTGTGTCTAGTGCTGGTCGTGGAGACGGTGCATCCTCATTAGCACGTGGCCGTGGGACACGCTTGGCCTTTTTTTCGGCAGCTGGCCGTGTTGAGCCGCAACATGCGGAAGACTTGGTCGAGTGGATGACCAAGCCGCCCTCATCCTCCTCATCCTCTCTCCCCCAGGCTCAGGGTACTTTGTCTGGCAAAGCAGCTGCCAACGCGGCCTCTTCCCTCGGCTCAATGGCATCAGTGACTCCTTCCCTAGCCCCACCATGTCCTCCTGAGGAGTCCCTCGAACTGTTTGACCACAGTGTTGGGTACATGCTCCAGGAGGATGCCCAGCGTTTGGAAGGCTCTGATGATGATACTGAGCTCGATGAAGGCAGTAACGTGAGCACGGACAGAGGAGGTGCCCAAGAAGGACCGCAATCTGGCAGTCATGCTCCCCCTGCTGCAGCATACTGCCAGGTTTGCTCCAGTGATGAGGAGGGAGGGGATGATGAGGTCACTGACTCAACGTAGGTGCCTGATAGGAGAGAGGAGGAGGAGGCGGCACATCACTAACAAGGCAGGATGCCCTCCAGGGGCCAGCCTAAGGCAGAACACTGACTGTATCACACATGTGCAGGGCGCTGCAGTCTCTGCGCGTTATTCAAAAAGTTCTTTGGTGTGGACCTTTTTTCTGGGGCCGTGGACTCTGGCTCTGTGACTGGACGGAGCCACGTGACGTCACTCCCACGCATGCACGCGGGAGCCGTCAGTCACGGTACATACGGGTAAAGAAATGGCACGGAGGTTAGTTTCTTCACAGCGCATGCGCCGATGACGTCATCGGCGCACTGCAAGGTAAATATCTCCTAAACAGCGCACGCTTAGGAGATATTTCCACTACCTATAGGTAAGCCTTATTCTAAGCTTACCTATAGGTAAAAGTAACGCAGGGGGGTTTACAACCACTTTAAATCTCTTCCTTTTCCATACATGTGTACAGGATAAGGGCCCCGATGGTGCAGATGGGAGATGGATAGCTGCCGAAGGAGTGCTGACAACATCTCCCTCACTGCAAGAAGCTATCTCATCTGCCACACGCGTAACGACAGGCTGCTAGAGAGACCTTTGTTACCCTTGGAAATCACTGTATCTTCCCACATATAAACTCTTGTACCATTATCTGCATACCCCGATGTGTGTAGTGACCCAAGCCCTATGTGTGCCGGTTACTTGCATTACGCCCCTTGGGTAACTTTAGACCAGGCAAAGTTTCGAACGCTTTACTTAAAAAAAATTAACATAAATGACTCATACAGACAACTGGCCGAAATAGGGTGCAAACATTTCCCTAACATCCCTGGTCCCTAACTCAGGCGTGTGGCTGCCCCAGCATACCTACATAAGAAAGAGTCCATCTTTGGCAGAGTCCATGGTTGTTGTCTTCAGGAGAGACTGCAGGTTCCAGAAATCCCCCTACATTGCGGAAGGCTTCTGGACACAAGCGAGTAGCAGCTTTGCTGGAATCGGGAACACTCTCCTACATCTTGCTGGCTGTTTGTGTCTTCTCTCCCATACAGACTGTGTGTGTGGGCAGAGCCCTCCCCCTTTTATTTACAGCACAGGGTGAGAAGCAGAACTCTGCAAAAATGTGGGAAACAGGTTAACTGTTTCCTTCACGCCTGGGGCAACATTACCACCACCTGCCTACAAGTAGGCTAGGCTTGCTTGGCTTATAGCAAAGGGGACTGCTATAGGTGACACTTCACTAAGCTATAATCCCTGACCACTCATATAGAGGCGACTATTACAGTACATTTGTTTTAATACAACTGGCTGATTTGTGTGATACACAAGATACAATATCCAGTACATAATCATCCCAAACATTGAAAAAGTATCACAAATATTGTATAACCATACTTGGGAGGAGCAGTAGAATGTGTTTTGGGTTGTAATTCTACGCATGCCCAATGTTGTGTGTGAAAAATATCTTATTAAATTGATGACTGTGTAAAAAAAAAAAATCATTTTATTTCCTCATTTTCCAAAAACATGGCAATAAATAAATGAAGCCTTCAAAAGACTCACCATGCCTCTTAGAAAATACCTTGGGGCATTTGCTTTACAAAATGTGGTCAGTTTGTGGGTGTTTCCACTATCCAGGTGCTCCAGGGCCTCCAAAAATGTGAGCGGTAGTCAGGAAATCAGATTAGATTTATGCCCCTAGAACGCCTGAAGGTGCTTCCTTGGATTTTGGGCCTCTCTATGTGGCTAGGCTGTGAAAAAGTCTCACACGTACACCACACCACACCATACATGGGAGGAGTAGCAGAATGTGTTTTGGGATATAAATATATGTATGCCTATGCTGTGTGTGAGAAATAACTTGTTAAAATGACAACTAAAATGTGACAAAAAAATTCAGCTTAACCACTTCAATACAGGGCACTTATACACCTTCCTATTTTCAGCCAATTTTCAGCTTTCAGCGCTGTCGCACTTTGAATGCCAATTGCGCGGTCATGCTACAAACTAAATTTTTATCATTTTGTTCCCACAAATAGAGCTTTCTTTTGGTGGTATTTGATCACCTCTGGTATTTTTATTTTCTGCTAAACAAATAAAAAAAGACCGAAAATTTTGAAAAAAAAAATGTTTTTTTTTGGTTTCAGTTACAAAACTTTGTAAATAAGTAAGTTTTCTCCTTCACTGATGGGTACTGATGGGGCTGCACTAACGGGCACTGATAAGGTGGCACTAATGGGCACCAATGAGGTGGCACTGATGAGGTGGCATTGATGGGCACTGATGATGGGCACCAATATGTGGCACTGATAGGCAGCACTGATGGGCACTGATAGGTGGCACTGATATGCGGCACGAATGGGCACTGATAGGTGGCATAGATGTGGGCACTGATTGGCATCCATTGTGTGCACTGATTGGCATCCCTGGTGGTCTAGGGTGGCATGCCTGGTGGTTACATCCCTGGTGGTCCTAGTGGCGTCCCTGGTGGTCCAATGTGGGCATCCTCGGGGGGGGGCTGCACTGATAATCGATCAGCACAGACCCCCCCTGTCAGAGGAGCAGCCGATCGGCTCTCCTCTACTCGCGTCTGACAGACGCAATTGAGGAAAATCCGATCACCGGCTCTTCCTGTTTACATCGTGATCAGCCGTGATTGGACAGAGACTCTTTACCTAGATAGTAGTTGCAGTGTGTCAGACTGACACACCGCAACAACAATGGCGTCCCTGGGGGGGCCAGAGGGGGCCTTGACCCCCCAACATTATGCTGTGCCCCACCATGTGGCCCCCCCCAATTAAAAAAAAAATATTTTTTTTTTTACAAAAAGGCAATGTCTTTCTGTTTGCATTCATAGCGGATGCGCTGCATCTTACTTGGGCCGCCGCTGGAGTAACACAGTCTCTATTGAGAGGGAGAGCGTCCCCAGTCAGCTCCTGTGGGTGATTCCTCCCCCCTCCCTCTGCTCGCTGACACTGCATAATGTGAGCGCTCACACAACCACGGCCGCCTGATCTGCTCCTTCCCCTGCATCCTCATTGGCAGGGAGAAGAGCGAGTTGCAGGAAGGACTCCACCAGGACTCTCAGTTACTGAAAAAACAGACTGATTTCTCCCGTCCTTAGGACAGGAGAACCAGCCTGTAAATTCCAAGAGATGCCAGACCAGCGCTGTCAATAGCAGGGGCAGGACAGCAAGAGGAGGCTGGGGAACCCCACAGTGGCAGAACACCAGGGCCCGGTGGCAAGACAACCTTTGCAACCCTGATAGTTCTCCCACTGCTTTGGACCCTTATATTTTCTTGGTATGCTGGTGACATAAATCTCTTGTTTTCTGCCACTCTGGGGGACCCCAATACAGTAGGAAGGGAGCTCACTGCAGAGCATGTGAAAGGGCCCGTTGTGGGATCGTAGTAAAGGGCCCCAGGATATGTATATATATATATATATATATATATATATATATATATATATATATATACTGTATGTATATATATATAAAATTGCATTTTATAGTTGCCCCCCTACTTTTGTTCCTGTCCCCCCATGTGCCCCCCTAAATATGAAAGCTGGAGACACCACTGCACAACAACGATCGCCGCGATGCGCGCCCCGGGGTGTGCAGCGGCTTAATATCCTGAAGATGTCATATGACGTCTGTGTAGGTATTCACCGCTCCAGGACGATTACCCCTCCCAAAATCAGCTGTCTCCACAATCAAAAAGGGTGCTGGCTCTGTTTGCAACAGAAAATGAAAAATGTTTTAAAATCAAGGCATCAAGGGTAAGTACAGACTAACTGCACAGCCGCTGACATGTTTCACACCAGACACGGTGCTTAGTCATAGCTAAAGTGCAGAATATACATACAGAGATACAGAGGCGGCTCTAGACTTTGTGAGGCCTTAGGCAAAACTTAGACATGAGGCCCCACTGTATTATGAACTGTATTAAGAGGGTACAGTATAGGGGGAGTGGACAGTACAGGGGGTAGGTAAGTGGGCATAATAAAGATATATTTTCCTCAAGCAGAGCTGTACAGCACTGCACAGATCCTACCTATTCTGGTAGGCTGTCACAAAGAGAGAAATAAAAGGGGATGGGTGGAGAAAGAAAGAAAGAAAGAAAGAAAGAAAGAAAGAAAGAAAGAAAGAAAGAAAGAAAGAAAGAAAGAAAGAAAGAAAGAAAGAAAGAAAGAAAGAAAGAAAGAGAAACAAGGAAAGAAAGAAAGAAAGAAAGAAAGAAAGAAAGAAAGAAAGAAAGAAAGAAAGAAAGAAAGAAAGAAAGAAAGAAAGAAAGAAAGAAAGAAAGAAAGATGGAAGGAAAGAAAGAAAGATGGAAGGAAAGAAAGAAAGAAAGAAAGAAGAGATGGAAGGAAAGAAAGAAAGGAGAAAGAAAGAGAGGGGGATGGAGGAAGAAGGAAGGAAAGAGAAAAAGAAAGAATGTCAAAATAATAGAAAGAAAGAAAGAAAGAAAGAAAGAAAGAAAGAAAGAAAGAAAGAAAGAAAGAAAGAAAGAAAGAAAGAAAGAAAGAAAAAGAAAAAGATGGAAAGGAAAGAAAGAGAGAGAAAGAAAAAAAAGAAAGAAAAGAAAGGAAAGAGGGGGTGGGGAAAGAATGAAGGAAAGAGAAAGAAAGAGACAAAAAGAATGGAAAGAAAGAAAGAGAGGGGGGTGGAGGAATAAGGGAGGGAAGAACATCCCCTACATCAGTGTACTCACTGGGAGGCAGGAGGGACTGGAGGGAGGGATGGATGGATCAGACTCCCCTTTTGCTGGGCTTCAGCATGAATCTTCCCGCCACACATCCCCTTCTCTGAGGCAGAGCAGAGAACACAGCCGAGGAGAGTGGGCGGGGCAGACACAGGAGGAGAGGGCGGGAGGAGGAGGAGCAGAAGCTCTCTCTCCTCTTCTGTTTGGCTGTGCGGGCAGCAGGGGGAGGGGGGAGATCTGTCAGAACAGGCTCACTGGGCGGCTCTCCCTGTCTGTGATCCGGAGCTCCGATCACACATCTCGCCCTGCCTGTCTGTTATCTCTCCCTGTAGCAGAGTGAGGGGACTCAGGACGGAGATCTCTGCTGCTGAATGAGGCGGCTCTCTAACTAGGTAAACTAGCCAGCTGTGCGAGGCCCCTATGACTGCGAGGCCTGAGGCCACCGCCTATTTTGCCTAATTAGAGAGCCGCCTCTGCAGAGATATATACACATCCAAGTAATTAGACAAATAGAAAAAGCATGTATGTCATAAATAACAATATGGAAAGCACCTGTGAGCATCCAGAGTCCAAAGCTTAGCTATTAAGCAGATGGAGAGAATCCTCCCCACCTGCTGAAGGTTCACATATTGAAAATGCATGTAGTAAAAAACATGAACAATCTTATATTCAGGAAAAAGGAGACACCGTTGCAACCTAAAAAAGAAAAAAGACATAACACATAAAAAATGTCATATGTAATAAAAAACTTCCACGCACCAACACATACACAACGAGAGAAGAGACAGAAACGTCTCTCCCACCTGTCTCAATGCTGGTGCATGTAGCTCAAAGATATCCGATCCGCTAAATATAATAAGGTCCTTCCTCTATAATAATTCAAATCCATATAATTGTACAATGACAGAATTTAGATTGCTAGAATCTTCCACTTTTACTATTCACCGCTGTAATGCATCAACATCACCCCAAAAAATCACTGAGGCTAGACCACACATGGTCAATAAAAGGATAAAAAGATGAGAGATCAAAAAATGAATGCTGATATCACCCGGTATAGAGTCATAACAAACCTGACAAGATAGTCACTATAATGAAAGACATCCGGGGACATACATACAAACATACATACATGGAGCATACACACATATATCCACATGGGTACATATCCACAGACAAAATAACTAAAAAGATAATAAATAAATAATTAATGTCTGTGGAATACCATAAGTGCACAAATAGAACTGATCATAAATATAAATATATAAACATGGATATAAATATTAATTAATTCCATCTCCATACGAGGCAGCCCACCGGCCTCAACTTTGAGTGGGATATCTCACACTTCTATGAGTGACCTTTACACCTTATACACTGGTCGCCTTACATTTGATACGTTAATGTTGACGGTATTTTTTGTTTGAGGTTTATCTGCAATATTCCCATCTTGGTTTGCTCATCTATTTATGCTTATTTTTTATTTTCATGATGCTTCCTGATGGGAGGTTATGGCTGTCCATTGAGTGCTATTATATTCCATCTCAGTTCTGCTTGGCCTATTTTTGTGTTTTCCGCTATGTCCTTCTTTTGTTGTTCTCCTTATTTACTATTCCCCTTGTATTTCCTTACTTTTCACTATGTTTGTCGCTTGATTGAGATCTTTCTGGAGCTGCACACATGTAGCACTAGATATTTGCTATAGTAATTATCAATCAATATTTATATCCATGTTTATATATTTATAATCAGTTCTATTTGTGCACTTATCATATGCCACAGACATTAATTATCTTTTTAGTTATTTTGTCTGTGGATATGTACCCATGTGGATATATGTGTGTATGTTCCCTGTTTGTATGTATGTATGTATGTATGTCCCCCGGATGTCTTTCATTATAGCGACTATCTTGTCAGGTTTGTTATGACTCTATACCGGGTGATATCAGCATTAATTTTTTGATCTCTCATCTTTTTATCCTTTTATCGGCCATGTGTGGTCTAGCCTCAGCGATTTTTGGGGCGATGTTGACGCTTTACAGCGGTGAATAGTAAAAGTGGAAGATTCTAGCAATCTAAATTCTGTCATTGTACAACTATATAGATATGAATTATTATAGAGGAAGGACCTTATTATCTTTAGTGGATCAGATATCTTTGAGCTACATGCACCAGCATTGAGACAGGTGGGAGAGACGTTTCTGTCTCTTCTCTCGTTGTGTATGTGTTGGTGCATGGAAGTTTTTTATTACATATGACATTTTTTATGTGTTATGTCTTTTTTCTTTTTAGGTTGCACCGGTGTCTCCTTTTTCCTGAATATAAGATTGTTCATGTTTTTTACTACATGCATTTTCAATATGTGAACCTTCAGCTGGTGTGGAGGATTCTCTCCATCTGCTTAATAGCTAAGCTTTGGACTCTGGATGCTCACAGGTGCTTTCCATATTGTTATTTATGACATGCATGCTTTTTCTATTTGTCTAATTACTTGGATGTGTATATATCTCTGTATGTATATTCTGCACTTTATCTATGACTAAGCACTGTGTCTGGTGTGAAACATGTCAGCGGCTGTGCAGTTAGTCTGTACTTACCCTTGATGCCTTGATTTTAAAACATTTTTTCAATAAAGGTGAATATTTGGAGTGTGGCTATCCAGCCATACATTTTTTTTATGTCATATGATGTCTGGTCAGGATATTGAAACCACTTTGCCGCCGTCATTTTGCTATATTGGGGGGCGGCAAGTGGTTAAAAAAAAAAAAAGACGACTCTTGCTAAATACTAAATACCTTGGACTGTCTACTTTCCAAAAAGGGTAATTTGGGGGATATTTGTACTGTCCTGGCATTTTAGGGCCTGAAGAAATTAGATGTACTGATGGCCTATCAGAATTGATCAATTATAAACTCTATAACTTTCACACAGACTAAATAATAGACACTGATTTTGGTTACTTTTATCAAAGAAAATGTAGCAGAATACACTTTGGTATATATTTTTGAAGAAAGATTATTTATTTAAAAAAGTTTTACAACACAAACAAATACTTAAAAAAAATATATTTTCAGTCTGTTTTTTTTTTTCTTTTACATAGCAAGAAAAACAATGAGGATTAAATACCACCAAAAGAAAGCTCTATTGGTCTTAAAAAAATGATAAAAATGTAATTTGGTGTACAGCGTAATTGTCATACAAAGTGCGACAGCACTGAAATCTAAAAACTGTCCTGGGCTGGAAGGGAGTGAAAAATTCTTGTCTTGAAGTGGTTAAAGCAAAATTAACCTCCACATTTTTTAAAATGGGCCCTCAGGAGCTGTTAACCATAATGTGCTAGGATGTTCCCTATATTAGCACATTATAACAGACTTGTAGTTACATAGTAGGTGAGGTTGAAAAAAGACACAAGTCCAACCTATGTGTGATTATGTGTCAGCATTACTTTGTATATCCCTGTATGTTCTGGTCGATCAGGTGCTTATCTAATAGTTTTTTGAAACTATTGATGCCCCCCCGCTGAGACCACCGCCTGTTCAGTGCTCGCAACCTTTCCTCATAACTAAGATCCTCCAGACCCTTTATTAGCTTAGTTGCCCTTCTTTGTACTCGCTCCAATTCCAGTACATCCTTCCTGAGGACTGGTGCCCAGAACTGGACAGCATACTCCAGGTGCGGCCGGACCAGAGTCTTGTAGAGCTGGAGAATTATCGTTTTATCTCTGGAGTTGATCCCCTTTTTAATGCATTCCAATATTCTGTTTGCTTTGTTAGCAGCAGCTTGGCATTGCATGCCGTTGCTGAGCCTATCATCTACTAGGACCCCCATGTCCTTTTCCATCCTAGATTCCCCAAGAGGTTCATCTCTTAGTGAGTAGATTGTATTCATATTTTTGCCACCCAAATGCATTATTTGACATTTTTCTACATTAAACCTCATTTGCCATGTATTTGCCCACCCCATTAATCTGTTCAGATCTTCTTGCAAGGTTTCCACATCCTGGGGAGAAGTTATTGCCCTGCTTAGCTTAGTATCATCCGCAAATATAGGGATTGAACTGTTTGAACCAGGTCGTTTATGAACAAATTAAATAGGATTGGTCCGAGCACAGAACCCTGGGGGACCCCACTACCCACCCCTGACCATTCCGAGTACTCCACATTTATCACCACCCTCTGAACTCGCCCTTGTAGCCAGTTTTCAATCCATGTACTCGCCCTATGGTCCATGCCAACAGACCTTATTTTGTACAGTAAATGTTTATGGGGAACTGTGTCAAATGCTTTTGCAAAATCCAGATACACCACGTCTTCGGGCCTTCCTTTATCTAGATGGCAACTCACCTCCTCATAGAATGTTAATAGATTGGTTTGGCAAGAACGATTCTTCATGAATCCATGCTGATTACTGCTAATGATACCGTTCTCATTACTAAAATCTTGTTTATAGTCCCTTATCAACCCCTCCAAGAGCTTGCATACAATTGATGTTAGGCTAACTGGTCTGTACAGGCAGTCCCCGGGTTACGAACACCCGAGTTACGAACGACTCCTACTTACAAATGGCTTCAAATGCTGGCCACTTGTGCTCCAGGCAGGTCCTGGATACCTTTCAAACACTTCCGAACACACCCCACACTGCCGTACTAAGCCCCAGATAACGTAACAAGCGCCCAGAACATCCCACATCCATGCACAGGGGGCAGTTACACTTATGAATGCAGTGTTCCGACCGGAAGTTACACTTACAAATGCAGTGTTGCGACTTATGAACAACTTGGACTTACAAACAAACCTACAGTCCCTATTGTGTTCATAACTCGGGGACTGCCTGTAATTTCCAGGGATGTATTTTGGGCCCTTTTAAATATTGGTGCTACATTGGCTTTTCTTCAATCACCTGGTACCTTTCCAGTCAGTAGACGGTCAGTAAATATTAGGAACCATGGTCTGGCAATTACTTGACTGAGTTCCCTAAGTACCCTCAGATGCAAGCCATCTGATCCCAGTGACTTACCTGTTAAACGATCCCCGTTGGCACTCAGTGTTATTGGGTGCTTTCATCTTCTCTCAGTCTTCCTTCCAAGTTTGCACTGTTTAGCCACACAATTGGACAGGCTGTGATGGCATCACTCTCATGCATGCGCAGCTCTGTGCAGATTAACGCTGACAGACACTGAGAGACGCTTTCCCATAGGGTCTCTTCTGTCATAAAAATACTACCCATTACCAATTTTTTTTTCATGTTCAATTCCACTTTAACCTCTTCAACTCCGCCACATAGCAGTTTTACTGCTACAGTGCAGCGGATCATATTATATACACATATACACACACACACACACACACACACACAATATCTCACAAAAGTGAGTACACCCCTCACATTTTTGTAAATATAGTATATCTTTTCATGTGACAACAGTGTGCAGTGTATGGTCTGAGCACTGACAGGCAGACCCCCCCACCCCTTCAACCTCTTCAGCAATGTTGACAGCACTCATACGTCTATTTCCCAAAGACAACCTCTGGATATGACGCCGCTGAGCACGTGCACTCAACTTCTTTGGTTGACCATGGCGAGGCCTGTTCTGAGTGGAACCTGTCCTGTTAAACTGCTGTATGGTCTTGGCCACCGTGCTGCAGCTCAGTTTCAGGGTCTTGGCAACCTTCTTATAGCCTAGGCCAGGGATGGCAAACCTTGGCACCCCAGATGTTTAGGAACTACATTTCCCATGATGCTCATGCACTCTGCAGTGTAGTTGAGCATCATGGGACATGTAGTTCCAAAACATCTGAGGTGCCAAGGTTCACCATCCCTGGCCTAGGCCATCTTTATGTAGAGCAACAATTCTTTTTTCAGATCCTCAGAGAGTTCTTTGCCATGAGGTGCCATGTTGAACTTCCAGTGACCAGTATGAGAGAGTGAGAGCGATAACACCAAATTTAACACACCTGCTCCCCATTCACACCTGAGACCTTGTAACACTAACGAGTCGCATGACACCGGGGAGGAAAAATGGCTCATTGGGCCCAATTTGGACATTTTCACTTAGGGGTGTACTCACTTTTGTTGCCAGCAGTTTAGACATTAATGGCTGTGTGTTGAGTTATTTTGAGGAGACAGCAAATTTACACTGTTATACAAGCTGTACACTCACTACTTTACATTGTAGCAAAGTGTCATTTCTTCTCATGTGTTGTCACATGAAAAGATATAATAAAGACATAATAAAATATTTACAAAAATGTGAGGGGTGTACTCCCTCTTGTGAGATACTGTATGTGCCACTTTGTGTTGGTTGACTAAGATACATTTACATTTTTGGTTGTAACATGACAAAATGTGGAACATTTCAAGGGGTATAAATACTTTTTCAAGGCACAGTATGATTACATTATATATATTCCGGTTCTTCCGGGTTGGGCGCACACATGTGATCCCAAACAGGCGCGCTGATTGTCAGCAGGCTTCACTCTTAATTCAGATGCGGCTCACAGCAGGGGTCTGGTGCGTATCTGTTCCAGGGACCGAATTTCCGACCTAAAAAAACTGAGCCAAAGACGCACAGGACCTCTGTGCAATGCACTCCGCAGCCACCCCAGAGATGTGTGAACCGACTCCATTGAGAGCCGGTCAGTCTCCTGTCATGCAAATTGGATGTGGAGGAAACCTGAATCCAATTCGCATAAGTGTGAACCCAGCCTTAAAGGGTTACTAAACCTAAAATTTTTTTTTACCTTAATACATTGTTTGCATTGAGGTAAAAAAAATGCTTAGTTTCTCTTTGCCCCCTTGTGAAGGGGAAGAGAGGAGAGAAGAGATGAGTGCTGTGCAGGGCTGCATCTTTTCTCTCATACTTCCTCTATACGCAGAATTTGAGCAGCAGCAGGAGCCATTGGCTCTTGCTGCTGTCAATCAGAGGAAGTGGGGGGAGGGGAATGGACCCAAGTCATGCTGTTTAAGTCTATGGTGTGCAGCTCCGTAGATACACAGGTTGGGAGTGCAGGTACTACACCCCCCCCCCCCCCATAGCCAGCGGCTATAGTGGTCCCTCAAAAGAAGAGGAGGCTCCAAGATCCCTGCCGGGGACCCCAGAAGAGGAGGATTGGGGCCACTCTGTGCAATACCATCACTGCACAGAGCAGGCAAGTATAACATGTTTGTCATTTTAATAAAAAGATTTGGAGAGTTTAGTAACACTTCAGGCTGGGTTCACACCTATGAACCCCGCATCTAATTTGCATGACAGGAGATTGTGAGGACTCTATGGAGCCGGTACACATATCTCCGTTGCGGCTGCGGAGCGGCTTGCACAGGTGTGCTGTGCGTCTTTGGCTCTGTTTCAGGGCTGAATTCAGGCAAAAATTCAACCCTGGTTTGTCCCTGAAATAAGAGAAGAGGGACGCACCGGACCCCTGCTGCGAGCCGCATCAATCGGAGGTGTGAACCCAGCCTGAAGCTTGTTGAAAGCCTGCTAGCAGCTTGTTCAAGGTGGCAATCAGCACTCTCATTAAGATCTGTGTATAACATTTCCAAACAGGAGCTGAAGGGCTCTTTAACCACCCACCATAGATATACTGTGGCAGGGCGGCCGCTCGTATGTGATCTGACACTCCTGGGTCTCGGGTGTGTGCGCCGCCGACGGTGGGTAGCACAGACTCAATGTCCACCAGCTGTTCGTACACAGGCAGAACGACAATCTGCCTATGTAAACAAGGTAGATTACTGATCTGTCAGTAGGGAAGGCATTGATCCTGTGTTCCTGCAAAGCAGTGACATGGATCCACGCCTTCCCCTAGTAAAAGCACCTCCTACAGTACACAACATCACAGGCTAGGCACACAGGTAACCCTTTAATTACCCCTGATCTTGACCCCTTCCCAGCCACTGTCATTAGTACAATGACTGCATATTTTTTTAGCACTGATCACTGTAATAATGTCACTGGTTCCCAAAAAGCGTCGGTGTCCAAATTGTCCGCTGCAATATATCGCAGTCCCGCTACAAGGCGCTGATTGTCACCATTACTAGTAAAATATAAAATAATAAGTTTGTAGATGATATAACTTTTGTGCAAACCAATCAATATAGGCTCATCGGGATTTTTTTTTTTAAAACCAAAAAACATGTATCAGAATACATACTGGCCTAAATTAAAGAAATTCGAATTTTTTTTTTTTTTTTTATTATTGGACGCGTTTTATAACAAAGTAAAAAATTCCCCCCTCCTTTCATAATTGTCGGTCTTTTGTTTATAACGCAAAAAATGAAAACCGCAGAGGTGATCACATACTACCAAAAGATTGTGGGGGGAAAATAAATAAAATTTGGGTACAGTGTCACACGACCGCGCCATTGTCAGTTAAAGTAACGCAGTGCTGTATCGCCAAAAAAAAAATGGCCTGGTCGTGAAGGGGGTAAATTGGAGGGCAAGTGGTTAGGGAAGTTTCCCCACTAGGATAAAAACAGCATTAAAACAGCATTAAAAGTGGAGTTCCACCCACTTTTACAACTCTTCAGCATCCCTCACTAAACTGTGCACTGTAAACGAATTGGATATATTTTTTTTTTCCCAGCACCTACTGTATATCTACTGTATTAATTTTTCACTTCCTCCTCCCTGGCCCATCGCATCATTTCCTGTTTGCAATGGCTTCTGGGAAGGGGGCGGCAACTTCCTCTGACACTGCCGTTGCTATGGAAACCTGACCTGAAACCTATTACACTGCTTGTGCTGCACTGAGCATGTGCGAGATCTGCAAGGATGAGATCCAGGAAGAAATACAGTCTGGCTTCAGATGCCCACACTTAAGATGGCCACGGCCTGCTGTAAGTTTATAAAATAACAAACTACTGCTATAAACGAAACAAAACAGACCTTAGTTTACAGACTAACTTTACTAGAATACATTAAGCTTGTGTATTATAGGGGTAATTTTATCTAAAAAGTATAATTTCGGCCGGAACACCACTTTAAGCCCACGTTCACACTGATGTGGGTTAGACATCGTGTGATTTCAAACCGGCAATGCAGTCCGACTTCGGGGGCGATTTACAGACATCTTTGCGGGTTCCTGCACAGATATCTATTCAAATTCCCCTGAAAGTAGTACAGGAATTACTTGGGGAATCAGAGCGGTGCTGATTCGGACAGTGCCATTGCTGGCAATAGTCGCTGATTTGCCATGCGATTTGACAGGTCAATGTGAACGTGGGCTAAAAACATGAGAGTATCAAAGTAAATGGCTGGAGATCTGCATTCGGTATCACTCTCCCCCCATACACACACAATGAAGATACCACATACACACACATAATGAAGATACCACATACACACACATAATGAAGATACCACATACACACACAATGAAGATACCCCATACACAATGAAGATACCACATACACACACAATGAAGATCCCACATACACACACAATGAAGATCCCACATACACACACAATGAAGATCCCACATACACACACAATGAAGATATCACATACACACACACAATGAAGATATCACATACACACACAATGAAGATCCCACATACACACACAATGAAGATCCCACATACACACACAATGAAGATCCCACATACACACACAATGAAGATCCCACATACACACACAATGAAGATCCCACATACACACACAATGAAGATCCCACATACACACACAATGAAGATACCACACACACACACAATGAAGATACCACACACACACACAATGAAGATACCACACACACACACAATGAAGATATCACACACACACACACAATGAAGATACCACACACACACACAATGAAGATACCACACACACACACAATGAAGATACCACATACACACACACAATGAAGATACCACATACACACACAATGAAGATACCACATACACACACATAGTGGGGGAAAAGACACGCCTTGCTTTTCTGTTAAAGTAAAACTCCAGGTTTGTTAAGGAAAAAATATATCTTTTATTGAGACAAATTCATTTTCTTGTTTATTTTACATTCCAGCATTGTGCATGATGAAGAGTCACCAAACTCAATTCTTTCAGCAACAGAAAATAAAGCAGTCATATGTTTTCACAGGCAGGATTGTACTTTTTATAGGGGCTTATGGCCTTCTTACAATGTGCATTAGAAGCTGCAGACAGAGCCGCCTCATTTCCTGACTGGAGGACATCCAGCATCATCTAACTCTCTCCTCCTCAGCCTGACTGTCCCTTGTGTGCTCCTTTCATTCACCTGATTTCAGTTCTTTCAATCATGGAAGCTCAGCAGCACTTGACCTTGGGTAGTCTCCTTGCAAATACAAGCCTGCTTAGAACGCCCATCAAGGCATGGAAATTTGCATATCTCCTCCCAAGAGCCAGCCCATTGCTTACATCCCAGCTGAGAATTCTTGAGAGGAGTACTGAGGCCGGGTGCTGGGATGTTTGCAGGATGTACAGCACTCTGTCTGCCCCTCCCACCAGCCATAATGTGCCTGCGTTACATAGAGAAGAACAGAGACCCAGTGGTTACATTGCTGGGTCTAAATTAGGGTAAGAAAAAAAAAATTTAAATTTAACCGCTTCAGCCCCTGAAGGATTCTCCCCCTTCCGGACCAGAGCATTTTTTGCGATATGGCACTGCGTCGCTTTAACTGAAAATTGTGCGGTCGTGCGATGTTACACCCAAACAAAATTGAAGTCCTTTTTTTCCTACAAATAGAGCTTTCTTTTGGTGGTATTTGATCACCTCTGCGGTTTTTATATTTTGCGCTATAAACAAAAACAAAAAAAAACAAAACAAAACAAAACAAAAAAAAGCGACAGGTTTGAAAAAAAAAAAAAAAAAAAAAAGGGAGCAATATTTTTTACTTTTTGCTATAATAAATATCCCCACAAAACATAATTTTTCCTCTGTTTAGGCCGATATATATTCTACATATTTTTGGTAAAAAAACGCATTAAGCGTATATTGATTGGTTTCCATAAAAGTTATAGCGTCTACAAAATAGGGGGAAAATTTATGGCATTTTTATTATTCTTTTTCTTTTTTTCTTAGTAATGGTGGTGATCTGCAATTTTTATCGTGACTGCAACATTGCGGCAGACACATCGGACACTTTTGACACATTTTTGGGACCAGTGATATTTATACAGCGATCAGTGCTATAAACAAAATAAACTGATTACTGTTTAACCACTTGCCGACCGGCTCACGCCGATATACGATGGCAGAAGGGCACATACAGGCAGATTAACGTACCTGTACATTGCCCTTTAAGAAGCAGGTTGCGGGCGCGACCTCCGTGAGTGTGATCGCGGGTCCCACGGACTCGATGTCCGCGGGGATACCCACGATCGTCTCATGGAGAGGAAGAACGGGGAAATGCTGATGTAAACAAGCATCTCCCCATTCTGCCTAATGACACTGATCACAGCTCCCTGTAATCGGGAGCAGTGATCAGTGTCGTGTCACACATAGCCCCTCCCCCCCACAGTTAGAATCACTCCCTAGGACACACTTAACCTGCGATTTATTTTTATCATGACTGCGACATTATGGCGGACACATCGGACACTCTTGGCGCTATTTTGGGACCATTCACATTTATACAGCGATCAGTGCGATTAAAAATGCATTGATTACTGTGTAAATGTGACTGGCAGAGAAGGGGTTAAACACTAGGGGGTGATCAAGGGGTTAACTGTGTTCCCTCAGCAGGGGGGATGGGCTCACTAGAACATGAGATCACTGCTCCCGATGACAGGGAGCAGTAGATCCCTGTCATGTTGCTAGGCAGAACAGGAAAATGCCTGGTTTACATCTCCCCATTCTGCCTCTCTGTGTCACGATCACAGGCTACCGGTGAACACAGAGTCTGCGGGACCCGCGGGCACGCTCACACTGCGGGCGCACACTATCCCGTGATTTAAAAGGGGACGTACAGGTACGCCCATCTGCGCAGCCGCGCCATTGTGCTAATGTATATCATTATGCGCTGGATGACAAGCGGTTAAAGTATACAGTGGAGAAAGTATTCAGACCCCCTTAAATTTTTCACTCTTTGTTATATTGCAGCCATTTGCTAAAATCATTTAAGTTCATTTTTTTCCTCATTAATGTACACACAGCACCCCATATTGACAGAAAAACACAGAATTGTTGACATTTTTGCAGGTTTATTAAAAAAGAAAAACTGAAATATCACATGGTCCTAAGTATTCAGACCCTTTGCTCAGTATTTAGTAGAAGCACCCTTTTGATCTAATACAGCCATGAGTCTTTTTGGGAAAAATGCAACAAGTTTTTCACACCTGGATTTGGGGATCCTCTGCCATTCCTCCTTGCAGATCCTCTCCAGTTCTGTCAGGTTGGATGGTAAACGTTGGTGGACGGCCATTTTTAGGTCTCTTCAGAGATGCTCAATTGGGTTTAAGTCAGGGCTCTGGCTGGGCCATTCAAGAACAGTCACGGAGTTGTTGTGAAACCACTCCTTCGTTATTTTAGCTGTGTCCTTAGGGTCATTGTCTTGTTGGTAGGTAAACCTTCGGCCCAGTATGAGGTGCTGAGCACTCTGGAGAAGGTTTTCGTCCAGGATATCCCTGTACTTGGCCGCATTCATCTTTCCCTTGATTGCAACCAGTCCTCCTGTCCCTGCAGCATTCCCTTTTAGGTACCTGTTTTTTGTTTGGCTGAGTATTAACGTTGAAGGATCGTTTATCATCTCATCAGTGAACCTGCCATCCTACAACATTCTTTGGATATGGTTACAAGCCTTTACTGACTCCCAGACTGGAAAGCTGGGTGTCATTGTGATTTGGTGAGTGGGGACACATGTGGGGGGTGTCTTGGTACACCTGAAAATTTTTCTGCAACATTTTCTCTGCACTTTCTGCACACCAGATGTGAAGCATTCCCTGCATTTTCACACAGTATTTGTGAAGCACCTTCATAGTTTTGTATGGACTTCATGTTTTTTGTTATCACTTATTATTGGTTTTTGTTTGTGAGCGCTGTATTTATATATTCCTATAGGTCACGTTCACATCTGTGTGTTTTATAGAAAGGGTCAGGGACTTTGTTTTGGTTCCATAGACTTCAATTGATCAAAAGAGTGTATTGAAAAACAGGAAATGCAACCTGCATAGGTGTGAACCAGGCCTTAATGTATTCCTGATGGGGGGGGGACTCTTCCTGCATTTGCAGGGGCCCAGCTCCTCTATGATGGGACGGCAGTCTCTGCTGTGCACCTTCTGTCCCTGGGCACATGCCAGCCCTACACCACCATACCATGCAATGCCAGGCCTGGAACACAGGGCCCATTCAACCTTCCGGGGGGGGGGGGGGGGGGAGGCGCTGTGTACACTGGGTGATTTTAGAACACAAATAGAACAGATCCAAAATTAACAGCATATAATATTGTGCGCAGAAAATATCCTCAGCCTGGAAGGCGAGAGCAGTCAGGTTTAAACATTTAAAGGATAAATTAAAAAATAATGAAAAGATTAACTCCAAATATTCTGTCCACCCCGTCAGACCCCACTGCTCATAGCAGCCGTTATGCCCGTGTAGTGGCCCTTACACAGCCCTGGAAAGAGAATCCATCATAATGCTTGCAATGGCAAGCACTCACCTTCCCAGAGGAAAAAGCCTCAGATGTGCATCTCATTGGTCAGTAGCTCAGCACTGACCAATGAGCGCATTGTTAAGGATAGTCACTCCAGGGGTTTGTTTTGTGGTGTATGGTGAACCCGCAGCACAGGCACCATACAGGGTCCGGTGGAGTGGCCAGGATATTTGGAGCCAATAGCCCCATTTTCAAGTGTAAATGGATCCTGAAGGGCAAGTTCACTTTTTCACAAAAAATAAATATGAAAAGGTGAACTTACTCTCTAGGCCCCATTCACACTTGCGAATGGGACTGTTAGCGATTACATGAGAGACCCAGCAAGGGTTTCCGGGATTTGCTTTCAATGGGGCTGCTGCCCACAGCTATGGGAGGCTGACAACTCCTGCATGTAAATCGCTCCTGGACCAATTACCAGTTAATGATTAACCACTTCCCATCCCGCGTATAACAATATGACGGCCGCAAGGTGGCCCTCATCCTAGGAGGCTGTCATACAACGCCCTCGGCTTCCTGGCCGTCTAGGGGGCGCGCGCGCCCACCATATCACTCAGGAGCCAATGTGTGTGGACGGTGGCCGCGATGTCCACCAGGCACCCGCAATTACTTGTCATAGAGCAGGGACAGGGATCTGTGTGTGTAAACACACAGATCCACATCCTGTCAAGGGAGAGGAGACCAATGGTGTGTTCCTTGTATATAGGGACACTGATCGGTCTCCTCCCCCCACAGTTAGAATCACTCCCTAGGTAAGACATTTAACCCCTTGATAGTGTTAACCCCTTCCATGCCAGTGACATTTATACAGTAATCAGTGGATATTTATAGCACTGATAGCTGTAGAATTGCCAATGGTCCCAAAATAGTGTCAAAAGTGTCCAATAAAGTGCCATAAATCTTTCCCCTATTTTGTAGGCACTATAAATTTTGCGCAAACCAATCAATATACCCTTATTGCGATTTTTTTAGCAAAAATATGTAGAAGAATACATATCGGCCTAAACTGAGGAAGTCTTTTTTTTTTTTTTTTTTATTTGGGATATTTATTATAGCAAAAAGTAAAAAAATATTGTGTTTTTTTCAAAATTGTCGCTCTTTTTCTGTTTAGAGAGCAAAAAATAAAAACTGCAGAGGTGATCAAATACCACCAAAAGAAAGCTCTATTTGTGGGGGGGGGGGGGGGGGGGGAATGATCTGGTCTGTGCAGCAAGGGGGTGAAAATGCCCGTTATTGAAGTGGTTAAGCATGTTGCAGTGCACGGTGCATGCTGATAGGAGGATAGAGCAGATTGCAAGAGAGATTAGCTCATCACTGTGCTAATTTAGCCTTTACTGTCCAGTCAAAGGATGAGGACGGGGTGGGGACCTGTAAATAAAAGTGAAAGACAGACAGAACTATGCTGTGTGGCAGAGCTGTATAAAAAAAACCTCATGGCCAGAAATGCAAATCTTTAAGCAGGTAAATCATATATATATAAATCATATGTATTCTGAGTATTTAGGAGTTTGCCCGTTCAGCTTTAGATTTGCCATACTGCACTGGGCACAAAGCTCCTGTGTGCTGAGCCACCCCACAGGTGCCAAGAAAAAAGGGAAGAAGAATTTTGGCTCAACGTGTATACAGGAGGGGTTGAGGGTGGGTGTGGAGGTAGTTGAAATCAGAACTGAGGGTTCAAGTGGTAAAATATTTCACAAAGAGAGGAGCAGGAAGTTTCTTGTGGACGCTATAGAGTGAACATCGCTTATACTCGCATGGCCAGTCATTCCAGGCATAGCGGACTCCTTGAGGTTCAGGGCATCCATCAAATGAGATGGTGACTGTTTTTGGAGATATAACCAGATAGGAGGCCGGTACAGGAACCCACTTGTAGCTTTCGCCTTTGGCAGGGCTGCAATATACCTGGAGACAAACAAAGGGTAGGTCACCGTCATGGCAAACACACACTATTTTGTAGTCACAATTTTCAAAGCCCTAGTCAAGTAAAATAGGATTTTTTATAACAGCTTACCTGTAAAATCCTTTTCTTTCGATGGACATCACGGGACACAGAGCCACAGTAATTACTGATGGGTTATGTAGGTACCACTAGGTTTTGGATATTGGTTACACCCTAATCAGGAAGTTCAACCCCCTATATAATCCCTCCCCTTCCAGGGATACCTCAGTTTTGTAACAAAGAAATATGAGTGTATTAGAAGAGGGGCGGGACCTCTGTGTCCCGTGATGTCCATCGAAAGAAAAGGATTTTACAGGTAAGCAGTTATAAAAAAATCCTATTTTCTTTCTCGAACATCACGGGACACAGAGCCACAGTAATAACTGATGGGATGTCCCAAAGCAATGCCAACTGAGGGGGGGGGGGAAATCACAACCAAGTAGGGTGCAATCAGACCTGAGGACCCTGTACCGCTGTCTGCAGCACACTACGTCCAAAGGCGATATCCTCATGCCTTCTCACATCCACCTGATAGAATCTGGTGAATGTATGGACTGAAGACCAGGTTGCGGCCTTGCAGATCTGAGCCATAGAGGCCTGGTGATGCACTGCCCAAGAAGCACTAATAGCCCTTGTGGAATGTGCCTTGATCTGAAATGGAGGGATCTTCCGTTTCAAATCGTAAGCTTGAATAATCAATTGTCGAATCCATTTAGAAATGGTCGCTTTTGACGCTGCCTGTCCTCTATTGGAACCCTCTGGCAGCACGAACAAAACATCCGTTTTGCGAATTTGAGCAGTTGCTTCTAGATATGTATTGACTGCTCTTACTACATCCAAAGAATGTAGCGATCTCTCTTCCGAAGAACAGGGATCTGGAAAAAAGGAAGGCAGAACAATGTTTTGGTTTAGATGAAAATCTGAAACCACCTTCGGTAAAAAACTAGGATGAGGGCGCAGTACCACTCTATCCCTGTGTACAATCAAATAAGGCTCCTTACAGGAAAGAGCTGCTAATTCTGATACTCTTCTAGCAGAAGAAATGGCTACCAGAAAAATTAACTTCCTTGTCAGCAAGATCAAAGGAATCTGACGTATTGGTTCAAAAGGCTGTTTCTGTAACACTTTCAGAACCAAGTTCAAGTCCCAGGGGTTTAGGGGCGCTTTAATCGGAGGATTAAGACGCATCACCCCCTGCATAAAGTTTCGGACCAAAGAATGTGAAGCAAGTGGCCGTTGAAACAATACTGATAAGGCCGAGACCTGGCCCTTGATGGTACTCAAGACCAGCTTCATCTCTAATCCTAATTGTAGAAAATCAAGAATTCTATCACATATTTTCTGGGATGCCAACCCCTGGATTCACACCAGGATACACAAGCTTTCCAGACTCTATGATAAATCATTCTGGAAGCTGGCTTCCTTGCATTGATCAAGGTAGATATGACAGAACCTGAAAGCCCATGACTCTTCAGAACGTGGGTCTCAATAGCCAAACCGTCAAATTTAGTGTTTGTAAAGCAGGATGGAACACTGGACCTTGAGATAACCGGTCTGGGCGTACCGGTAGGGTCCACGGGGATCCCACCGTCATCCTTACTATTTCTGCATACCAAGTCCTTCTGGGCCAAGCGGGGGCCACCAGAAGTACCGACTTCCTTTCCTGCCTGATCCTGTGAAGGAGTCGTGGCAGAGGATCCTTTGTCCTTGCCAAAAATCTGTCTATTTGTTGAATCAGGATGCAAAGAGATCTACATCTGGAACCCCCCCCATCTTTGGCATATGGCCCAAAAGACGTCGGGGTGAAGAGACCATTCCCCTGGGAGTAACTGCTGGCGACTTAGATAGTCCGCCTGCCAGTTCTCTATCCCTGGAATGAAAACTGACGATATGCATGGCACATGCATCTCTGCCCAGACTAAGATCTGGTTCACCTCCTTTTTAGCAGCTCGGCTCCGGGTGCCTCCCTGATGATTGACATAAGCCACTGCTGTGGCATTGTCGGACTGGATCCTGACCGGGGAACCCTGTAGCCTGATAGTCCAGGTTTTTAGGGCTAGGTATACCGCCCGGATCTCCAGAATGTTGATGGGTAAGGTCCTCTCGGTCTTGGACCATAGCCCCTGGATCGTAGACTGTTCCAGAACTGCTCCCCAACCTGACAGACTGGCATCTGTTGTTACCACCGTCCAGGTAACCGGTAGAAAGGATTTCCCCTTCTGCAGGTTTTCAGTTATGAGCCACCAATTGAGGCTCTGACTCACCGCATGCGATAGGTGCATCGGAAAGTCTAATGCCTGAACCTTCTTGTTCCAGGCCGACAGAATACTGTGTTGCAGCAGTCTTGAATGGAACTGAGCATAGGGAACTGCTTCGAAATAAGACACCATCTTCCCCAACAGCCTCATACAAAGGCGGACAGAAGGACCCTTCTTGGTCCTGACTGTCAGAATCAGTTCCTTAAAAGCAGTAATCTTTGCCTGAAGAAGAAAAACTTTCTCCTGGCTTGTATCTATGATCAGATCCAAATACTCCAGTCTTCTTACTGGTTTTAGGAAAGACTTTTCTAGGTTGAGGATCCAACCTAGTTGTTCCAGATACTTGACCGTGGTCCTCAAGTTCCCGTTCAAGGAGGCTACCGACCGGTCTATCAAGAGCAGGTCGTCTAGGTATGCTATAACAGTTATACCCTGAGCCCTTAATCTGGCCAGAGGAGGAGCCAAGATCTTTGTGAACACTCAAGGTGCAGTGGCTATCCCAAAGGGCAGAGCCACAAACTGGAAATGTCCCCCTCCTAACTCGAAGCGTAGAAACTTCTGATGAGCAGGAAAAATGGGCTCATGTAGATATGCATCTCTGATGTCTATCGATGCCAAAAATTCTCCTCCCTGCAGGATGGAGACTACTCTACGAATTGATTCCATGTGGAAGGACTGAATCCTTAGACCCATTCTGGATTTAAGAGATCTGAATCGATTCCTGACATCCCCATTTGGTTTTTGGACCGTAAAAAGGTTGGAATAGAAGCCCAATTCTTGATCCTTTGTGGGAACCACCATAATGACCTCTTGCGACAAGAGTCGCTCTAACGCTAGAAGGAGCGACTGCTTCTTCTCTGGGTCTCTGGGAACACTTGATCTGAAGAAACGAGGAGAGGAAAATTCTTGGAACTCCAGCCTGTACCCTAAGGTTACCGTGGAGATTACCCATCTGTCCTGGAAGTCCTCCTGCCAGAGCCTTGAGGACTGCAGCAGTCTTCCCCCCACTCGAGCGAGCGGGGGCGCCCCTTCATGAAGAGGCCTTAGTGTCTTGTCTAGAAGACTTCTTCCCCCAGGACTTTTGTCCCTGGGGTTGACTCTTGTTTCTTGCCCCAGATGGAGGAGGCCGTCGTGACTGCCTGGAGGCTGATGCCCCTGGTGCTGGGGAAAGAGTCCGTTTGAAAGAGGGACGCTTACTCTTCTTAACAGGTAAGAGAGTGCTTTTCCCACAAGAGATTCTCTTGATATAGTTGTTATCCAAGTCTTCTCCAAACAACCTTGCACCACGAAAAGGAAACCCAGCCAAGAGCATCTTAAATGGTGCTTCAGCTGACCAATTTTTCAACCATAAAGATTCTACACATATGCACCAACCCAAGCGAAAGGCGAGAGGTTTGCATGATAGAATCTCTGATGGCATCAACAACATAACATAAGGCTGCTGGAAGGTTAGCAAACCCCTGGGCCTGTTGTTCAGGTAATACTTTGATGACCTGCTTAACATGGTCTCTTAAGTATTGACAGACTCCAATCGCTGCTACTGCAGGTTGGGCCACTGATCCTGCTAAGGAAAAAACATCCTTTAATAAGGATTCCATCTTTTTATCCACAGGATCCCTGAGCATCTGACCGTTGTCTACAGGACAAGTCAGACTACTATTTATAGAGGAAATGGCCGCATCAATGGCCGGCATTCCCCACATCTTAATACATTTTTCTTCCATAGGATAAAGTGTTGAAAACTTTTTCGGGGGAAGAAATCGCCTATCTGGGTGATCCCACTCAGAATAAAAAGGAGCTTTTCAAGTAAATTATGAACAGGAAAAGCATGTGCTATTTGAGGAGGTTTCAGCGACCCCAAAGAAGATGAAGATTCCTTAACAGATTCAAGTACAGGCAACTTAAATGTGGAGCGGACCAATCCAGTAAGGATCTGCACTAAGACCTTCTCCTCTTGGGAAGTCGCAGAGTGTCTCTCTTCACCTGATTCCTCCGAAGAGGAATCATCCGTCCCATCCTGATCCTCTGAAGGGGATTCATCTCCTTTATCCCAGAGCTCCTCTGTCTGAGGGTCTTGGGAAACAGAGGAAGGCCTAGTACATTTTCTTTCCACTGAGTGAAGTAGTAATCACGGTCATTAATCTTTCCTCTAACCCAGTAATGGTTGAGGAAAAAACCTCTTGTGTAATGTATACAGGGGCTGAAGTGCCGGAAGCAGGTGTAGCCCCTGCCCCCAACGGCTCTCCCTGGCTAGCCGTCCCTGGCCCCTCAGGGGGGGAGGGTGTAGCAGACAGGGGGTCCTCAGAACCTGAACGAGATCCCCTAGTGTCTATGGTTCTGGGGGTACTTGAACCTCTTCTACCCATAGTGCAAAGCAACAAGGTGTGAGGTATCCAAAAAAATGAACACTGACTGCTGAGCGATGTAGTCTGGCAAAGCCTTGCTACCAAATGCCCAGTCTGGTGTTCCCTTAGTAAATGCAGCCTAGGAGAATGCCTGTGTCACACCTTACATGCGACTGTCAGCTCTGTGTCCCTCCAAGGCTCAGAGCACCTGTAAAGTGTGATTTAAATAGTTATGCTTTCTGGCCCCCCCCCCTTCGTTTTTGAAAAACAAGCACTTCCCGCGCGAGCCGACCCTTCCTGGACAAGCATGGAGGAAGGCTGGGGGTGGAGGAAGAAGGAGGAGGCCGGCAGTGATGGGGCCTGCATTGCAATGGCGGCAGCGGCGGTGACAGTGCGGCGTAAAACTGCCTTACAGCACACCTATAGCCTCCCCTAGCCTGGGGGGGAAAATCTTAGATGAGAAAACCCCCCCATCCATCCTACCTGGAGCTGGTCGGAAGAGCCTGTGCAGAGCCGAACGCTGAGACAGAAAACAGCATGAGAAGGAATGTGCTCTTGGCAGCCCCCGGTGGTCAAAATAGGCATAGCATGCATTTACCTTAAAGGAGAAAACCCACTAGAATTCAAAAATTCTGTGGAATCTCCTCTTACCTTATCCAGCCGCAGGATTCTGTATACACAGACCCAATCTTCACCTCTCACGGTGGGCTCCGTTTGAAAAAACCGTCAGAGACTGGGGCCCCCCTACGAATAGGGGGATCCACAGTTCTGGCCCTGTAAAGCAATCAGCCAGAAATTAGGAGGTTTAAAGCCATTTTCTGATATGCGGGGTCCAGCCCTCTAAAAAGAGAAGCGTTACAGGTAAAACCTTGTTTCTTCGGACACGAGGCCCGGGTACCATCCAATTCGGCCATGAAAGGACACTTTGAATGGATCCAGTTCGCCTGGCTTGCCCCAGTGTAGGATATCAGGATATTCTCTTTGGAGCTTCAGCACAGGACATCTTTACACGTCCAACACCTAAGACACTGGCGTAAAAACTGAGGTATCCCTGGAAGGGGAGGGATTATATAGGGGGGGGGGGGGAACTTCCTGATTAGGGTGTGACCAGTGTCCAATACCTAGTGGTACCTACATAACCCATCAGTTATTACTGTGGCTCTGTGTCCCGTGATGTCCGAGAAAGAAAAACCTTTTGCTTTGAATAGAATAGGAAAGGCTTGAATCTTTTGTCTGGCTAGACTCACATTTGTGCATTTGGATCTTGATACTTTGATGCATTTTTCATGCTCGCCCATTGAATTTAGTGGGGCAAAAATCCAACTATTTCTCCCACCCCACCCCCCTCTCAAGTTGCTCGGAAGCAGATTGGATAAGTGGAAACCAGCCCCCTAGACAGCCTTCCTCTTGTTGTGCGTGGTCATAAGTTAATGCTGCCCCCTGACACTTGCTGGGGGTTATTGCTGGCCAATTTTCTGGTGTTGTCATTGGCACTGACACCAACGATGGGGCTTATTTAACTCCCGCACTACAAGCCATATACCATGAAGAATCGCTCACTTTACTGGGCATGTCCACTTTTTGGCCATGCCTAAAAACAAATAAAAATTTCTCTTTTCCATTCCTTCATTCCTAATTCTGTTCAGATTTCGGCATCTACGATAACCTTTTACGCCCACTGAAGCCTAATCTACAACTAGTTTTTGTACTTGCTGGCCAGCAATGACACCATTATGGGTGTGGTGCATCTGGATTTTACAAAAAGCATTTGATACAGTTCCCCATATACGCTTAGGCCTCGTACACACGATACGAAAAACAGAAGGGAAAATTCATACGACGAGCTGTCTGCGGATTTTCGGATCGTTAGTACTGCGCTTTCGACAACCGATTTGACTTTTTCATCAGACAAAAGCTGGATGTGCAGACTATAAAATGTTTGTCGGATGTGAACTCAATGTCTGATTTTTGGATGGTCAGTACAGAAATTGTCACACAAAAGTGGAAAGTACAGCTACGCATGCTCGGAATCAAGGAGCGACCGGGAAGAGTTCGGTCTTGTAAACTACCGTTCATAATCTAGAATTAACATTCGTGACGCGGCAATTGATGAAATGTCGAAATGCAGCACACAGTCTCATCTTCTTTAACCGCCGCACACAGATGTACGTCGGCAGAATGGCACAGGCAGGCAAATGGGCGTACCTGTACGTCCCTTTGAATTTGCCGCCTATCGAGCGTGCCCGCGGGTCCCGGGAACTCGATGTTCGCCAGCGGCCTGCGATTGCGGTGTGGAGAGGTAGAACGGGGAGATGCCTTTATAAACGAGGCATTTCCCCGTTCTGCCTTGTGACATGACAGAGATCACTGCTCCCTGTCATCAGGAGCAGTGATCGCTGTCATGTCGGTGGTAGCCCCTCCCCCCTACAGTTAAAACACCTCCCTAGGACATACTTAACCCCTTGATCGCCCCCTAGTGTTTAACCCCTTCCCTGCCAGTGTCATTTACACAGTAATCAGTGCATTTTTACAGCACTGATCACTGTATAAATGACAATGGTCCCAAAATGGTGTCAAAAGTGTCCGATGTGTCCGCCGTAATGTCGCAGTCACGATCAAAAAAAAAAAAAAAAAGAGACACTAGACGCTATAACTTTTGCGCAAACCAATAAATATATGCTTATTGCGATTTTTTGTATGTAGAAAAATACATATTAACCTAAACTGAGAAAGAAATTTGTTTTTTTTTTTTATACATTTTTGGGGGATATTTATTATAGCAAAAAGTAAAAAAAATATTGCTTTTTTTTCAAAATTGTTGGTTTTTTTTTGTTTATAGCGCAAAAAATAAAAACCGCAGGAGGTGATCAAATACCACCAAAAGAAAGCTCTAGTTGTGTGGAAAAAAAAAAAAAAGGACGTCAATTTTGTTTCGGTACAACGTCGCACGACCGCGCAATTGTCAGATAAAGCGACGCAGTGCCGAATCGCAAAAAATGCTCTGGTCAGGAAGGGGGTAAAATCTTCTGGGGCTGAAATGGTTAATGGGATAATAGTGAAGCTGCTTTGCTGGTGATACTGATGGAGTTATACCAAAGGTATTTTAAAAGGCATTTGTTTTGTACGATCTGAAAATCGCGAATCAACGATCACCAAACTTCTATTAACACGAAATTAGCAGAAGGGGCCCAAAGGGTGGAGCTTGAGAAAAGAACTTCCTCTTTATACTCTCGTAGTACGTCACTACGTTCGGGTTTGTCAAATGACAATTTGCGGATAGTTAGTATGCTAGACAAAATCCTGCACACGCACTTTTGACTAAAATCAGACGCTCGGTCGTCCAACAATCAAACTGTATGTACGAGGCCTTAGACCACAAGCTGAGGTCTGTTCACATGGACCATAAGCTTTGTTCTTGGATAGAAAGCTGGTTACAGAGGCGTGTCCAAAGGGTGGTGATAAATAACGTGTAATATGACTGGAGTGGTAAGTGGGATACAACAAGGCTCTGTCTTGGGACCAATTCTATTTAATTTATTCATAAATTATATAAAAGGGTCGGTATAAATAGCTCAATTTCAGTTTTTGCAGACGACACAGAAATAAGCAGGGCAATAACTTAATAACTTAACCAATAACAGGATATAGGAAAAAAAAAAAAAAGACCTGAACAAAATAAAGGGGTGGGCAAATACATGGCAAATTAGGTTTAATGTGAAGAAATGTAAAGTGATGCACTTGGGGGCTAAAAACAAACGCAAACTAATCACCAAGGGGAGAACCTCTGGGGGGAATCAAGTATGGAGAAAGATCTGGGGGTCCTAGTAGAAGACAGACTGAGCAATAGCATGCAATGTCAAGCTGCAGCTACCAAAGCCGGCAGAATTTTCTTCTTTTTTTTCTATACCAAAAGTGAATATACACCAGAGTTAAAACTATAATTGTGCCACTTTATAAAACTCTGGTTCAGCCACATCTGGAGTATTCTATCCAGTTCTGGTCACCATTCCTCAGAGGGGATGTGCTGGAGATGGAGAGTCCAGAGAAGGGCAACCAAATTAATAAGCGGACTGGAGGACCTTAATTACGAGGAATGACTTCAAGCACTACATTTATTCTCGCTCTAGAAGAGACGCTTGAGAGAGGATATGATAGCGATTTACAAATACCTCAATGGTGACCCCAGCATAGGAACAAACTATTCAGTCTCAGAGAGTGTAAGAGGACACGGGGCCACACAATGAGATTGGAGGAGAAGAAGTTTAACCTAAAGCTACGTAGGGAGATTTTCACTGTCAGGGTGATAAGAATGCGGAACTCTCTTCCACAAATGGTGGTGTCCACAGGGAGTATTGATATTTTTAAAGAGACTCCTGGATGTGCATCTTAGTGAACACAACATACAGAGATATGGGAAATGATTTAGACATTGACACACGAACACCAACACAAGTTGAACTAGATGGACCATTGACTTTATTCAACCTTACCTACTATGTAACTAATATATACATAAATCACTCATCTATGGGCTGCTAAAGCATTTCTCATGATATTACGTCTGCTATAAATAACAAGGAATTCATAGTCTGGGTCATGGCTCCCCCACTTATACCCCCAGCACAAGCACAGCACCCCCCAAACAAAATTGTGTGGAGCTGCTCCAGTTAGGCCAACCATACATGGTTTGAATCTTGAACCATTAATGGGCAGGCTGAATGTACCAAGTTAAAAATCGATCAACTTGGGTACAACCAGCCTGCCAAATTCGCTTCTAATTATTGCAAGCGGTTGCTATAGCCTCTAGCAATAATCACTGTCTTCTCCCGGCAGGGACGGCTTCCCCAACCCATGGTTGCAAGAAAGAAATTGGCACCGTGTATGGCCAGCCTAAGTCAGGTGATATACAGTGATTAAACAGACTATATGTACAAAAAAATTTATTCACTTCTTCCCTCCTTACCTCAAACATATTGTCACAGGTTCCAGTGATTAGGAGCTTCTGGTCGTATGTAATATTCATGTACAGGTAATTATAATAGACATCAATATGAACTGGAAACGGACCCTGATACTGGACTTTTTTCTCGCCGTAGGCGATGGCGCGTGCCCCGAGATAGAGCCTGTACCCCACCGTCTCTTTATCCCGTGGGTGAACACTGGAAAGGAAAAACCACTTCAGTACAATCTGAGGTTAAAGCTGAAGTTTGCTGCTGGTTGAAAATTAAAGTGATTGGAAGGGTTCGTTTTTTTCTTTTAAAACAAACATGTCATACTTACCTCCACTGTGCAGCTCGTTTTGCACAGAGTGGCCCCGAACATCCTCTTCTGGGGTTCCCTGGTGGCTCTCGTGGATCCTCCCCGCATCAGATAACCCCCCCTAGGAAAAGCGCTCTCCTGGGGGTTACCTTGCAGACGCGCTCCCGAGTCCAGCATTTGCGTCAATAGACACGAATGCCAGACTCGGCCCCGTCCCCCGGCGTTCGTGTCATTGGATTTGATTGACAGCAGTGGGAGCCAATGGCTGCTGTCCAATCAAGATCCGGGACCCTGTGGAGAAAGGGAGAGCGCGTCTCCTGCGACAGAAATACGGGGCTCAGGTAAGTAAAACGGGGGGCTGGGGGGCCGGTCACTGACAGGTGTTTTTTCATAGGATGCATTAAGATGAAAAAACACGAGGGTTTACAACCCCTTTAAAAACACACACACCCCTCTAGATCCTGCCTTGGTCCTTTGCCAGCTTATTTGAGGTACTTACTAAAGATCAGAAAATCAAACTAAAATACCGTACTACTTTTGAAGCGATCGTACACAAACCTGATCATTAGTACACAGCTTTCGAGAGCCGATCAGGACAGTTCATCCGAAATGGGACAAAAAAAAAAAAAAAATTCTCGTATGACATCAGATCATACAATTCTTGTTTAACTGCTTCAGATCCGGGCCATTGCCAAATGACGGCAACAGCGCGGATCTTAATTGCCGGGACTACGTCCATTGACGTCGTCCCGTGCACGAGCGGCCTGCGCGCCCCCTGCAGGGCGCGCGCGGCGCGCTCGGTGATCAGCGAGTCTATGAGACTCGCCTGATCACAGATCAGAGTAAGGGGTTGGTCCCAACCCCTTACCACATGATCAGCTGTCAGCCAATGACAGCTGATCATGTGATGTAAACAGAGCCGGTAATCGGCTATTTTCCTCCTCGCGCTGACAGCGTGAGGAGGAAAAAAAAAACCCGATCACCGGCGGCCGTGATCGGGACATCAGTCCCGATCACGGCGATCTTGTAACACAGCAGTGCTGCCTACCAGTGCCCACCAGATTAACCCATCAGTGCCCACAGTGCCATCAATCAGCGCCACCCATCAGTGCCCACAGTGCCACCCATCAGTGCCCACAGTGCCACCCATCAGTGCCCACAGTGCCATCCATCAGTGCCCACAGTGCCACCCATCAGTGCCACCCATCAGCACCCACATCAGTGCCACCCATCAGCACCCACATCAGTGCAACCTATCAGTGTCACCTACCAGTGCCCATAAGTGCCCATCAGTGCCGCCCATCAGTGCCCCCCATCAGTGCCCCCCATCAGTGCCGCCCATCAGTGCCCCCCATCAGTGCCCCCCATCAGTGCCCCCCATCAGTGCCACCTATCTGTGCCACCTATCTGTGCCACCTATCCGTGCCGCCCATCCGTGGCCATCAGTGCCGCCTTATCTGTGCCCATCAGTACCGCCTTATCTGTCCCCATCAGTGCCGCCTTAATTGTGCCTATCAGTGCCGCCTTAACTGTGCCTATCAGTGCCGCCTTAACTGTGCCTATCAGTGCCGCCTTAACTGTGCCTATCCGTGCCCATCAGTGCAGCCTATCAGTGCCCACCAGTGCCGCCTCATCAGTGCATATCAATGAAGGAGAAAAATGACCTGTTTGCAAAATTTTATAACAAACTATTAAACATGATTTTTTTTTTTTTCAAAATTTTCCATCTTTTTTTGTTTGTTTAGCAAAAAATAAAAACTCCAGCTGTGATTAAATACCACCAAAAGAAAGCTCTATTTGTGGGGAAAAAATGATAAAAATTTCATTTGGGTACAGTGTTGTATGACCGCGCAATTGTCATTCAAAGTGCGACAGCGCTGAAAGCTCAAAATTGGTCTGGGCAGGAGGGGGGTTTAAGTGCCCAGTAAGCAAGTGGTTAATCAGTACAGTAATCGTCCGGGAAAAAAAAACCCAAAAAAAAAAAAAACACACAATGACAGAATACATTACATCACTTCCGAAGTTGTATTCTGTAATATTTTTGTAAAGTTTAGTAACCTCTTCATTTTCGATATGAGACCAACATGTAAAAAAAAAAAATCCGTTGTCCGATATCCTCATTGTGTATATGAGGCTTTACTATTTGACAGTTTTGTTGTTTCACCATTTCCCAGACGCCTAAAGTATTTCCTGGATGTTTAGAAAGTGGAGTTACTAAGAACAAAAAGGTGTCAAAAATACTCTAAATGCTGTAACATACAGATAGAAAGACGTTATTAAAGCTGAACTTCAGGTATTGTCCTCAAAAGCCAAAAAGGATACAATACCACTTTGTGAGCACCAAATGTCTTTTCAAGACCAGATATTACCTTGTAAAATGACATCATCCCTGCTTGTACAGACAGCAGAGCTGTGGGAGTGATCCAGCAAGCCCCGCCCACTACAGGCTGTCTGCAGAAGACTACAGGAGGGGGCGGAGACAAGACCAGTCACCTTGCGGAAGAAGTGACAGCATCAGTGAGCGGTCTTTATTACAGGAAGCTCCTGTACACACGCTGGATTACTGCACAGATCTGGAAGAAATACACAAAGCACACCAAGATTCAAGGAAGAATACACACGGCTCTTGTATAAAGACAATATTTGCCTTTTCTGGAATTCAGCTTTAACCACTCGCATGTGTATTGTCTGGATAGGTTGGTAATTTTGGCCATAGCCATTGCCTACCAAAACCAACTGTGAGAAATCATTTTGAAAGAACGGTAGTGAAGTAACTTGAGATGCACAGGAAGAGGTATTCACTTGATGGTTCAGATGTTTGCACACTCACAGCAACAGGAATAAAGACAGATATAAATATATCATTAATTGTATTTTTTTTAAATGCAAGCAGTGTACAGTAGGTACCCGAATCCGATTTGGTATTGGCTTCTCACAATCCCTGTGCAGTAGAGCTCGGACTGGGGGAGGGATAAGCAGCACAAGGACCCAATCAGTTGTGCTCATATGGAACATGCTGATGGTAGGAGAAGAGAGTGGACTGACGGAGAGATGAGCTTATAATCAGTCTACTGCTTCTCCTTCATTACCCAATCACAGGTTGAGGGAGGGACGAGACCTTTAAATGTTACTGAATTCAGCAGAGAAAATTGAAAAAAAAAAAAAAAAAAAAAAAAAAAAAGGAAAAAGGGGGGGGGGGGGGTGGAGAAAAAAGGAAAGAAGGAGATCATGTCTCAATATCCAGATCAGCATGTGGCTTCTCCTTTTACAGTTACATGACAAGTCTTCTGGCACTGTGCTGTGTGACAGAACTGTGTACAGCTGAAGACTGGATGGACAAAAATAGAATTCCTTTGACAGGTAAAACGGCTGGCATACAAAATTAATCTGTGGATTTTGCGGTATTCCTGGAGTTCAGCTTTTTCTAATCAGAAATTCATAACACAGAAAAAAAACAGATCTGTAAGAAGAGAAATGCATTCCTTTCATCTGACCTGCCGTACGGTGACGTTTCATCTCCGAGGTCCATTGCCACAGCCATGAATGTGTTTGGCATCTTTGAATTAGGTGCGTAGCCAAAATCTGCAGTCTGGTGCCATCGGATCACAGGGTAGTTGTCTTTTTGTTGGGATTTCTGGTATGTAGACAGCTGGGGAACAATGAGCAAAAGACAGTTATATTACAACACAATACAATCTGGCTGCACAATCAACTTTAGATTTACTAAAACTGGGTAACAGGAGCACCTACCTAATCTATTCAACCAGTCTGTATCCAATCAGGCAGGCCCTTGCACTATAGATCTGTTACTAGATCTAAAGTAGATTTACAGCGGCTGCTGCAGGGAGGAGGGAGCACTGACAATGGCTGGGCCATGGGAGCCTATGGGTGAGGTCACCGCTGGTGTCAAGTGCTCCCTTACACAGGGGAGCCAGATCTGCAGGATCACAGCAATATAGGTAAGAGGAAAGGGGGGGGGAGGGGAGACACACCAACGATACAGTTAGGCTTTAAGAGCTTCCGAACATCAGAGCGAGTGCGCCTACAAGAATTTCTGTGCAAACATGTAAGCAAGTTGGAATGCTGGTTTAGTGAGACAGCTGCTGGCTGCTTCCTGTGTGGTTAAAAAAAGGGGGGAGGGCTCTGCCCAGACAGACACAGTCTGCATGAGAAGAGACACAGACATATCACAGAGCTGATGCAGCTGCCAGAGAAAGTCTCGCCTGCCTCTAGGAAACTTTCACATGTAGGGGGATTGCTGCGACCTGCAGTTGCTTCCAGTGTGAGAGTAATATATCTTTTAACCTAAAAGGGTTTTTGTGCCGACTAGCTGCAGAGCACATTGGGGAAATGCCTGTAGAAAAAACTAACCAAGTATGGTCAGCCTTGGTCAGGGCTTCCTGTTTTTATGGGTATGGCTTGTCATTCAAGTGAAGGAGAGAGGTATTAAAAAGTATATGTAGCTTTCCTTCCTCTGTCACCTCTTGTCAGAGGATCCACTGATGAAGAGAGCTTCGGCCTCTCAGCATTCATTTAGGAGGTATTCGTCACTTAGTATATAATCACAGGCTTGAATGTGTATACGAAACTCTTCCTCCATGTGTTGATGTTAATTACGATTTCCCCCCTTCTTTTATCTATTGTTTTTTGATATATGTTTCTATTTTACTGTCCTAGCCCATGTTGGGCGTCACTATACTTTTATATTTGAAATTTTTTTTTATGTAAACCCTCACCTTGTAAAACAACCCATTTGGTTTAAAATAGAAATGAAAGGCAAAACATTTTGTGTATGGATATAAAAAAAAAAAAAAAAAAAAACACAACAGAAGTACGTACCTTTTTTCACCCTCTTGTATAGGTGATCACATCCTCTAAGATCCTTATGCAGCTGAAAACTGGGAGAGGAGTAACAGCATAACACTGAACTTCCCAGTGAATGACTGTGTGTGTGTGTGTGTGTGTGTGTGTGTGTGTGTGTGTGTGTGTGTGTGTGTGTGTGTGTGTATCAGCACGAGTCTGATCATTGGAGGAGAGTAGGCCAAGTTCTCACCACAGCTAGAGAACTGACCACATTGTGCTCTCATGCCTAGTGTGGTCACTTTTTGATAGGAAAGCAGAGGGACTGGCAGAAACACCAGGGATTTCACACAACAGAAGCAATACAAAAGATTAGGAGACCTTTTTTGTAAAAGTACACGGTAGAGCAGGCACATATCAGGAATATGAAATGTTGGGTTTAAAAGGTGTGAGGCGTGAGTCTACAAGGAGAGCCCACAAAAATAAGGATAAAATGGTTCAAAGTACCAACTTACATGTTCCCCTTTGGGGGAAATTGGGCCCGGCCAGACCAATTCGATGGAAATAGAGCAGAGAATAGTATTTGACCAGAATATATTTGTGAGTACTGCAGCACCCCTCCCTGGAACAAAGTTAAAGTTCCAGTCCCCCAAATACTTAAAAAAAACAAAAAACAAAAAAACAAAAAAAACAAAACCCACCTCTTTACATGTCTAAAGCTATACAGAAACATTTAGTAAAATGGCATATGTGTGGTTAGTGTAGTTTTTGTTAAAATATTTGATTACTAGCCAGATTTTGGAAGCAGGCTGGTTTCACGTTAGCTGTGGGCATCTGAAGCCCTCTTCTCTTCATTGCTGGAATTTCGGTGCAGCTGGCTACCCAGCATGCACCTCCATGTCTCACGCATGCGCAGTAATGCCACTGTGCGTCTCTCCCTCTTCCTGACACACGAGATTTCATCACTAGGCGATTCACAAGGACTCCTGGGATACATGACGCTGCTATTCCAGGATCCCTTGCAAATCGCCTACTGACGTAATCGCCTAGGTGGGGACGAGTGGAAGAAATAAAAAAAAGGGGAAGGTGTTTCTAAGCAGAAAAATTATAATAAAATAAAGACCATCGTGAAAAGGGTGAGCTACGGGCATGTCATACTGAGATAGTTCAGAAAGCGGGCGGAACTCCGCTTTAAGTGTGCATTTGACACTAACAAATGGTCAACAGAACCCAAAAGATGTGACAAAATGTAAAATGTGTGAAAGATATCCAATAAAAAAATAAAAATAAAAAATTGGTGTGTTCGGTGGGGACGATCAGTACAAGTAAGCCAAATTTGACTAGGCGGTAATTTTCACGTAGCTTAAGGAAGCGGTTTAGACTGCGGCCATAAGTGCTGGTCTGTGTATATAACTGCTACGGTAATTTAATAAAAATGCTTGACTGGACCAATCTTTAGGTTACAGTAAAGCCAACACATAGGGAGTGTGGACATTACAAATCGTTCTGGTAAGGAATGAGTGGTAGACTAGTGGATATGGGGGTCTGCCTGCTTGGCAATAATAAAAATTCCCCTGGGTGTATTAGCTTGGCAATCTGGGCCCCCACGTCTCATGAGCTTTAGGCGTCGGCAGGACCTTCATGTGGACTAGGCCTGTAATCACTGAAAAATTAGAGGCCTCTCGCAAATATGTAAGTGCATGATCCCAGACGGTGTGTACAAGGAACCTGACAAAAGGCAGTTAACATGAAGGTTAGTTACTGGGGTTTAGGACTCGCCAGTACAGACTTTACTATAGGCCTCAGCATGGGAACTAACCCAACCCCCCCCACCCCACATTTCAGGTATTTTATCTGCAATCCAAGCTCAGGAGAGAGAAAGGAAGGAACAAAGGAAAGAAAGAAAAGAAAAGAAAGAAAAGAAAGAAAAGAAAGAAAAGAAAGAAAAGAAAGAAAAGAAAGAAAAGAAAGAAAAGAAAGAAAAGAAAGAAAAGAAAGAAAAGAAAATATAATAATAATATTAAAATGGTTACCTGAACAAAGCCAAAGGGGAAGCTGGGGTCTGTCTGGCCGAGGGAGCCCTCGTGGAAGTTAAGTCTCCAGTCTGAGATGAGGGCCGGAAAAGTGCAATTATACAGATTCGGGTTCAGGCCTGTGTTCTGCTCCCCTGAAATCAGCACAGACAACAACTTGTTACAAGGTGACAATATCACGGGAGCGATCCAAGTGAAACCCCCCCCCGTCGGTTGCAGTGAAGGGAACGGGCGTCATGCACCATTCAGGGGTGTAGAGAGATATTCCGTTGAAAGAAGGGGAACCGCTCACCAACCCAGTGCATTAGTATGTGGATGGATGTGGCCTCAGCCACTGGGACAAAACGCATCAGAGCATGACTGGAGCGGCACTGGCTGAGGCCACATTTATCCACATACTAATGCACTCGGTTGGCGAGCGGTGCCCCTTCTTTCCATTGAAAATACCGTATCATGGGAGTGTTAAAGAGCAGTTTTGTTTTAAAAACCTTTTTCAGTTTTAAAGCTGAAGTTTAATCTGCTTATCACCATGCTAATAACATTTTTCAGGTTTAAATTACATGAGGGCAACCATATTGGTACATGAGCTACAGTGAGGGAAAAAAAAAAAAAGTATTTGATCCCCTGCTGATTTTGTATGTTTGCCCACCGTCAAAGAAATGATCAGTCTATAATTTTATTGGTAGGTTTATTTCAACAGTGAGAGACAGAGCAAAAAAATATCCAGAAACACATTTAAACAAAAAAACAAAAAAAAAAAAAAAAAAAGTTATAAGTCAATATGCATTTTAATGAGTGAAATAAGTATTTGACCCCTTTGCAAAACATGACTTAGTACTTGGTGGCAAAACCCTTGTTGGCGATCACAGAGGTCAGACTTTTATTGTAGTTGTCCACCAGGTTTGCACACATCTCAGGAGGGATTTTGTCCCACTCCTGTTTGCAGATCCTCTCCTAGTCATTAAGGGTTCGAAGCCGACGTTTGGTAACTCGAACCTTCAGCCCCCTCCACATATTTTCTATGGGATTAAGGTCTGGAGACCTTAATGTGGTTCTTCTTGAGCCACTCATTTGTGGCCTTGGCCGTGTGTTTTGGGTCATTATCATGCTGGAATACCCATCCATGACCCATTTTCAATGCCCTGGCTGAGGGAAGGAGGTTCTCACCCAAGATTTGACAACACATGCCCCGTCTATTGTCCCTTTGATGCGGTGAAGTTGTCCTGTCCCCTTAGTAGAAAAGCATCCCCAAAGCATAATGTTTCCACCTCCATGTTTGACGGTGGGGATGGTGTTCTTGGGGTCATAGGCAGCATTCCTCCTCCAAACACGGAGAGTTGAGTTGATGCCAAAGAGCTTGATTTTGGTCTCATCTGACCACAACCCAGTTCTCCTCTGAATCATTCAGATGTTCATTAGCAAACTTCAGACTGGCCTGTACATGTGCTTTCTTGAGCAGGAGGACCTTGCAGGCACTGCAAGATTTCAGTCCTTCATGGCGTCAGGGCCGCTTTAAGGCAGGGCAAAAGGGGCAGCTGCCCTGGGCCCTGTCATTGTTGTGAGCCCAAAGCAGCTGGCTCATACTTACCAACTATCCCAGTTTAAATTCCCTTGTTCCTTAAAGTTTTAGTCCCTTGCTGTGTCTGGATATCTCAGTGTGAAGTGCTGCTACTAATGCTGTCCAGCTCTGCCCTATTGTTGTGTACAGATGACTCAGCTGCAAACCCTGTGTTTACATGTAAATAACCGGCATTCATATGTAAATAGCTGCAGCCGGCAGCATAGATATGTAAATAAAGGCGGCATTCATATGTATATCATGCCCCTTGCATTGAGGAGATGATGTGCTGTAACCTCTAGCAACCAATCAGTGAGCAGTATTACTGTACAGTAATCGCTAGCAACCAATCAATAAGCAGAAATCATGTGCTGTAACATCTAGCAACTAATCAGTGAGCCGTAATGTGTGCTGTAACCTCTAGCAACCAGTCAGTAAGCAGTAATGATACACTGTAACCCCTGCAACCAATCGCAATCTGATACAGTAAACTGATTTTAAAGGGGTTGTAAAGGTAAATTAAAAAAAAAAAAAAAACAACAAACATGTTATACTTACCTTCACTGTGCAGCTCGTTCTGCACAGAGTGGCCCCGAACCTGGTCTTCTGGGGTCCCTCGGCGGCTGTTTCAGCTCCTCCCCGCAAGCATTAACCACCTTAATGCGAGCTCCCTCGCATGGTGGTTAGTGCTTGCGGGTGCGCTCCCGTGATACAGCCGGCGGCTATAGCCGCTCACTGTATCACTCGGCCCCGCCCCCCAGCGCGCCGCGTCATTGGATGCGATTGAAAGCAGCGCGAGCCAATGGCTGCGCTGCTTCCAATCCATCCACTGTAGCCAATCAGCGGCCAGGGTGAGCGGAGGAATAGCTGTCGGGAACGCGAAGCTGACTTTCGAGGCGTCAGGTAAGTAAAACGGGGGGGCTGGGGGCGGCGGTATTGTCAGAAGTTTTTTCACCTTAATGCATAGAATGCATTAAGGTGAAAAAATTTTTACCTTTACAACCCCTTTAAGTCTAGCTGCTATTTATTGTATGTCTCAGAGCAGGTGGAGAGCGAAATTGTATAGCGGGGGGGGGGGGGGGGGGAGCAGTGAGGTAGAAAGAAATCCTGGATAGCCGCACTCTGGGATAAGGACATTTTCATTTCAATAAAATCCAACAATACAGTCAATTGCAGAGACGTACAGGGTGGTAGACTAACGCGTTTCACATCATTTGGATGCTTATTCTTGGGGGGACGCCCCCCCAAGAAAAAGTTTGCCCAGGGTTCAATCAATATTAAAGACAGCCCTGCATGGCGTAGTGTGTTACCAATTGTTTTGTTGGGGACTATGGTCAAAGATACCTTGAGATAATTGACAAGATTCTCCCGTGTAGTTCTGGGCTGATCCCTCACCGTTCTCATGATCATTGAAACTCCATGAGGTGAGATTTTGCATGGAGCCCCAGACCGAGGGAGATTGACAGTTATTTGGTGTTTCTCCCATTTGTGAATAATCAAGCCAACTGTTGTCACCTCTTGGTGATGGTCTCGTAGCCCATTCCAGCCTTGTGTAGGTCTACAATCATGTCCCGAACAACCTTGGACAGCTCTTTGGTCTTGGCCATGGTGGAGAGATTGGAGTCTGATGGATTGGTTGCTTCTGTGGACAGGTGTCTTTTATACAGGTAACAAGCTGAGATTAGGAGCACTCCCTTTGAGTGCTTCAATCTCAGCTCATTACCTCTATAGAAGAGACCTGGGAGCCAGAAATGTTGCTGACTGATAGGGTCAAAAACGTATTTCACTCATTAAAATGCAAATCAATTTATAAACTTTTTTGAAATTAGTTTTTCTGAATATTTTATATTCTGTCTCTCACTGTTAAAATAAACCTACCATTAAAATGATAGGCTGATCATTTCTTTGTCAGTAGGCAAACTTACAAAATCAACAGGGAGAGCAAATACTCCCCCCCCCCCCCCCCCCTTCAATAAATGCAGGCCGCGTTTTCTGATTAGTACTGCAGCACAGTAACTGTCCTAGTCTCAAGACACATGATTTGTATTCTACTTTAATCACAACTGCAAATTCCCACCATAAACAATATAATCTTTCATTATAAAAAATGTGATAAAATAGGGTCTTTCAGAAAGGGACTGTGCACAAAGTGAGAGGTTCAATCGATACAGCACTATTACCGAAAAAGGAACAGTTTGGCCAAGTAGAAAATTTTCACAAAACCATAAAATTTGTTTTTTGTTGTGTTCAATGATTGTTTATCATTATATAAATAGTCATCATAGGTGAAGATTCATGTACGGTGATGAAGTCGATTTTTTTGCAGTGCACTTGAACATCCCATTCCAGAACCATGGCCAATAATATGGAACTGGCACCCTTTTGCAGCTATAGCATCCTCCACTCCTGTCAAGGCTTTCCACAAGATTTTAGAGAGTGCCTGCAGAATTTGTGCCCACTTGTGAGGTCAGGTACTGATGGTGGATGAGAAGACCTGGCTCACAATCGATGTTCCAATTCATCCCAAAACGGTGTTCAGTAGAGTTGAGGTCAGGGCTCTATACAGAATACATGAGTTCCTCCAAACCAAACTGGTCAAACCATGTCTTTATGGAGCCATCTTTGTACATGGGGGGGAAAGTCATGGAGAAACAGTAAAGAGCCTTCCCCAAACTGTTACCACAAGGATAGAAGAGCACACCTGTCTAAAATGTACCTGAACTCAATGAGAGCGGAGTTAATACTTTTGACCATATAGTAAATAACTGACAAATAAAACATTTGGTGAGCGGATAGTGATGCACGGAAATTTTGGCCGCTGAAAATTATCAGCCCAAAAAAAAAAAAAATAGGGTTTTCAGTGTTGTGCCGAAAAAAAGAAAAAATTCTGATAACGATTGCCGAAAACGCCCGCAATGTTGTTGGGATTTTAATTTTGACCTTATTTTACCTTACTTATGGTGTGTTTTTCATAGGTCATGTAACTCCAAAAAAACGCAACACGGGTGCATTTTTGATGCAGTCTCAATGCATTTCAATAATGTGCGCTTTTGATGCAGTCTGCCCAACTACACCAAAAATGCACAAACAGGATTTTTAACACCGCTTCAAAAAGGTGCCGATAATGGCCAACAAATTTATATTGGGATATTAAAAAAAAAGTATTTTCCTTCGATCACTGTCACTCATTTGTATAATAGCCAATGTCACGATAGAGCTTTTATAAACGGGTCATACTGCAATCATGGAATAAGATTTACCTTGATACCATATTGCTCCTTTAATGGTCATGTTGAGGAAGGGGTGAATCATGGCATTCCACAAGGTGGAGTAAATGGATGGACCGGTAAACATGTCAAAAAATGGAAAACTATTAGAAAAATAAAGGATGCAGTTAGTGTACAGTATAGAAAAAACAGAATACATCAGTAAACCTAAAAGCAAAAAAAATAAAAATAAATCATATTTTATTAAATATATATATATACACACACACACACACACACACACACACACACACTAAAAATTATGCATGTGATCATCTGCATACAAGCATGTTAATAAGTGAAAAAAAAATATCCAATAGTTTGTGTGTGAGTAATAACCACTGCCTGTGAACTGATGTTGTATGTGTTTTCGGCAATCAAATAATCAGAAAAAAAAAAAACGTATTGAATCAAAACAATAAAATAAAATCCATATAACTGTAAATGTGGTAGTCCCATACAACTTGTGATGTACAGTATATAACTGCTAGGTAAGCTCTGCAAAACGTGAAAGTACTTCTACTTGCACATTGCAGTCAAAATTATATGGACTTTTACTTTTTATGATTTGATGATAGTTTTTTTCTAATTTGATTTCGTTTTTTTCCTGTGCAAGAGGAACACAAACGTGAGTTACTAACAAGGTCTGGTTCCTTTTCCTTTTTTTCTGCGGCACATCTTCCTACCTAGCACTCCACCCATTACCTTATACAGTCAGGTCCATAAATATTGGGACTTTCAGCTTTAATTCAAGGGTATTTACATCCAAATGAGGTGAACAGTGTAGGAATTACAACAGTTTGTATATGTGCCTCCCACTTTTTAAAGGGACCAAAAGTAGTGGGACAATTGGCTGCTCAGCTGTTCCATGGCCAGGTGTGTGTTATTCCCTCATTATCCCATTTACAAGGAGCAGATAAAAGGTCCAGAGTTCATTTCAAGTGTGCTATTTACATTTGGAATCTGTTGCTGTCAACTCTCAATATGAGATCCAAAGAGCTGTCACTATCAGTGAAGCAAGCCATCATTAGGCTGAAAAAACAAAACAAACCCATCAGAGAGATAGCAAAAATTTTAGGTGTGGCCAAATCAACTGTTTTGAACATCCTTAAAAAGAAAGAACGCACCGGTGAGCTCAGCAACACCAAAAGACCCGGAAGACCACGGAAAACAACTGTGGTGGATGACCGAAGAATTCTTTCCCTGGTGAAGAAAACACCCTTCACAACAGTTGGCCAGATCAAGAACACTCTCCAGGAGGTAGGTGTATGTGTGTCAAAGTCAACAATCAAGAGAAGACTTCACCACAGTGAATACAGAGGGTTCACCACAAGATGTAAACCATTGGTGAGCCTCAAAAACAGGAAGGCCAGATTAGAGTTTGCCAAACAACATCTAAAAAAGCCTTCACAGTTCTGGAACAACATCCTATGGACAGATGAGACCAAGATCAACTTGTACCAGAGTGGTGGGAAGAGAAGAGTATGGAGAAGGAAAGGAACTGCTCATGATCCAAAGCATACCACCTCATCAGTGAAGCATGGTGGTGGTAGTGTCATGGCGTGGGCATGTATGGCTGCCAATGAAACTGGTTCTCTTGCATTTATTGATGATGTGACTGCTGACAAAAGCAGCAGGATGAATTCTGAAGTGTTCCGGACAATATTATCTGCTCATATTCAACAAAATGCTTCAGAACTCTTTGGACGGCGCTTCACAGTGCAGATGGACAATGACCCGAAGCATACTGCGAAAGTAACAAAAGAGTTTAAGGGAAAGAAGTGGAATGTTATGCAATGGCCAAGTCAATCACCTGACCTGAATCCGATTGAGCATGCATTTCACTTGCTGAAGACAAAACTGAAGGGAAAATGCCCCAAGAACAAGCAGGAACTGAAGACAGTTGCAGTAGAGGCCTGGCAGAGCATCACCAGGGATGAAACCCAGCGTCTGGTGATGTCTATGCGTTCCAGATTTCAGGCTGTAATTGACTGCAAAGGATTTGCAACCAAGTATTAAAATGTGAAAGTTTGATGGATGATTGTTAATCTGTCCCATTACTTTCGGTCCCTTAAAAAGTGGGAAACGCATATACAAACTGTTGTAATTCCTACACCGTTCACCTGATTTGGATGTAAATACCCTCAAATTAAAGCTGAAAGTCTGCAGTTAAAGCACATCTTGTTCGTTTCATTTCAAATCCATTGTGGTGGTGTATAGAGCCAAAAAAAGCTGAGTTAGACTTACCGGTAACTCCTTTTCTGAGAGTCTTCCAGGACAGCCCATGAGACCTTGGGCTCCTCCTACCAGTAGAGGAAACACGTCACCCCCACCAGATAAAAGGGCGGTCCTCCAGGCCCATGTCAGTATTTTCAAGAACCGTAGGACCCTGCAAAACATATGCATAATACACATAACTTCAGACAATACCGGGTGGGAATCCGGCTGTCCTGGAAGACTCTCAGAAAAGGAGTTACCGGTAAGTCTAACTCAGCTTTTCTCCAAGCGTCTTCCAGGACAGCCCATGAGACAATGAGCCAGAACTTACCAGTCTAGGGAGGGACAACTGCCTGAAGGACCTTACGACCAAACGCCTGCTCCTGAGCTGATAGGAGATCCAGGCGATAATGTTTAATGAAGGTCGAGTAACTGGACCAAGTGGCAGCCCTGCAAATTTGTTCCGGTGAGGCACCAGCCCTCTCAGCCCAAGACGTAGACAAGGCTCTAGTTGAGTGCGCAGTAACAAAAGGTGTAGGGACCTCCCTAATTTTGTAAGCTTCCAAGATGGCTTGCTTTATCCATCTAGCCAATGTGGCTTTAGATGCACTATTCCCCTTGTGAACTCCAGAAAAGAGGACAAACAAGGCATCAGTTTTCCTAAAGGTCTTCGTGACCTCAAGATAGACCAAGAGAATCCTTCTTACATCTAGAAAACTAAATTTTCTTTCTAAGTCGCCCTGAGGCGAACTACAAAAGGTTGGCAATACGATGTTCTGAGATCGGTGGAATGTACTTGCCATCTTGGGCAAAAAGCCTGGATCGGTTCGTAACACAACTCGATCCTCAAAAATCGTGAGGAAGGGCTCCCTAACTGATAGGGCCTGCAACTCACTTACCCTACGAGCTGAGGTAACAGCTATAAGGAACACAGTTTTTAATGTAAGAAACTTAACTGACATACTTTCCAGAGGTTCAAACGGAAATTCTACCAGAGTTTGAAGTACTAGGGACAGATCCCACGTTGGACAACTTCACACTACTACTGGTCTGGCCCTAGAGATAGATTTGAAAAATCTGGCTATAGTGGGATTTTCCAGGAGAGAAAACTGGAGGAACACACTAGTAGCTGCCGCCTGTACCTTTAAGGTACTAACAGAAAGACCTCTGTCGACACCCTCTTGGAAAAATTCCAAAATAGACGGAATATCATGAGCTAATCTATCATTTTCAGATAACCATGAGTTAAACCTTTTCCAAACTTTGGAATATATGGCTCTAGTAACTGGCTTCCTGCAATTAACGAGAGTCCTGACTACTTTGTCAGAAAACCCTTGGGCGCTCAGTATCTTTTCTTCAGATACCAGGCCGTCAAGTTTAAGGAAACCACCTGAGGGTGTGATACTGGACCCTGCAATAATAGGTCTTCCCTTTTCGGAAGACTCCACGGAGGCTCTGAAACCAGAGACTGTAGCAGGGAAAACCATGGCCTCTTGGGCCAAAACGGGGCAATTAGAATCAGATCTGTCTCTTCCAGCCGAAACTTCCGGAGGACTTCTGGAATCAGCCTGATTGGCGGAAAGGCATAACATAGGCCTGGAGGCCACGGGTTTGCCAGAGCATGGATCCCTAAGGCTTGGTCTGCCGGGTTCATGGAAAAGAATATCTCCGTCTTGCGGTTGTTTCGGTTTGCGAACAAATCCGCTACCGGATAACCCCATCTCTTGGTGAGGTCTGCAAAGACTTCGGGATGAAGGGACCAGTTGTCTCGGTCTATCCTGTGACGGCTGAGATAATCTGCCAGGCAATTGTTTTTCCCCTTCAGGTGTACAGCAGAAATGGAGGCTAGATTCCCCTCTGCCCATGAAAGGATCTCCTGGGCAATGGACTGAAGCCTCCGGCTTCTCGTGCCTCCCTGCTTGTTGATATACGCGACTGTCGCTATATTGTCTGACAGGATTTGGAGGTTGTGACCCCTGATCTCCATCTGAAAAGACTGGAGGGCTCTCTGGACTGCAAGCAGCTCTCTTTGATTGGATGAGGCCCTTGCCTCCTCTGGGGACCACTCTCCTTGTGCTACTGCATTGCTGAGGTGTGCCCCCCATCCCCAGGAACTCGCATCCGTGGTAATCCTTCGGGAAATGGGAAAGGACCATGGGAGACCTCCTGCTAGGTGCTGACCAGCTCTCCACCACCACAGGCTTCTTTTTATCCTGTCGGGAAGCCAGATCCCTGACTCCAGGGACCTTACGTCCCGTCCCAGTTTCTTAAAAGAAACCTTTGTAACGGACGCTGACGGAGTCTCGCCCATGGTACTGCGGGAAAACATGAGGTCATAAGACCCACTGCCCTCGACACCTGTCTCAGAGAGACCGACTGGTTTGTCTGCAATGTTGACATAGTCTGGAACACTTTGGTAATCTTCTCCTGAGGAAGAAAAAAACTCTTTGGTTCACGGAGCAAAAATCGTAACCCAGATAAGTTACTTTCTGGGCCGGAATCAAGGACGATTTTTCTTTGTTTATTAGCCAGCCTAGGGACTGTAAGAAGTCCTGTACAGCCTGGAGATCTTCCAACAGCCTTTGGTATGATTTTGCCACTATCAGGAGGTCGTCTAAGTAAGGGATAACCGTTATTGCCTTTAATCTTAGAGGAGCCAGCACTTCCCCCAACACCTTCGTAAAGATGCGTGGGGCTGAGGAAAGACCGAAGGGGAGGGCCTGAAATTGAAAATGTCGGGTCCCCATACCCGTCTTCACTGCCAATCTCAAAAACTTTTGGAAGGCTGGATGGATAGGGATGTGAAGATAAGCATCCCTTAAGTCCAACGTGGCCATAAAGCAGTTTGGGTATAGTAGGTTTTTGATTGCAAAAACCGTCTCCATACGGAAATGCTTGTATCTGATGGACTTGTTTAAGGTCCGGAGATTCAGGATAAGTCGAAACTTTCCTGCCGGCTTTCTGACCACAAATACATGGGAATAGAATCCCTTGCCCCGCTCCGATCGAGGAACAGGAATCAGGACTTTTTGATCTAATAAGTCTCCGATCTGGAGACCCAGAGCCCTCGCTTTCTCCCAATCTTGTGGAGGAAATGTGACCAACAAACGTTCTGGTGGTTGGTGAACAAACTCCAGCCTGTACCCGTTGGTCACTAGGTCCAGGACGAAGGGGCTCAGAGTGACTGCTGCCCACTGTGGGATGAAGGCCCTCAATCTCCCTCCCACCGGGGAACACAAGTCACTGCGGCTTGGCGGGCTGTTGAGGAGGGTTAAATAGCACTTCCCCTTTGCCTCTGCCTTTGTGCCCAGTCCAATGCTTTTTCGGCCTGCTGTCCTTTTCTCTAGGACTCTGTTGCCTGTTTTGGCCACGAAAAAAATTTTCTGGCTTTCTGAACTCTTTTTCTCTGGAAACGCCTTTTTCTTATCAGCCGTGCGTTCCAGTGCCTCCTGTAGACCTGGGCCAAATAAATGATTGCCAGTTAAAGGAAGGCCACAAAGGCGCAACTTGGATGCCGAGTCCCCTGACCAGGTCTTAAGCCAAAGGGTTCTCCTGGCCGAGTTCACTAGAGCCGAAGTCCTGGCTGATATTCTTACCGACTCAGCGGAAGAATCTGCTAAAAAACCCACTGCCTGAAATAGGAGAGGAAAAGACTTTAAAATTTGCTCTCTGGAGGTACCTGCTGACAGATGTGACTGAATCTGAGTCAACCAAACCTCCAGATTTCTGGCCACACAAGTGGAAGCCAAAGCTGGTTTCAGGTTTCCAACTGCTGAGTCCCAGGCTCTGTGGAGAAGGATATCCCCCCTCTTGTCCATCGGATCCTTAAGCGTACCCATATCATCAAACGCCAGGTCCGAGTTTTTTGAAACGTTTGAAAGAGGTGCGTCTAACTTGGGATTCTTATTCCATGGCTGCGCAGTGTCCTCATCAAAAGGAAACCTCCTTTTTAGGTTACTAGAGAAGAAAGGTTTTCTCTCAGGATTATCCCATTCCAGTTTAATAGTATCAACCAAAGAACTATGAACTGGAAACACTCTTGATTTTCTCTTATGTAATCCTTTATACATCAGATCATGTTTGGATAACTGAACCTCTTCCTCTTTTAATTCAAGGGTAGTATAAATAGCCTTTAATAAGTCATCTACATCCTCAACAGATAACTTAAATCTTGAGCCTCGAGTAGATTCTCTATCTCTGGGCTCTGTATCTGACCCTGATTCTTCCAGAGAAGAACGGGTAGATCTGACCTCAGCCTCAGAGTCTTCACTCTCTGCCTGCTGCGGAGTGCTTACTGACGCCTTCAGTGAAGACGGACTCTCTGCTGGAGTCTGGAGCTTGTCAATAAGCGTTCTAAAGGAACTGAAGGTGGACGCAAGCTCATCCCTAACAGAAGTAAGCATCTTCTGGCAAGAGGCAACCGGGTCATCCTTTACTAGGCCTTCTATACAGGTGCGACAAACTGCTTTGCTCCATGAGGAGCTCAATTTGTTTGCGCAAACCGCACATTTCCTTTTAAGTGGCTGCGCTTGGGCCTTGTCCTGAGTCTTGGTCTGCAAGACAAAATAAATGACCCACAATGTAATTAAAGCCACACAATCACTCCGTAACACCACGTGCAGGAGGGAGGAAATGTGTCCCCTTACACCCACTACTACAGAGGGGGGAGGGGGAGGGAACACTCACAGGGATAGTAAGGTGGTGACAGAACACCCCAGGCTTACCTGTGAGGTGCTGGTGTTGGGAACTGCATCCGCTGCCTGTGCAGGTACTGCAGGAGGATCCATTCTGCCCCTCTTGGTCATCCACAGCCTGGCTGCTTAACACCAAGAAACACCAGCAGCCAGCGTTCTCTGTTCGCGCCGTTTATGAAGACTGGAACCTCGTCTCCGGCGCCCGATGATGATGTCATATGCCCCGGAAGTAACCCTCTCCAGGCACTTCCTGTGGGCCAGCTTGGAGCGCAATAGCTCCGCCCCCTCGAACGCTGCGGCTTCCTCCATTCCTTGCTCAGATCAGCCAGGCTGTCGGCAGGGAAGGACAACCGAAGCTCAGCTGAGCTATAGTGCAATGCACTGCGCTAGGGGCACGACCTCACACCGGTCCTGGCCCTCTCCAGGCACTGAGGACAGAGAACAGCAACACAGCCAACCTCCCCAGCGGTGTGCTGCTTCTGGCAGAGGAAGAGGTAAGTGATATGCCCCAGAAAAAAGCCATACAAAGCCCCTGCTTATAAGGCCTATGGGAGCAGGTTCCATGAACATGTTACCCCCCGTCCGGAGGAAACACAAATAACTGACATGGGCCTGGAGGACCGCCCTTTTATCTGGTGGGGGTGACGTGTTTCCTGTCCTGGTAGGAGGAGCCCAAGGTCTCATGGGCTGTCCTGGAAGACGCTTGGAGAAAATTAGAATTGTGTCGATGTCCCAATATTTATGGACCTGCCTGTATATCAAGGTTTCATCCAAGCCAAGGAGTCTGACAGGCAGCAATTATGCAAATGAAAAGGCCATCCTTAGGGCCCTACAAGCTCCACCTTTTAACATGAAAAAATTTGCCCTTGAGTTCCAGTGATTTTTCTCTAGGCTAAGATGTCAGAGAAAGCATTTTACTCAGTCTCCTGTCGCGTGATCTGACAATATGACTTGTAGTAAATCACAAGGTGCGAGGCTGCAGCAGGGGCCGATCTGTGTCAGACATTTGTGAATACAGCCAAGAATGGCATAGACACTGCATGATTGCGTCATCTCTGAGCTGGCATCTCAGTCCAGGTAGATGGTGACCATGGATGATGCCTGAACAAAGATGGTGCCATCCTTCCGCAAGAAAAGGGGATGAAGGCTTTGTCAGAGGGTGTATTGTGAGTTCTGCGAGGTAATAAATACCTGGTATTACAGACACAGCACCACAAAAAATAAAAATTATATATATATATATATATATATATATATATATATATATATATATATATATATATATATATATATATATATATATATACACCGTATTTATCGGCGTATAAACACGCGCCGGCGTATAACACACACCCCAAGTTTAGGAGGGAATTTTAAAGGAAAAAAACTTTTAGGAGTAAAGTTTAAGGAAGAAAAACTTACATTAAAATGCCCATCAATGCAGCATTATCGGTGTCCATCTGCAGCCTTTTCAGTGTTAGTGCAGCTTTGCTCCAGTGTCTATTGCAGAATTGTCAGTGCAGCCTTGCCCCAGTGTCCATTGCAGCCTTGTCAGTGCAGCTTTGCCCCAGTGCAGCCTCGTCAGTGCAGCCTTGTCAGTGCAGCCTCGTCAGTGCAGCCTCGTCAGTGCAGCCTCGTCAGTGCAGCCTTGCCCCCGTGCAGCTTTGTGGGATCGCCGCGATCCCTGCCGACATACACAGCGTATGTGTAAATTCAAATATGGCACCGAGACTGCAGGGGACTCTCGGGTATGTGTATCTTGGCTCCGCCGAGTCCCTGCAGTCTCGGCGCCATATTTGAATTTACACACAGCTGTGTATGTCGGCGGCGATCGCGGCAATTGCCGCGATCGCTCCGATCACACAAAATTGGGGGGGGGAAAAAAATCGGCCTATAACACGCACCCACGATTTATATATGAGGCTAGGTTGAATTTACAAATTGTCCTTTTCAACCAGATGCAAAAAATAAATTAAAAAAAAAAAATAAAAGAAAAAAAAAAAAAAAGGGGAGGAGAAGATAGCATGTGTCCTACCTGTACAAATATGGTTCAGAATTCTTAGTCTACCCAGATTTGTGCGTTGTGAATGAATTACTCACCTGTCTGAATTGTCTGCGTGCGAGAGCCCACATTTTTTCAGAGCAGTTTTCGATGACCAAGCCTCAACCGGAGTGCCTCCCCAGGTGGATTCCACCAGTCCTATCGGGTACTTCAGCTTTTGCGCCAAAAGTCGCCCAAACACCCAGCACACAGCGGAGAAGTAGGTGAAGTCGCCGTGTCCGAGGGTTTCTTTTTAAGAAAGCAAACAAAACCATTAGCACCAGATTGTCAAAATTATAGGTGAGGTTTAACCCGCTTACATATTTTTACCTTCCCTGGTCCTCCCGTGACAAGACGCGGCATCAGATCCCTGCCCTTCCCACCAACTCCTGACAAAGGACTGGCCAATCTCACACCGCGCTGTCACTTACGTAACAATGCCACTCTCAGCTGCACAAAGATCTTCCAGCTTGCAGGACCCAATCTAGGTGCCAGCAGCCTGAGTGTGATGGTCACTGGGCCACGTTAATTAAAGCGGAGTTCCAGGCTTTTTTTGGTTTAATAAATTCATCAGCTACAAAAAGTATAGCTGCTGACTTTTAAAAAAAAACATACACTTACCTGTTCCACGTTCCAGCGATGTGGCCGCACTGAGCCCCGCTCCTCTCCCCCTCCCCTCCTCAGTGCCTCCATTGAAACTGCGAGCACCCAGCCATGACAGCTTGCAGGTTCACGGCCGGGCGTGCACTGTGCATGCGCTCTCTCCCAGTGGACAGCCAATCTTCTACAGACATCCCAACCTGCAAAAACTCATTTCAGGGAGATGGCAAACTCATTTCAGGGAGGCGTAACCCCCCCCCGTACCCTGCGGCAAAATATTTTTTAAATCACTTTCAATATTTTTTCACAGTGCTTCTGGGGAAGGGGGTGGGTGGCAGTGGACGGTGTCAGTAGTTTTTTTTTATTTTTAATAATTGATTTATTTTTTACAATTTAATTTGTTTTTAATTTTTTTTACAATGCATTTTTTTGTGGGGGGGGGGGCAGTGGACAGTGTTGGTAGGGCAGGGGAGAGTGGCGTCAGTAGTTTTTTTTTTACATTTTCATTTTTTAGAATTTTTTTTTACAATAATTTTTTTTTATATTTTTGGGGGGCTTTGGTGAGATATCAGGGATCTAAACAGACCCCTGAGATCTCCCCTCTGAGACAGAAGAAAGGACTGAGGAAACACATTCCCCAGTCCCTTTCTCAGCACTGAAGATGAATGAAGAGGAGACAGAGGATCCTGTCCATTCATAAACTGAGCAGAGTAAGTTATCACAGGGCACAGGAGCGATCTCGCTCACTGTGTCCAATTCCTGACAGTTCCCCCCACAGCCAGCGGGAGAGGAGGGGAGTCGGATGCAGAGGGCAGAGTTGGAGGAGGACAGGAGCGGCAGAGGAGAACACGGGGGCCGGAGTAGAAAAAGGGGGGGGGGGGGGGCGGAGAAGGACACGGAGGGGGCTGGGGAGGAGCACACAGAACAGCTGGGAATGATCGGTGCGGTGGGAGGGACAGCTCTGAACACTGATCTCCCTGTATAGATTTTTAGCTGACAGCTGCGGGAGGGAGAGAAGAAGTGGCTGTCAGCTAAAAATCTATACAGGGAGATCGGTGCGGCAGGGAACAGCTGTGAACACCGATCATTCCCGGGAGATTAGGGAGGCGCTTGCGGGTGTGCGGGAGCCGCCGAAGAAATGTGTGAGACTCCCGCACCTCGCAGGAGAATTGGGGTATCTGCTTTTGGGACCTGTCATGTGTCCCAGAAGATTGACGAGAGGGAGGGGCCGCCTAGGGGGAGAGGAGGAGTCGCCTAAGCAGCCCGTAAGCGGAAGCAGGACAGGAAGTCCCACTCAGGGGCGTAACTACCACCATAGCGACCCATGTGGGCGCTTTGGGGCCCGCAGCCGAGTGGGGCCCAGTGAGGATAAGAGCACCGCCGGCACAGTCTCCCAGCCAGGGGAAGAGAGAGGAAAGGAAGAGGCGAGCTGTCCATATCAGCCGAGAGCTGAATTGCCCAATGTAATAGCTTTCATTAGAACTTCCAGTGTTCCCGGGGCTCACGTCACATAGCTCCACCTCTTGGCCCGGTGCCTTTGATAGACAGAACGCCGATCCAATGCGGGACATGTGACATCATCAAAGGCGTCGGGCCAAGAGGTGGGGCTATGTGACGATGAGCCCCGGGAAAACAGGAAATTCAAATGAAAGCTATTACAGCGGGAAATCCTGCTCTCTGCTCATCAGGGTGGCTTGCCTCTTCCTCTGCATAGGTGGGGCTGTATGGGGCACAAGCAGACCAGGCTGTATTGGGCACATGTCACGCTGTATGGGGCACAGGTCACGCTGTATGGGGCACAGGTCACGCTGTATGGGGCACAGGTCACGCTGTATGGGGCACAGGTCACGCTGTATGGGGCACAGGTCACGCTGCACTGACACTAGGGCAGCTGTAGGGGAGGGGGGGGCCCCATACAACATTTTGCTATGGGGCCCTGCTATTTCTAGTTGAGCCCCTGGTCCCACTCAAAACTAATAAGTGATAATGAGTGTATTGATTATCAGTGCAGCCCCATCAGCTATGCCTGCCAGTGCCTCCCAGTGAGGGAAAACTGGTGGTACTCCATAAAATGAATGTGGACAAACTTTATTGATCTGCATCAGTGGAGATCCCAGGTGGGGTCTGCTTCTGCAGATCAATAAAGCTGGTCAGCACCGAATGGATGGAGAGCCCTCTATGTACTTGTTTCCAGGACCTCTGTGCAATATGCGTTAACATTGTGTAGTCTCAACCAGGAGTGCATGTGACAGGGTGACAACACAGGAGCACAAAGACTCATAACAGGAAGTGCGTGAATAGGAACTTCATGTCAGGATCACACGAGATTTTAACCAAAGTTGCAGATTGAAAAAGTATAAAAAAAATTATAAAATGACAAACATGTGAGCATTACATGACGTTTTACAGCTACTTTTTTTACTAAAAAAAAGTCGTGTTGATTCTTCCTTATTGACATTACCTCCAGAACAGGAGCAAATAACATCAATGTTAAAACTCATATTGTAATTATGTAACTGGACCCATCATATGTATTATACAAGGAGAGCCTCACCAGCACTTGGAAGTGACCACGGCAGGTCCACCTTGATAAGATCTTGGAGTTCTACATCAGAATGTTCTAGGGCAGCTGTGAATATTCGTATATAAGGGTACTTGGAGGCCCTCTTCATCTCTTCACTGGCATTGAACATCTGTTGGCAAATGACATTTATTTTACTTGATACTGTACAATGTTTCTGCAGAAACTAAGGCCTGGTTCACACTACAAGGCCTCATGCACCAGGGATGTGCAGTCAGGGGTGGCAGAGCCTCACCTGCCATGAACAAACCCCCCCAAAGTTTGAGGGTCGTAGCTCAGTGACCTGGAGTCACAGAGATCCCAAATCTGGGGGGTAGGTAGCTGAATTTGGGGCTCCTATGACCTATGGTTCCGGAGATACAGGGCTCTGCAGCCTGTCAGAAGCTACATACAGAGCGGCCAGTTTAAATACAAACTGGCACACTGTTTGCAGCAGACAGAGGATGAGCTCACAGTGCCTCTCCCCATCAGAAGCACTGAGCTCAATGGACAGCTTGTAGTCTTGGACCAAAAAGGTGAAGTACCATTGGCCCAAGCTGTCCAATAAAAGTTCAGCAGTAGAGGCACGCCTGCAGCGTCATAGAAGGGGGCATGTGTCTAAAAGACAAATACTCCCTTCCAGCCCAGCCTTCTTAACTAGAAAAAAAAAAAAAAAAAAAAAAAAAGGACACATATGGGTTTGTGTGTATAAAATTTACCCATAATCCCATGTTTTTCTCATACAGTTAAGAGTGAGAATGAGAATATGCTGCTGTCGAAAAGGTACTGTTTTAATCAAGCTAGATCATATATTTATATGCTATATGTTAGAAAATAATAAATTATCTATTTACTGTGAAATTACTGGAGTGGAAGTTATAACTTCAAACTTCAGTAATTTGCCTGTTAAGTGACCTGCTTGAGTACAGGTTTTTGAAATTATAGTAAATAACCTTAAAAACAATATATACTAACTATTAGTATATTACTTACTTATGGTAGTTAACCACTTGCCACCCAGGCCAATTCTGACACTTCTCGCCTACATGTAAAAATCATTTTTTGCTAGAAAATTACACAGAACCCCCAAACATTAAATATATTGTTTTAGCAAAGACCCTAGGGAATAAAATGGTGATCGTTGCAACTTTTTATGACACATAGTATTTGCACGGCGATTTTTAAAATGCAATTTAAAAAAAAACAAAAAAAAAAAAAAAACTGGAGAATAAGGAATAAAAAAAAAAAAAAAACACAGTAAAGTTAGCCCAATTTTTTTGTACAATGCGAAAGATGTAGGCGACGCTGTAAAACTTTTACAGGTTACAGAGGAGATCTAGTGCTAGAATGATTGCTCTTGCTCCAACAATTGCGGTGTATGTAACGTGTGTGGGTGTGTGTGTGTGTCCGATACTAGCCAGTGCCTCACCAGCCACTGATCTAACCACAGCGGACGTTATAAAAACCATCAGTAATGTTAGCGGCTGTAGAATGAGTTTTGCAGCGTTTTTTAGCTGTTGCAGTTTTTAGCAAAACTATACTCCCACAAAAGCTTATGGCTCAAAAGCGCTGATAAATGCTTAATTGCCACATTTTTTCAGTGTTTTTAAGCTTTTATCAGAGTATTTTTACAGCTGAAAAACTCCTCCCACTTTTTTCCAGCCATAAAACGCTCTTGCCAAAAAACGCTGATGACAGCCTATGTGTACATGGACATGTAGGATAACATGCTGGGGAGTTTACTGGCTGCAGAAAAAAAAACATCCAGTGTGCATGAGGCCTAAGGAGTGGCTGTGGGTATCGCACCTGTTCCCGCAGGCAAAACGCGCAGCTGTTCAAAAAGGCGTGGGGCTGTTATTGATTCTTAATGGTACCCTCACACATAAAAAAACGCAGTGCATTTGTGGGTACAACAGCGAAATTATGCTTTTGCTCCATGCGATTTTCCTACCGCTGTGTTTTCAAAATGCTGCAATAGCTTTTTTCCTGCATGAAACGCAAGCACAGCAGCCCATTCAAACGAAAGCGATCTGCAGACCCGCAATAGTGTGAACCAGGCATAAGGGTGGCCATACACACTACAACCTCCTTTAAACCTACCAAAACAATGTAAGATTAGGACAAACCTTAACCTCTGAGCGCCAGCACCTCCGGCCCTTTAAGAGGTCTATAATGCCGGGAAGCGGCTTAAGATCACGTGACCACCGTGATTGGCTGTCAAGGCGGTCACGTGGTCCAAAAATTCCCGATCGCAGGGAGCTTTCGGTTAGGAGACAGTAACTGTGCCAGGTGCGCGCAGCGTGCATGCTCTCAGCACAAATGTATTGGGCCACATTTGTGTGAACTGCCCCCTCGGGAACTAAGGGCCAGGCGCCGAGAGATCGCATATTTGCGTACGACCGGCGCCAAGGGGTTAACAACCCATTCCATTTTATTGTAATCAGGCAGGCCCTTGCACTACATAGCTAATGGTACAGCTTAATAAGATTGTACAATCAGATTGTATAGTGAACAAGGAAATGACCGATCATTCCACTGAGTGGCATACCTGCGATACGGTCATCTCCATATTGCTCTGTCCTCCGCACAGCCAGACGTCACCGAATAGGACGTCCTTCAGGTAGATGGTGGTTGTGTCGATTGTAATTTGTTGGGCCACCAAGTGGTAGGGGCCTCCATAACCCATTGCGGGTAGCAACAACTTCCACACCCCTTCATCTGGAACAAAGATAGGTGTAGAGAAATATGTTATTATGCAGGGATTTCTCTTAAATCACAAACCAATGATGTAATAATGAAATCACAATGATACTCAGAAAAAAGAAAAGAAAAAAAAAAAAAAAAAAAACACACACACACAAACAAACTTGTGTACACTGTGGTCCAATATACGGTATTTAATGCTCTACAGGGGGGGGGGGGGGGTTGCCTGTTCACTCCTGCGCCACCTCGGGACTAGCTGTCAGGTTACAGAAGTGAACAGGGAATACCGGTTTCCAGCCTCTGTCACACCATTGACATTGACTTTTTACTACACCCCCCGATCAGAAAAGCTAGATCTGGCCCTGGAGTCATATGTAATCTTCCTTGAATCCTGGTGTGATTTGTGCATTTCTTCCAGATCTGTGTAGTAATCCAGTGTGAAATATTGCCTCTGTGTAAGAGCTTCCTGTAGTAAAGACCGGTCACTGCTGCTCTCTCCTTGTGCAGGGTGACTGGTCTGGTCTCCACCCCTCCTGTAGTGTTCTACAGGCAGCTTGCAGTGGGTGAGGCCTGCTTGCCCCACCCACAGCTCTCCTCCCTGCACAGTCTATGAAGAGCACAATGATGGGCTCACTTCTACTTTTTACAAAAGTTATACCTGAGTTTGCAAATGCATTAACCACTTGAGGTCCGGGAAGATTTAACCCCCTTCCTGACCAGGCCATTTTTTGCAATACGGCACTGCGTTACTTTAACTGACAATTGTGTGATGCTGTACCCAGATAAAATGTATGTCCTTTTTTTCCCCCCCACAAATAGAGCTTTCTTTTGGTGGTATTTGATCACCTCTGCAGATTTAAATTTTGTACGCTATAAACAAAAAAAACATATAACATATATAAACACACACACATACAGTATCTCACAAAAGTGAGTACACCCCTCACATTTTTGTAAATAAATTTATTCTATCTTTTCATGTGATAACACTGAAGAAATGACACTTTGCTACAATGTTAAGGAGTATCTAAACCGCTGGTAACAAAAGTGAGTACACCCCTAAGTGAAAATGTCCAAATCGGGCCCAAAGTGTCAATATTTTGTGTGGCCACCATTATTTTCCAGCACTGCCTTAACCCTCTTGGACATGGAGTTCACCAGAGCTTCACAGGTTGCCACTGGAGTCCTCTTCCACTCCTCCATGATGACATCACAGAGCTGGTGGATGTTAGAGACCTTGCGCTTCTCCACCTTCTGTTTCAGGATGCCCCACAGATGCTCAATAAGGTTTAGGTCTGGAGACATGCTTGGCCAGTCCATCACCTTTACCCTCAGCTTCTTTAGCAAGGCAGTGGTCGTCTTGGAGGTGTGTTTAGGGACGTTATGTTGGAATACTTCCCTGCGGCCCAGGCTCTGCAGAGAGGGGATCATGCTCCGCTTCAGTATGTCACAATACATGATGGCATTCATGGTTCCCTCAATGAACTGTAGCTCTCCAGTTCCGGCAACACTCATGCAGCCCCAGACCATGACACTCCCACCACCATGCTTGACTGTAGGCAAGACACACTTGTCTTTGTACTCCTCAGCTGGTTGCTGCCACACACGCTTGACACCATCTGAACCAAATACGTTTATCTTGGTCTCATCAGACCACAGGACATGGTTCCAGTAATCCATGTCCTTAGTCTGCTTGTCTTCAGCAAACTGTTTGAGGGCTTTCTTGTGCAACATCTTTAGAAGAGGCTTCCTTCTGGGACGACAGTCATGCAGACCAATTTGATGCAGTGTTCGGCGTATGGTCTGAGCACTGACAGGCTGACCCCCCACCCCTTCAACCTCTGCAGCAATGCTGGCAGCACTCACACATCTATTTCCCAAAGACAACCTCTGCATAGGAGGCTGAGCACGTGCACTCAACTTCTTTGGTCGACCATGGCGAGGCCTGTTCTGAGTGGAGCCTGTCCTGTTAAACTGCTGTAAGGTCTTGGCCACCGTACTGCAGCTCATTTTCAGGGTCTTGGCAATCTTCTTGTAGCCTAGGCAATCTTCATGTAGAGCAACAGATCTTTTTTTCAGATCCTCAGAGTTCTTTGCCATGAGGTGCCATGTTGAACTTCCAGTGACCAGTATGAGAGAGTGAGAGCGATAACACCAAATTTAAACACACCTGCTCCCCATTCACACCTGAGACCTTGTAACACTAACGAGTCACATGACACTGGGGAGGGAAAATGGCTAATTGGACCCAATTTGGACATTTTCACTTTTTTGCCAGTGGTTTAGACATTTAATGGCTGTGTGTTGAGTTATTTTGAGGGGAGAGCAAATGTACACTGTTATACAAGCTGTACACTCACTACTTTACATTGTAGCAAAGTGTCATTTCTTCAGTGTTGTCACATGAAAAGATATAATAAAATATTTACCAAAAATGTGAGGGGTGTACTCAGTTTTGTGAGAGATATATATATATATATATATATATATATATAATTTTTTTTTTTTCTTTTACTTTAGCAAGAAATGCTGGCAACGCGATTGCTTCTTCTTACAAATCTTTATTTGGCACTAACAACAGTGCTACATCTATAGTGCTAACGCGTTTTTTCAAAAATGGAGACACAGACTGAAAATTCAAGAAAAGAAATTAACCCATAGTGGAATCAAATTGTATTACGTTAAAAACAAATTCACATCCATTCTACTGTTCATTCCACTAGGGAATTGAGTGTTCAATCTGTGCATCCACCACACCTCCTGCTGGAGTAGAGTATGGTGTGTATCGCCCCCCCCTAACAGATCTTCTCACCTGTTCCAGACCGCAAAAAGAAAAAAGGACTCCAAATTACCACCACAAACTGTTCTAAAGTGTTTATGTTTTATTTAGTGTGTATTTTTTGCATTGCTATTAAGAGTGTCATTATAATGCTCTGATATTCTAATACGTAGATTGCGAATAGTGCATCCCACATACCATTTTCTGCCCCTATCTATCAAATGTGCACTATATCACCATTCTCTCAATTGGAAACAATGTTACATTCTTTAGCAAAATCCTCATAAGAGGAACGATTCCCCCTTGCTCCTATAAACTCACTTGTTGGCAATGCCTGTACCATATGGGCTGGATGACAACTTGATGCCAGCAGAAGCGATTTGCCTGCAGATGGTTTCCTATAGGTTTTGGTAGAGACTACTCCACTATCCACGCATCCCACCAAAGTCAAATCCAAGTAGTCAATGCTGACTGGATCTGCAGTGTGAGTGAACTCCAAATTCAAATAATTGGCATTGAGATAAGCCAAAAATTAGTCCAATGCATGGGCTAGCCCTTTCCATACAGAGATCAGATCATCTATAAAAGTGACAATACCAATCAATTAATTCTCCATATGGGTTGTCTTTGGAGAAGAGAAAAAAAAATCTTCTCCCACCAACCCATATACAATTTTGCCACAGAAGGGGAGAATTTTGAGCCCATATGTTTTACTTCCTGCTATAAAATATCCAAAAAAATAATTTTTCTTCATCAAATTAGGCCAATATGTATTCTGCTACATATTTTTGGTAAAAAAACAAAACAAAAAAAACCAATAAGCGTATATTGATTGGTTTGCGCAAAAGTTATAGCGTCTACAAACTATGGGATATTTATTTTTTACTAGCAATGGCGGTGATCAGCCACTTATAGTGGGATTGTGGTAGACAAATTGGACACTGACACTTTTTTGGTACCAGTGACACTAATACAGTAATTAGTGCTAAAAATATGCACCGTCACTGTACCAAGGACACTGGCTGGGAAGGGGTTAACATCAGGGGCAATCAAAGGGGTAACTGTGTGCCTAGCTGCTGTTTTACTGTAGTGGGGGGTGCTTTTAGTAGAGGAAGGCATAGATCTGTGTCCCTGCTTTGCAGCAACACAGAACCCATGCCTTCCTTACTGACAGAATGGTGATCACCGTTCTACCTGTGTAGCGAACGATCAGCGGGTGCCGGCGGGCATCGGGTATCTGGGACCTGCTGATCAGCCCTGCCTACTATAATCACAGCGCCCTGGGACCAATGGCATGGGTATCCCAGGAGATTGTGGACATAGGACATAAATAACGAAATTATGTTATAGAAAAAAAAAAAAAAAAAAAAAGGAAGGATGTAAAGTTCTGCTTTAAGCAATTGGTCAAAAAAGCGGAGGACCAACTGGGAACAATACACAGAGCTACACAGTTCTGGAACAAGCACTACAGATTCCATTCCACTTACCATTGATGGTCACAGCTGTCTTTGAGATGGTTTCCAATCCAGGTTCCAATCCAGGTTCCATTCCAGGTTCAAGTGATACTACCACGCGGGCACCAGGCTCACCGTACCCCCAGACACCCGCACGTGCCGGCTGCTGCTGCAGAACCATGTGATCGCCATAGTACGATGCAAATCGAAATGTGCAATCTGGAATATAGAAAACCAGCAAAAGTCTCATGTAAACTTCCACATGTAGTAGAAATGTAGGTTCAGCCAGGCTGCATGTCATGTGCATCCTCAGGATTCACCAAGTATGCGGTTAGCGTCTCACCAATTGATAGCTCACCCCAACAAAAGGGTTTTCTGGGTTTTTTTCAATAGTTCACATTCTGTTTCCACCCACATTAGAATCTTCCCACTTCTTCTGCTGTAGTGTACATAATATAGATGTCTAACAAGGATGAAGGGAGCCCCTCCCGAAAGTGGTAGGAGGTGTGCAGACTCGGAAACGCAATGCAGATACATTACCAAACGTATTGGGACACCTACCTTTACACGCACTTGAACTTTAATGACATCCCAGTCTTAGTCGGTAGGGTTCAATATTGAGTTGGCCCACCCTTTGCAGCTATAACAGCTTCAACTCTTCTGGGAAAGCTGTCCACAAGGTTTAGGAGTGTCTATGGGAATGTTTGACCATTCTTCCAGAAGCGCATTTGTGAGGTCAGGCACTGATGTTGGTTGAGAAGGCCTGGCTCATAGTCTCCGCTCTAATTCATCTCAAAGGTGTTTTATCGGGTTGAGGTTAGGACTCTGTGCAGGCCAGTCAAGTTCCTCCACCCCAAACTTGCTCATCCATACCTTTATCGACCTTGCTTTGTGCAGTCATGTTGGAACAGGAAGGGGCCATCCCCAAACTGTGCCCACAAAGTTGTGAGCATGAAATTGTACAAATTTTCTTGGTATGCTGACGCCTTAAGAGTTCCCTTCACTGGAACTAAGAGGCCAAGCCCAACCCCTGATAAACAACCCCTCACCATAATCCCCCCACCACCAAAGAGTTCCAAATGCGCTTCTGGAAGAACGGTCAAACATTCCCATAGACACCTTGTGGACAGCCTTCCCAGAAGAGTTGAAGCTGTTATAGCTGCAAAGGGTGGGCCAACTCAATATTGAACTCTACGGGCTAAGACTGGGATGCCATTAAAGTTCATGTGTGTGTAAAGGCAGGAGTCCCAATACTTTTGGTAATAAGTATGCAGGAGATAGAAGTGATACACAGGGGGAGGGGGTTTGACTCCACAGCATCCAGGTATTTATTCCTTCTCACAGAGATCACAGTACTCCCTGCATCTAATTTTCTTTTCCAGAAGGACAGCCCCATCTTTGGTGAGACATCATCCATACTCACTATCCACTACCTGAACGGAGATGCCGGATCAGAGATGACACAATCATGTAAATCCTGGCAATGTTCACAAATGTCTGACACAGACCAGCCCCCCCCAAAACAGTCCCTCATCTTGTGGATTGTTACAAAGTTACATTGTACAGTCTGATCACCGGGGGAAGAGTAGATTGAGGAAGTGCTTCTGCTTGCCTGCAGCAGACCAAGGTCATCAACTAACCAAGGCAAGGTCCCTGACTGGAGCTCATGTGTAGCTCGTTAATGATAACAGGTTGGAGTTTTTCTGAAAAATGATACAGTTGCTGTACATTACGGATAATTATCACAAAATGTATTCAGACAAACTTGTAAAGTCACTTTAACAGAAATAGTATTATAAATGGATTCGGACATACAGTGACAGCAGAGGGCGGCACTCAACGTGCAGTAAGCCAGGGAAAGGGTGGGTGAGAACTGCTAGCAATACAGGTACAGAGACAACAGGCTCTGCAATCCTGACTAACCGGTTATTTTCTATTTAGTGACATCCTGCATAACGAAAGCAACATGCAAAAAACAAACAAAAAAATAAAAAAAACCCACACCACAACACAATAACCCCTTACGTTATTTGCAACACATTGATTTGGTCCAACAAGCAGCAGAAATGTCAGGGCTTCTACAGCTTTAGGAAGGCCATCGGTTGTCATCTGCTATGATCACACTATGTAGTGCCAGGCCAAGGGATGGGCACCTTGGTTTGCAAAAAGGGCAGGACCTGCAACCTTCAAGTAGTCCACAGGTTATGGTGATGGTAGTGGTTTCACTTTGGATTTTCACCGCTTAGATGCTAAAAGACCTTCTTCTGGCACTGCTGGTCATTGATTGCTATCACACACCAGGGTTGATTTACTAAAACTGGAGAGTGCAAAATCTGGTGCAGCTGTGCACAGAAACCAATCAGCTTCCAGTTTTTTTTTTTGTTTTTTTTTGTCAAAGCTACTGTAAATTGAGTAAGCTGACGTTAGAAGCTGATTGGATACCGTGCACAGCTGCACCAGATTTTGCACTCTTCAGTTTTAGTAAATCAACCCCACCATGTTCCAACCTGCCGGAAAAACTTGCACATGGTTGCAGATCCCATGTATAAAAAGGGAAGGAAGCTTTGACCAGGTTTCCACCACTATCCACATGATTGAGTCACACAGACTCCTGAGGTTGTCTGCTGATCTGCACAGCCCAATTGCCGTATACAACCCTTACACATTACAAATAGGCCGTGTGAATTGCTGAACTTTGACTATCCACACTCATTACAGGCAAGATCAAGTAACACCAACCTTCTGTCCACAAGACAAACAACTTCGTGAGAGTGAATGTTAAAACCTAGACAATGTTTAATCCAAGTCTCTATTTGAAGGCTTGGCTGGAGTCACACCGTTGCATGTGCGTTTTCTTGTATGCTGATAGCATGCTTTATGGGGTACATCTGATTCATTAATGGGCCTTCAACGCATAACAACAAATCTGATCTCACAGTGCATCACAAGGCATAGATGTTGTTATTATACAGGTGGTTGTGGTGGCAAAAAAATAAAAAAATAAAAAAAATTAGTCAAGCATGTTTTATCGAGGCTTGTTTAGAGCCGGTACCAGTGCTGGGACAAGATCCTTTAGCACTAAAACGTCAAAAGGCCAAAGTGCATCTCTCCCCCATTTGGCCAAAAGGCTAAAGTGCAAACCCCCCCAGGACACATGCCCTCAACATGGGGGGTGCTTTGGGGCGGGGGGCCCCAAAGCACCTTGTCCCCATGTTGATGTGGACAAGGGCCTCATCCCGACAACCCTGGCCGTTGGTTGTCTGAATCTGCGGGCGGGGGGGCTTATCAGAATCTGGAAGCCCTCCTCCCAGCACACCGCTCCAGTGTGAAAGCACTCAGGCTTGCACACTGGAGTGAGAGGCTCTTTACAGGCGCTATTTTTAGCGCTATAGCACCTGTAAAGCACCTCAGTGTGAAAGCAGTCTAAGTGAATGAGTATGGAGTACATTGTACCCCTACCTATTCACTAAAATAAATAAATAAAAAAATAAAACACATTACACATGTTTTTAAAGTAAATTTATTAGGCAGCTCCGGTGTCCCCTCTCTGGCTCTTCTGTGTCCTCCGATGACCTCTTCTGCCTCTGGTTGTTTCTTCTCCCTCTGTCTTCTGCCAGGTCTCCTCCGCTATCTTCTCGCTCTTTTGCCTGGTCTTCTCCGCTGTCTTCTCCCTCTGTTCTTCCGATGTTGACTCAATGCTCTCTCCAACTCTAAGGCCAGGTGCGCGGTGTGCCACTACTTATATTGGCATGGGGCAGGGGTCACCGAGTGATGTCATCTGGTGGCCCCACCCCTTTTGATGTCACCACCTGGGGCATGATGGGATGGTGACGTCATAAGGGGTGGGCCTCCGGTGACCCCACCCCATGGCAATATAAGTAGTGGCACACCGCGCACCTGGCATTAGAGCGGGAGAGAGCGTCAAGTCAACATTGGAATAAGAACAGAGGGAGAAGATAACGAAGGAAACCGAGCAAAAGAGCGAGAATATAGTGGAAGAGACCCGGCAGAAGACAGCGGACAGAGGGAGAAGAACCGGAGAGGGGAGAAGAACCAAGAGAGGCAGAAGACGTCAGTGGAAGACACAGAAGAGCCAGAGAGGGGAAAAGAGATCGGAAGAGAGAATGGAGCTGGCTAATAAAATTACTTTAAAAACACGTATAATACGTTTTATTTTTGACACTTTTTTTTCCAAGGTGAATGGGTAGGGGTACAATGTACCCCATACTCATTCACATTGGGTGGGGGGCCTCGATTTGAGGGTTCCCTTGTCAAAGGGGGCTTTCAGATTCTGACAAGCCCTCTGCCCGCAGACCCCGACAACAACGGCCAGGGCTCTTGGGAAGAGGCCCTTGCCGACAAACATGGGAACAAGGTGCTTTGGGGTGGGGGGGGTGCAGGGCCCCCCCTGCCCCAAGACACCCCCCCATGTTGAGGGCATGTGGCCTGCTACGGTTCGGGGGGTGCTCGCTCATCCCCACCCCCTTTCCTGACCTGCCAGGCTGTGTGCTCAGATAAGGGTCTGGCATAGATTGTGGGGGGGTCCCCAACACAGTTTTTTTCAGCGTGGGGGTTGACTTTAAAATCCATTTTTTTCCGTTTTTTGGGGGGTTTTTTTAATAGTTTTTTTTATAGTTCCCCTTCAAGATTATCAGAGCACAAGTTGCATGCCAAAGTCAGATCAGTCAAGATGGCGATACGACTTCAGTGATATTCAATGGGCTAAAGTCGGACCAAAGTAGTGCAGGGAGCATTTTCAAAGTCGGACCAGTTAAGACGGCTCCTATAGGGAAACATTGATTTTCACACCACACGAGCTTCCAATGTTGGAGCGTTTGTCGTACCAGTGTGAACCCGGGCTAAAACCTTGAAGCCATTTGATTTCTATGCAGAGCTGCACTAAATTTTACTTGCTCCAGTTTTAGTAAACCTCCCCCCACTGTGCAAATGCACACCAGCAAGAACCCCTGATTTTCACCTGTCAAAATTCACCCATAGATTGGATTCCAGTTCCTTTTTTCTGTGCTATCTTTCTTTGTTTCTCTGACCTTATATGATGGATCTTACGGAAAGAAATACAATGCCTTGAAAAAGTATTCATACCCCTTAAAATTTTCCACATTTTGTCATGTTACAACCACCAAAAATATAAATTTTATTGGGATTTTATGTGATAGAACAACACAAAGTGGCACAGAATTGTGAAGTGAAAGGAAAATGATAAATGGTTTATTTAAATTTTTTTTACAAATATATATGTGAAAAGTGTGGTGGTGTGCATTTATATTCAGGCCCCCTGAGTCAATACTTTGTAGAACCGCCTTTCACTGCAATTACAGCTGCAAGGCTTTTTGGGGATGTCTCTTAGCTTTGCACATCTAGAGAGTGACATTTTTGCCCATTCTTCTTTGCAAAATAGGTTGAACTGTCAGATTGGATGGAGAGCATCTGTGAACAGCAATTTTCAAGTCTTGCCACAGATTCTCAATTGGATTTAAGTCTAGACTTTGACTGGGCCATTGATCTAAACCATTCCATTGTAGCTCTGGCTGTACGTTTAGGGTCGTTGTCCTGCTGGAAGGTGAACCTCTGCCCCAGTCTCAAGTCTTTTGCAGATTCTAACAGGTTTTCTTCTAAGATTGCCCTGTATTTGGCTCCATTCATCTTCCCATCAACTCTGACCAGCTTCCCTGTCCCTGCTAGAGAAAAGTTTTCCCACAACATAATGCTGCCACCACCATGTTTCACAGTGGGGATGGTGTGTTCAGGGTTAGTTTTCTGCCACACATAGTGTTTTTCTTTTAGGTCAAAAAGTTCAATTTTGGTCTCATCTGACCAGATCACCTTTTTCCACATTTGCTGTGTCCCCCACATGGCTTCTCGCAAACTGCAAATGGGACTTCTTATGGCTTTCTTTCAACAATGTCTTTCTTCTTGCCACTCTTCCAGAACAGCTGTAGTTATACTGAGATTAAGTTACACATAGGTGGACTCTATTTACCATTTAGGTGACTACTGAAGGCACTTGGTTCCACTAGATTTTAGTTAGGATTAATATCGGAGTAAGACCCCTTTCACACAGGGGCGGTGGGTCCGTTAGTGGTAAAACGTCGCTTTACCACTGTTTAAGCGGAGCTTTTTAGCTGTTAGCGAGGCGCTTTTAACCCCCACTAGCGGCCGAAGAAGGGATTAGTGTTGTGGCGCTTTCGAAGCGCTACCCATTCATTCCAATGGGCAGAGGCGGTGTAGAAACGATGTATACAGCGCCCCAAAGATGCTGCTCGTGGGACTTTTTTTTCCCTGTCCTGCAAGCGTACCGCCCCATTGTGAAAGCACTCTGCTTTCACCCTGGGGAGGCATGAGAGGCAGTTTTCAGGGGTCTTAAGCCCTGTACACACGATTGCACGAAAAATACCGCTTTTTAAGCGATCGTACGATAATCGGATCGTTAGTACAGAGCTTTCAAGAGCCGATCAGTACAGTTCATTTGATATTATTCTATCGGACATGCACAAAAATTTTTTTCGTACGATGCCAGATTGTACGATTTTAGTTTAATCAGAATAGCTATCGTTCGAAAATGCAATACTGATGCATTACAACACATGACATCACTTCTGAATTTTTTTTTCTGTCATACAAGAATTTTCATGACTTTAGTAAACTCATCAGATTCGATCTGAGATTAGCATGCAATAAAAACGGACGATCGTTCATCCGATAATCTCATTGTGTATAGGGCATTAAGGGGGCTGAATACAAATGCACGCCACACTTAAGATATTTGTAAAAATAAAAATTGAAAACCATTTATCATTTTCCTTCCACTTCGTGTTGGTCTCTCACATAAAATACATTTACGTTTTTGGTTGCAACATGACAAAATGTGGAAAATTTCAAGGGGTATGAATACTTTTTCAAGGCACTGTATCAAATGTGGCACAAATCATTTTCAAATGGGTTGTAGGGACCAAAAACGAGGAAGAATTGATTTGTAAAGAGGCAGTAATAGCAGTGATCTCTAACAGTCTCATGTAATGCATCTCTGGCCACGTCCTGCAGCATTGTCTGCGCTCTCTGGCAGCTTCCTGTAGGATGAAAAATTGAATGGATTATATGCAAACCTTTGGTGCTGTCAGGGGTCACACCCATACCTCCCAAATTTTTGAGATGGGAACGAGGGACACTTAAGCCCCGTACACACGATCAGAAAATCGTACAGAAAATACCGCTTTCAAAGCGATTGTACGATAATCGGATCGTTAGTACAGAACTTTCCAGAGCCAATCAGGACAGTTCATCCGATATTATTCTATCGGACATGCAGGAAAAAAAAAATTCGTATAATTTTCGTTTAATCAGTACAGCTATCATTCGAAAATGCAATACAAATGCATTACAACACATGACATCACTTTCGAATTTTTTTTTCTGTCGTGTGGGAATTTTCATGACTTTAGTAAATTCATCAGATTCGATCTGAGATTAGCATGCAATAAAAAAACGGGCGATCATTCGTCCGATAATCTCATCGTGTGTATGGGGCATTATTAGCAAAAGTATGTAGGCATAGGACACACCCCCTGCCACACCCCCTTAAAAAAGGAGAATCGTAAAATATAAAATAATAATAATAAATTATTATTATTTAAATCCACAAGTGCTTTTTTTTTAACCACTACTATTCCTTAATTACATAGTTACATAGTAGGTGAGGTTGAAAAAAGACTCCTTAATGCCGTGTACACATGGGCGGACTTTTCGCCCGGACTGGTCCGACGAAACGAATCTGTCGGACAATCCGACCGTGTGTGGGCTTCATCGGACCTATAGCGAACTTTTTCTGTCGAAAAATCAGACAGACTTTAGATTTGGAACATGTTTCAAATCTTTCCGCCGGACCCAGTTCCTATCGACAAATCCGCTCGTCTGTATGCTAGTCCGACGGATGAAAACCGACGCTAGGGCAGCTATTGGCTACTGGCTATCAACTTCCTTATTTTAGTCCAGTCGTACGTCATCACGTACGAAGCCGTCTGACTTTGGTGTGATCGTTGTAGGCAAGTCTGTTCATTAGAAAGTCCGTTGAAAGTCCGTCGTAACTCCGTCGGAAAGACCGTCGGACCTTTGATGCCGAAAAGTCCGCCCGTGTGTACACGGCATTACACTGGCTTTTGAAACTTGCAAATGATGTAGCAATTTAAAAATTGAATCAAAAGCTTAGCACTGGGAAACATTTTTTGAAAGATAAAAACTGATAAAAGTTGCAGTTTATATTAAACTATATAGATCAGACCAAAATGGAGGGACAAACGAGAGTAAAAGAGGGACTGTGTTCCAAATCAGGGACAGTCCCTCAAAATCAGGGACAGTTGGGATCTTTGCACACCTGAGGCCCCTTATAGCAAGAAAGTCGACCACCCCTGTGCTAAGCTATAGCTGAGAATGAACCTACTGTATGCAATGTATACAGAGTGATAGAGGGTCGGTACCTGCAAATGCGACAAACGACAGTCCCAGCAGCAGGAGTGACACCAAAGTCTTCATGTCAGCAGCAGCTATTTTCCGCCACCAGGAATCTCTTCTTCATACAGCAACCAAGGCAGGAGGACTCCTTCCACCACCTACAACGAGACGGAAGGGGAAACTCTTCCTATAAAGACAAGAAACAACACGAGAACTTGCTGAATGTGCATGCTACATATAAGCAACTGTTTGTCCTACTCTTCACAGCCACACTTCCCTATTATGTCAGCTGACTTGCCTCCTCCCCATGTCAGTATAGCTGTTCAGTAAGTTCAGGGTGGAAAGTGCACAGGAGGTCTATAACCGCCCACAAGCCTGACATTAACCCCTTACCAAATAATCTCTATATGTCGCAGTTGCACGTGTTTATAGAGTGCATTTATTACACATGCACTCAGGGGTGGCTCCAGACACCAGGGGTCCCATGCTGGTGCCCAAAATCCTATGTTGTATTAAAAGCAGATAAAACATAATGAGAAAGGCTTCCTCAAAAATGAAAAAAAAGAAAAAAACATTTACAGTCCGATAAGAACACAGACTGTTAATGGCACGATATGTTGCTGCTGCACGCTGGTAACCACACATCCATGCAATTACTTGCATAAGGGCCAGTTCACACCATAGAAACGCAGTCCGGATGCGTTCCAGGTGCTTTTCTGCATGCGCATTTTTGATACATTCCAGTGCATTTTTGATGCAGTCCAGTGCCCCCCCCCCTTTTCTTAACCTTAAAAAAGTACAAGTGTGTTGCAGTGCGTTTTTGGTGCATTTAGGTGCGTTCCAGTGCGTTTTTGATGCGTTTTATAGCATTCTAGTACAGTCCAGTGCAGAAAAAATGCAGTATGTTCTACTTTTTTTTATTCTGGAACTGAAACGCACTGGAACTGCAAGCACTGGTGTGAACTATGCCATTGAAAACCATATAGCCTACTTTCCATGCGTTTTTGATGCAGAAAAAAAACGCACTGGACTGCATGTGGTGTGAACTGGCCCTAAAGGGATGGTTTAGGGGCCCTGGACACAAACCGCCAGCATCCATCCGTGTGTGCGTTTAAATACTCAGATTTGTGGTTACCAGCATGTAGACATGACCTTTCATTAATTTGTACAGATGACTATATGCAAACACCTGTCACTCCTAGGCAGAGCTTCTGGTAAGGCAGTAGAAACGGCCCTCCTGTAATGGGCCCAGGCTCAGTCAGGTCAACAGGCGGCCCAGGCAGGGCACCTGATAAGCAGGAGGACCGGTTCTACTGCTCTATCAGCCTTAGGCTTTATGTACAAACAGCCTTCTTTGACCACCGACCACAGGAAAACACAACAAAATCGCGGATTTGCCTCATTTTGCGTTTTCCGGCAGCCATCGGTCAAAACTTTCCTATCCTGAATGTGATTCTCTAGCGTTCAGGAGAGGGAGATTGATGAAGGCTGGAGCTCCCCTAACTGCAGCACTTCCTAAAGGCTGGTAAAAGTCTATGGGGGTTATTTACGAAAGGCAAATCCACTTTGCACTACAAGTGCAAACTACAAGTGCACTTGAAATTGCACCTAAAGTGTACTTGGAAGTGCAGTCGCTGTAAATCTGAGGGGTAGATCTGAAATGAGGGGAAGCTCTGCTGATTTTATTATCAATCATGTGCAAGCTAAAATGCTGTTTTTTTATTTTCCTTGCATGTCCCCCTCGGATCTACAGCGACTGCACTTCCAAGTGCACTTTCAGTGCAATTTCAAGTGGATTTGCCTTTAGTAAATAACCCCCTTTGTGTACATTGACACATTATGGGGTTGAGTTAGGGTTCCCACCTCATCCCTTTAAAACCGAACACCTATTAATTACACAGGTTCTGTGGCTGATTACGTTGGTAATTAAACTCACTTGGTGCCTTATCTGCATTAAATTAGCCTCAGAACCTGTGACAACCCTAGGTTGAGTTTAGGAGCAAAAAAACCTCAAAAGCTCCTAAACTCAAGTTTAGAGGCTGTAGTGTACATGAAGCCTAAGAAATATAAAACAGGGAGCGCTTCTAGGAGTAGCCACTTGCAGGGCTGCTTTTAGAAATTATGGGGCCCTATACAGCCTACCTGACAGCGTCCCCCCCCCCCCCCCCGCTCATCCTGAAACCATTCCCCTGGTGTGCCAGTAGTAGGGTGCTGCCCACGTGTCCCGGATTATCCCGTAATTCATATTTGTGTCCCGTGTCCCGGGCACCTTCATTCAGGGACAATACAGTGTCCTGGAATGAAATAAGGACACAGCTGCCGTAGGGTTGCCACATCATCCCTTTAATCAAGGACACATACTAATTACACAGGTTCTTAGGTTGATTTAATGCAGATAAGGCACCAAGTGAGTTTAATTACCATCTTAATCAGCCACAGAACCTGTGTAATTAATGTGTGTCCTGGATTAAAGGGATGATGTGGCAACCCTAAGCTGCCGTAATAAACGATTGCCAAACTGGTTGCTAGGGCCACCCCGCCTCGCGTCTAGCAACCAGTGACGTCACATTTGCAGAGTGTCTCAGTATCAGAGGAAGGCCAAGGGAACAAGGCCTTTACCCAGTGCTGCCCTGCGCTCTCTGAGTCCACCCACCTCTTCTCCTTTCCCTGGCGCGGCAGCAGCAGCAGCGAGAGCAGCAACAGTCATTTCTGACTCCTCCAGTGACCTCTTGGCGCCGTTGGCGACTCAGCGGGCGGTGGCATTCTGCAGTGTCAGTGCTGGCTAGTCTTAGATCCACGGCTCGGCTGTTCCCAGTCCCGACTCCCGCTGAGTCCCGCTCGCCGTGCATTGCAGCAGCCCGCAACATCTCCGACCTCCTCCTGCCTGAATGCCTGAGGTGGGCCCCCCACGCTGACTCGCTGCGAGACAGGTAACTGCTGGGCAGCATCTGATGGGGCACAGTAGCGGCAATTGATGGACACACTGGCAGCATTTGATGGGACACAGTAGTGGCAATTGATGGGCACACTGGCAGAATCTGATGGGGCACAGTAGCGACAATTGATGGGCACACTGGCAGCATCTGATGGGGCACAGTAGCAACAATTGATTGGCACACTGGCAGCATCTGATGGGGCACAGTAGCGACAATTAATGGGTACACTAGCAGCATCTGATGGGGCACAGTAGCGACAATTGATGGGCACACTGGCAGCATTTAATGGGGCACAGTAGCGGCAATTGATGGGCACACTGGCAGCATTTGATGGGGCACACTGGCGGCAATTGACGGGCACAGTGTCACCAATTGATTACAGTGATTACAGTACAGTGGCTGCATTTGATGGCACAGTGGTGGCAATTTATGGGTACAGTGGCTGTCTTTGATGGCACAGTAGCTGCGTTTGACACAGTAGTTGGGTTTGATGGGCACAGTGGCTGCAATTGATGTTTTTTTTTTGTTTGCGCCCCCCTAAAAATTTTGAGCACCAGCCACCACTGCTGTCCCCCACTTGTCAGCTTAATTTATTACTGCCCCCCACTTGTCATCACCATTTATTACTGTCCCCGACTTGTCAGCCCCATTTATTACTGTCCCCCTTTTGTCAGCCCCATTCATTACTGTCCCCCACTTGTCAGCTTCATGCATTACTGTCACAGTAATACACAAAGCCAAGAAGTGGGGATCGGGGGGACAGTAATACATAAAGCTGACAAGTGGGAGATTTGAAGGTGACACATGGGGAACAACAACTGAGGTGACAGTAATGAAGAAGGTGACACAAGTGGGGGGCAGTAATAAAGAAGGTGACACAAGTGGGAGGCAGTAATGAAGAAGAGGGTGACACAAGCGGGGGACAGTAATGAAGAAGAAGGTGACACTGGTGGGAGGCAGTAATGAAGAAGGTGACACAAGTGGGGGGCAGTAATGAAGAAGAGAGTGACACAAGCGGGGGACAGTAATGAAGAAGAAGGTGACACTGGTGGGAGGCAGTAATGAAGAAGGTGACACAAGTGGGGGGCAGTAATGGAGAAGGTGACATAAGTGAGGGGCAGTAATGAAGAAGGTGACACAAGTGGGGGGCAGTAATGAAGAAGAAGGTGACACAAGTGGGGGACAGTAATGAAGAAGAAGGTGACACAAGCTGGGGACAGTAATGAAGAAGAAGGTGACACAAGTGGGGGACAGTAATGAAGAAGAAGGTGACACAAGTGGGGGACATTAATGAAGAAGAAGGTGACACAAGTGGGGGACAGTAATGAAGAAGAAGGTGACACAAGTTAAGGGACAGTAATGAAGAAGAAGGTGACACAAGTTAAGGGACAGTAATGAAGAAGAAGGTGACACAAGTTGGGGACAGTAATGAAGGAGAAGGTGATACAAGTTGGGGACAGTAATGAAGGAGAAGGTGATACAAGTTGGGGACAGAAATGAAGGAGAAGGTGATACAAGCGAGGGACAGTAAAGAAGCTGACAAGTGAGGGGATATGAAGGGATATGACGGTAACACAGAGGAACAACTGAGAGAAACGGTAATGAAGGTGACACAGAGAAAGGATGGGACGCTAATAAAGGTGATACACAGGGAACTGAGAGGACATTGATGAAATGAATTGAACTAAGTGACTTAAAATCCTCTTTTTTTGGGCGGGCGTGGGTGCGGGGGGGGGGGGGGCGGTGTCCCTGAATGACAGTTTGGAAATTTGGTCACCCTAGCCAGCAGGAGAGGAGAGGAGGACAGCTGGCAGTGTTGCAGGGGAGGAGGACACACAGGAGGGCCCGGACAGCAGGGGGGTGGGGGCACAAATATTAGAAGCAAGCATTGGTTTCTTTGATAAGGCAGTACAGCCTGGGCCCCCCTTTTGAACTGATGGGACCCGGGCCCGGTACAGGAGGACCAGCTATACTGCTTTATCAGCGGCCCTGGCCACTTGTGTAAGGCAAACTTGAAACAATCTAATTTTCTCACTGTTTTTCTAAAACCTGGTACACACTATAGTTGTTTTTCATGCATTCACAAAGAAAATAACCTGTCAGCTCCGGTCAGAGCCGCTGTACTAACCATGTGAGGTTAGTCCAGCGATCTTCCTCACTGAGCTGTGAAAGGGTTAATCCTATGTCTAGGGTGGTCCCTTTAACCTCTCAGACCTCGGATCGATATACTAAGCACTTTCAGATATATCCGGAACCAAGTCCCAAAATACAAACGACACGCACATGACAATTATGTCTTGGGAAATGACTGTATTTGGTTTTTATCCTAGCGTCTTTATAGCAAATTACAAGTCACACAGAAGATTCATAGTAAGACATGCGCAGTAGATATTAATGCAGTTACAACTGGTCAAGACAAGTAGCCTTTGTTCTCTGTTCTCAGCTTCTGAGGGAATGTGAGAGAATATAGATAAGAAAGCGTGTGAGACAGTCCATTTAGAAGAATCTAATGCTGATACAGACATCTGTGAAGTTAAAGGGGTATTCAAACTGTACATATTATGAAATGAAAACTTATGAATATTAAGATGGCTGACAGAAAACAAGATGGAGGCTTAGAATAACCTTTCAAGCTGTTGTGTTCTGACAGGGGGACACCCCCCCCCCCCCCGCCAGAGCACTCCGATCAGCGCTCTCTGCCATTGGCTGCAATTAGGAGTCTGTATTCTGATCTTTGATCTTTACAACTCTGACTCAGCCTGGACCGCAGAGGATCATCCTCGACTGCAGCTGAGTCGGAGTTGTAAAGATAAAAAGACTGGGACACAGAATCCTATCTGCAGCACTATGCTGTAAGGCTGGATTCACACCTATGCAGGTTGCATATTCCAGATACATTTTGGTTTTTCAATACATGTTTGTGATCCATTGAAGTCTATGGAACCAAAAACCAGAAAATACGTCCCTGGCCCTTTCCATAAAATGCAAAGATGTGAACTACATCCATAGGAAACCATGTTAAATGGACCATAGTGTGTTTCTGCAAAACTGAAAACGCACTAAAAAAATGCATAAGTGTGAACCAGGCCTAAAAATAAGAAGAAATAAAATACGGGCTCTACAAAATAATCATATAATGTCCAAAAAGAATCCAAGTGCCAAACTTTTCCCCACCCCACAGAATGCTGAAAATACACTTCTTATTTATTCCTTCCACCTTAAACTCCACCACATGTGCTTACAAAATGCGCACTCACCACGAATATTGACCCCTGGTTAAGGAAGGTCAAAAAAAGTTTCTGTGTCTTGCTGTATACAGCTAATGTAATGTGGGGAGAAAGTGGGAATTGTTGGAAAGTGAAGGGAGATTATCAAACCCGCTCTGGCTAAAAAACCTGTTGGAAATTAAGCATTTATGACCTTCCTTAACCACCTGCCCTCTGGAAAATTTACTTTATTTTATTTTTTCCCCACAAATAGAGCTTTTGGTGGTATTTGATCACCTCTGCGGTTTTTATTATTTGTGCTATAAACAGAAAAATTTTGAAACAAAAAATATATATATATATTTTACTTTCTGCTATAAAATACATCCAATAAAAAAATTGATCAATTTAGGCCAATATTTATATATGTATTCTGGCTACATATTTTTGGTATAAAAAAAAACCAACAAGCATATATTGATTGCTTTGCACAAAAAGTTAGAGCGTCTACAACAGTGGTTCTCAACTCCAGTCCTCGGGACCCACCAACAGGCCAGATTTTAAGTATTACCTTGGGGAGTTGCAGACTAGAATACTGCAATCACTGAGCAGCAAGTGATATCACCTGTGTTGTATTTCAGCTATCTTGCAAACCTGGCCTGTTGGTGGGTCCTGAGGAATGGAGTTGAGAACCACTGGTCTACAAACTATGGGATAGTTTTACTTATTTATTTTTTTACTAGTAATGGCGGCGATGTGCGCCTTAGTGGGACTGCGATATTGCGGCAGATAATCGGACACTGACACTTTTAGGGGACCAGTGACACTGATACAGTGATCAGTACTAAAAATATGCACTGTCACTGTACTATTGACACTTGCTGGGAAGGGGTTAACATCATGGGCGATCAAAGGGTTAACTGTGTGCCTAGCCAGTGTGGGTGGTGATTTTACTAAGGGAAGGCATGGATCCATGCCCTTGCTTTGCAGGAACACAGGATCCAGGCCTTCCCTACTGACAGTGCAATGCCAGAAATTACCAGAAAATGCCCAGCAAATGTCAGGGCCAGCAAGGATAACCCCTGAGCATGTGTCTAACAGCAGCCCTGCTCCTAGGCACAGGAATTTGGTATTGTTTCACGGTATACGGGTGAATAGGCTCTTAGGCGCCATTCACACCTTGGCGTTCCGGGAACTTACACAGAAACGTGTGTTTCTGCACACATTCCTGAAAACACGCATCGAGCTTGTGGTGCCATTATTTCTTAATGACACCCCAAATGTGGATAGCAGATGCACATTTTGTCTCGCTACAAAACTTCCATTGGAAAAACGCACGAGGTTCACTCCAAAAAAAAGGAGCAGGGGCTACTTTGGAACTTTTGTCTTGCGTAGGGTAAATGGGCTGCCCTATACTGTCCGTGAAAAAAAACTTGCACATTCGAATTGCACAGCTGTAAATGGGGCCTTAAAGCGGAACTATACTCACCTAGGCTCCAGTGATTCCGTCGTCCCTGAGCTCCCCGCCCAGCTGCTGCCATCTTCGGGTGGCCGGCTTCCGGGTCTTGATAGCCAGCCACTTTCATTGGTTGGGCAGGAATGACGCCACTCACGCGCATGCACTGGAGTTCAGTTTGATTCGGCATTGCCGAATATGTAGAGTGATCTCTGCATGCATGCTCACTGTACAAGAGTGGACAGGCAGGTAAGTAACTTTAATGAAAAAGAGACAAAGCATATCTCTTCTGCATTAGTACACTGAAGAATTCAGAGAGCAGTGGTCAGTATGTAACAGTGTCCCTTGCCTTGCTGGCCAAACAGTGCAAAAATCAGTTCTACAATTGGTGTAAAATGTATAAATATCATATTTACTAACATTGGAAAAATATTAAAAGCAACACTTTCCTGACACAAGCATGACAGCATACACGTATGTGTTAGGCTCCGCCCCTCGCCCAATCAGGACTGGTTATACTATATTTAAATAAGTCGCCTCCCCCTAGGCGGCATTCTCTTTTTGTTCCTCAAATGGTTATGGCTGTGAATCAAAGAAGATTTTTTATTTTTGCCCTCACCTTGCCGGATTCATCTGGCCATCCGTACAGGTTCAGCCTCTTTCCTGTGATGAAGCCCCTTGTTCCAGTTGTAAAACTTCCATACAAGAGAGACCCCCCCAGGGCTGGGATACTGCTCTCTGGGTGCAGGTAAAACAGTTCTGCCTAGTGGTTGGTTGGCACTGATCCAGTCTCTCCTCCCTGGTGAGTTGTGGCCCCACACACACATTTTGTTAGTCTGGCTTTGGGTATGTTGATTTCCCTTGCTGGAATTTTTTGTCAGGGCTTCCCCCTTTCCAAGATGGCTCCTTGTCTGCTTCCTATGGCTGGACTGCGCTTTCAGTCAGCAGGGAGCAGCAAGATGACGTTGGGGTAACTTCTGGCCTGCTGTAATAGATTGGATTGGTGGCCACCTGTTCAGGAATGGAGCCTCTCCCATCCCCCCCCTTAGAGCCAGTCAGGGAGGGGTGCTGCACAGAGCAAGTAAGCTTTCTGTGGGCTGTCATGGTGTGTCTGGATCATTATGCTGTTAATATACCAGCTGCCAAAGTAGGTTAACCGCTTGCTGACCAGCGCACGACGATAAACGTTGGCACAATAGCACGTCTGCGCAAATGGGCGTACCTGTATGTCCCCTTTAAGACACAGCGTATTTCGTGAGCGTGCCCGAGGGTCCTGCGGACTCAATGTCCACCGGGGGCTCGTGATCGTGTCACGGAGCGGCAGAACGGGGTGATGCCCATGTAAACAAGGCATTTCCCTGTTCTGCCTAGCAACATGACAGGGATCTACTGCTCCCTGTCATCGGGAGCAGTGATCTCTGTCATGTTGTAGTGAGCCCATCCCCCCCACAGTTAGAATCACTCCCTAGGACACACTTAACACCCTTGATCGCCCCCTAGTGTTTAACCCCTTCCTTGCCAGTGTCATTTACACAGTAATCAGTGCATTTTTATAGGACTGATTGCTGTATAAATGACAATGGTCCCAAAATAGTGTCAAAAGTGTCCGATGCGTCCGCCATAATGTCGCAGTCATGATAAAAATCGCAAATCGCCACCATTACTACCAAAAAAAAGATTAATAATAAAAATGCCATAAATCTATCCCCTATTTTAGAGGAGACGTAAAACTTTTGCGCTTATTGCAGGGATTTTTTTTTCCTACCAAAAATTTGTAGAAGAATACATATCGGCCTAAACTGAGAAAGAAATTCGTTTTTTTTTATATATTTTTGAGGGATATTTACTATAGCAAAATAAAAAATATTACTTTTTTTTGGTTTATAGCGCAAAAAATAAAAACTGCAGAGGTAATTAAATACCACCAAAAAAAGCTCTATTTGTGGGAAAAAAGGACGTCAATTTTGTCTGGGTGCAACGTCGCACGACTGCGCAATTATTAGTTAAAGCGACGCAGTGCCGTATTGCAAAAAGTGCTCTGGTCAGCAAGGAGGTAAATTCTTCTGGGGCCGAAGTGGTTAAACTGCTGTGTATAGTTCTGTCTGTTTCATTTGCCTCACAGGTTTTGTTTGTCTGTAATGCATGAACTGATGTACAGGTGTCTGCTGCAAAGTTGAGTCTTTCCTATTAACTCAGCAATGCCTGGCTTTACAGATTTCCTTCATTGTGCTGCTTATGACAGAGTGATGCTTCAGTATGGATGCCACTGCTATGCATTTATGTTGCTGCTATGCATTTAAGGTCTGCTTTTGGGTGCAATGTGTTTAATGATTGCTATACATTAACCTATTATGTCTAAATGCCAGCATGAAAAAAATTCAGTGTTCTGCTTAAGTTACAGTGCCTTAAGTACTGTAATTGCTTTATTACACGACTATCTCTAACTGCTTCTGTCTAATGGTTTAACCCTTGCTCACAGCATATAGGTCCATTTGCGGCTTCAACGTCTGCAAATGGGTATGTGGATGGCCACTGATATTGTATTAAGGCTATGTCCTAGCCAGTACTTCCAGGTATTTATTATGACTACAAACCTGCAGCTCATATCTTGAGCCATTAGCTTACCCAGAGACCAGCCACGATCAATAAGGTGAGGGCCAGGTAGGTATGCTATCCTAAAAAAAAAAATGAGTGCGTGGGCAGTATGGATAGTAAAACTCTCCAGCTCTTAAATACCAGCACCACTCCCCAAAGGAAAAGTGGCTACTTGTTGTTACAGCAGTGACAGGTCCTGGCTCTAAAGAAAACTGCTATACATTCAAAGTGCTGCCAGAAGGGGCAGACTAAAGGAAATCACAATAACGACCATCCTGGGCAGTATGGGGAGTGTGGTTAGCTGACGTGCCCGCCAAGATGCTAGGCCAAGTTGCATATCAGGCGGCAGTAATTACAAAGGCAGATGTGTTGACTCAAGTGCAAACTGACTGGGCGGATCTCGAGTTGCTAACGCTCAGGAACTAAGCTAATCAAACAGCTGAGTTTGTTTAAAGGGTACATCTGCCTCAAAAGCAGTAGGCCAAGGAGCATTCATCAGATTAGCCAGATGCGTCTTCATGCTAGCAGAGAATGCAAGATCCCCTCTGTAAAGCCCAACTTTTACAGCGGAAGCAGTTAGCCAAGCCAAGTAATCTTCATCAGACGTGCTAGTCTGCCAGAGGATGATGCAGTAGCTTTCGCAGAGGCATAGGAACAGCAATATGGATTTGGAAATGAAGGTTTATACTACCATTAGGAGTATGGTGTGGCCTGCGTTGGAGTTCACTTCAGTAGCCAAGGCTATTTGGTTCTAAGCAGACGAGTTGAAGGCAAACTTGGCCAGTAATACGTCTCTGTGGTGTTTGATCCATGAGTGAAATTAGAGTGACCAGAGAGGCAGTACAACCACTATGGAGCAGGCTGTTCCTCATACTATTCTGTGGGGTTAGTCAAGTCTTATGGCTTAACCCACTGACTGCGTATACCTCTTCTAAGTCGAATGGAATGTGATTTAAGATGGAATCAGTGATATCCAGATCACGGATTAATCCATTAGGCCCAAAACAAAGAGTTGGTGACAGGGCCTGAGAAGAGCTAGAGAAGAGATTGGAAGATCCATAATCGTCTTTGATCGCCTAAGCCCAAGTCTGCTCTTCTCAAGGAGCAGCAAAGTTCCTTTTCACTCAAATGTGCCCAGTAGGTGCTATATTGCAGAAATTAATGCAAATTTGGGCAGGAGGCTCAGGATCAGTGGGGCCAGTGCATCACTTGTCTTTGTGACCTGTCTGCAACAAAGGAAGATTTCTGGTGTGCCAGCGAGTTGTACTTTGTGCAGTAAGGAAGTCAATAGAATTTCTTCCCACTCTTCCAACTCGTAATTCCCACTATGGTTCTTTAGAGCAATCAAGGCTTTAAGCAAATGTTACCAAATCTTGTCCAACAGGAATCATCGGTCCATTGTTCTTAGTCAGAAAGCAGATTTAGGCAAGATATGGAATAAAGGATCAAGATCCAAAACGTCTTATGAAGTCATTGAGAACAATCACTCAAACCATCAAATTAAGCAGCTACAGTTTGCCTAGATCTAGCTGATGTGCTGAGAGTTTCACTTTGGGTCCATTCAACAACCTTTGACCTTTCCACATACTCAAGACAATTTCCAGAACATTGCTTCCAGTAGTGGCCATCTTGCAGAAGCAAGGGCTGCAGGTTCCTTATTGAATCGTTTCCACTGAGCGGATCGGTTCGGGTTGGTTCGGTACGGTACGCTATTTTGAGTGATTGCATTATGAAAGCGGCCCATACAACCGAACCATACCGCACCATTCATGGTCCTGCTTCAAATGTGGGGCCATAGAAAATAGTACGGTATGGTTAGGTCGGAGCTACTGGCATCACTCGATACATTCCACTGATTGGCGGACAGAAAAAACGTCAATGCTCACGTCAAAGGCATTTTTTCTAAACCCCGTATGGACCCAGTCGGTCCGACTTGCAGTGGAAACGCTCACCTGAATAGGCCGGACCATTCTAACCCTTCCAAACTGTACCGACCCAAACCGTTCCACTCAGTGGAAAAGAGCCATTAGTGGACAACAGCTGCGGGTGGCTCAACATCCTCCAGGTCCTGTCAAACCCTGATTCAGACTCAGCTCAAATTTGGACAGATCATCAACTGGGGAAAGCCAACTAATCTCATATAATATTGACATTTTAGACATTCAAGAGAATACTGTAGAGTTGCCCGCACGGAGGGTGACAGTATTAGCTTCTTATGTGGAGGCAAGTCCTAGCTCTATCCCATCTGTTTGTATCCCATGGTCTCAAATGGTCAATAAGTAGTCTTCATTAATCCATGCAGTCGTTTGGATGCACTGGAAGATTGAGAACATCATAATCTGGCCTTCTAAGGTAATGGAAGATTTGCATTTGCTTCCTATTCCAGGGAAGATTACCTCACATATGAGACAAGTCTCGATGGTGGCTAAGGATAGTTAATCTTGCCAGCTTTCATCAGCTTCCAGGCATACCAATCATCAAAGTCTATTCACTTTCTTGGAATTCACCTCAGTGACCCCCTAGCTCAAGGTCAATGACATAGGCCATTGGAGGACCAAGTGTCTAACATCAGGGGTACAGTGATTCCCAAGTAGGGAAGTCGTTTGGAGCATAACTGAGGCCTCCTGGGCTGTGTTGCCCAAACAGACAGCAATAGGTAATCTCCTATCGTCATGACAAGAAGGAATACAAGATTATTCAACTCATGCCAGGAGTATCTCCCATTCGGGTTTTCCAAGAGTAAAACCTGTCTCATCTCATCGCTCTGTGTTCTGGCTTCCTAGAACTTCCTGTCAGACACGGTAAAATACGAAGCCTTGGATGCCAGGGGTGAGTCCCTAGACCAACATGCAGTTTAATGAATCTCAACTTGGCAGTAAACTCAATGGTCAGGAATGGAAGTTATTCCTGCAAGAGGAGCTTCCGAAAAGTGGAATCAGTGGATCTACTAACATCCAGCTGGGTCGGCAGGTTAGTCTATATAGCCACCAGACTCTGATCTCCCCAGCTCCTCATCAGGATCCGTAGTCATACAGCTGTGATAAGGGCAACAATGATCCAGTGGCTTTGCAGGCCAAGGTGTCCTCAAAGTACAGTCTTTGGTCCAAGAACCTCCTATTCTTTCTGAGATCTCAGACCTTACACAGCAGAGCAAAGTGTATCCAAATTCAACTACGTTATATCTAGCAACTGGGAGACTAAGTTAGGAAGGCTCATCTAAGGATCTCATCTTCAGTATTTCAAACCCTGTGGAAGCCAGGCACCTGCGGAAAACTCCAGGTATACTAGAACGTGGGAAATCTCGCAGAATTTAAGGATGGAATCCTCTGCTCCTGGCTGTAAAGATTAAGATATCTGCAAGTAAGCCAAGATAAGGGATTAAGCGATAAGGGAATAACCCCCAGCAAGTGTCAGTACCAGTAATGATGACCTCCAGCAAGTCTCAGACTTGGCATGGACAATCGGCAGCAAGTGTAAGTGCCAGCAATGATAAACCCAAACAAATTGCAGTGCCAGAAATTACAATGTCTGGTTTCTGTGTTTACAAATGACAGCTCTGCACTCTGTATGTAACCCCCATGAACCCTGATATTTAATGCCCCTTTAGGACCCTTCTACTGTTTGTGAAATATGACCACACCTACTATTTGATGTGATTTGGAGGGTGTGTGTGTGGGGGGAGAGGGGTTTAGGGGGGTCCTGGTTGAGTTCCAGCACCTATTGTTTGAGAAAAAAAGCCCTGTATATATATATATATATATATATATATATATATATATATATATATATATATATAATTAGGGTTGCCACATCATCCCTTTCAATCCAGGTCACACATTAATTACACAGGTTCTGTAGCTAATTAAGGTGGTAATTAAACTCACTTGGTGTCTTATCTGCATTAAATCAGCTTCAGAACCTGTGTAATTAATACGTGTCCTGCATTAAAGGGATGATGTGGCAACCCTAATATATATACACCTACTCACTGTATATACAGTGTCTCACAAAAGTGAGTACACCCCTTACATTTTTGTAAATATTTTATTCTATCTTTTCATGTGACAACACTGAAAAAATGACACTTTGCTACTATGTAAAATAGTGAGTGTACAGCTTGTATAACAGTGTAAATTTGCTGTCCCCTCAAAATAACTCAACACACAGCCATTAATGTCTAAACCGCTGGCAACAAAAGTGAGTACACCCCTAGATGAAAATGTCCAAATTGGGCCCAAAGTGTTAATATTTTATGTAGCCACCATTATTTTCCAGCACTGCCTTAACCCTCTTGGGCATGGAGTTCACCAGAGCTTCACAGGTTGCCACCGGAGTCCTCTTCCACTCCTCCATGACGACATCTCGAAGCTGGTGGATGTTAGAGACCTTGTGCTCCTCCACCTTCCGTTTGAGGATGCTCAATAGGGTTTAGGTCTGGAGACATACTTGGCCAGTCCATCACCTTTACCCTCAGCTTCTTTAGCAAGGCAGTGGTTGTCTTGGAGGTGTGTTTGGGGTTGTTATCATGTTGGAATACTGCCCTGCGGCCCAGTCACCGAAGGGAGGGGGATCATGCTCTGCTTCAGTATGTCACAGTACAGGTTGGCATTCATGGTTCCCTCAATGAACTGTAGCTCCCCAGTGCCGGCAGCACTCATGCAGCCCCAGACCATGACACTCCCACCACCATGCTTGACTGTAGGCAAGACACACTTGTCTTTGTGTGCCTCACCTGGTTGCCGCCACACACGCTTGACACCATCTGAATCAAATAAGTTTATCTTGGTCTCATCAGACCACAGGACATGGTTCCAGTAATCCAGTAATGCTTGTCTTCAGCAAACTGTTTGCTGGCTTTCTTGTGCATCATCTTTAGAAGAGGCTTCCTTCTGGGACGACAGCCATGCAGACCAATTTGATGCAGTGTGCCGCATATGGTCTGAGCACTGACAGGCTGACCCCCATCCCTTCAACCTCTGCAGCAATGCTGGCAGCACACATACGTCTATTTCTCAAAGAGAACCTCTGGATATGACGCTGAGCACATGCACTCAACTTCTTTGGTCAACCATGGCGAGGGCTGTTCTGAGTGGAACCTGTCCTGTTAAACCGCTGTATGGTCTTGGCCACCGTGCTGCAGCACAGTTTCAGGGTCTTGGCAACCTTCTTATAGCCTAAGCCATCTTTATGTAGAGCAATAATAATTTTTTCAGATCCTCAGAGAGTTCTTTGCCATGAGGTGCCATGTTGAACTTCCAGTGAACAGTATGAGAGAGTGAGCATGATAACACCAAATTTAACACACCTGCTCCCCATTCACACCTGAGACCTTTTAACACTAACAAGTCACATGACACTGGGGAGGGGAAATGGGCCCAATTTGGATATTTTCACTTAGGGGTGTACTCACTTTTGTTGCCAGCAGTTTAGACATTAATGGCTGTGTGTTGAGTTATTTTGAGGGGACAGCAAATTTACACTGTTATACAAGCTGTACACTCACTACTTTACATTGTAGCAAAGTGTAATTTCTTCAGTGTTGTCACATGAAAAGATAGAATAAAATATTTACAAAAATGTGAGGGGTGTACTGACTTTTGTGGGATACTGTATGTCAAAATAAAATATATAAAAACTCTTTGGTATATCTTGCTATATATACTCCGCTATACACTTTACCTTCCTTATGTTTAAATAGAGCATGAGGATTTCCTCAGTGTTATAAGAAGCCCTCCCAAGTACCTGTGTGCGGTTGTGGTTGTGCTTCACTCTAGGCTGGTCTCACTGGTTGCTCACTGCTGTTTCCATCTGGATGCACCAATCGGATCGTTGGGACATGGCTGTCTGTTTTTTACAAAATCACTCTGTGGCTGTGACATGTACTTGCATTTATCTTGGCAACATATAAGTGTTCCTCTATATTTTCTTTATATACCTGTACTCAGATATGTTTTTGAAAAACTAATGGCTGTATATTCTCCATATGTATGTGTGTGTGTGTGTGTATGAATATATACATGTTTTTCTGTACATGTTATTATAGTGAAACTTCCTGAGGGACAGCCTAACTTGATAAGATGTGAACTGTATTTTAACCCCTATCAAAAGAAATTAGTGATAACTAATTGGTGATAACAAGACAAAATAGTGGCGCTAAATAAAAATTCAGCAAAAGAGTTTGTTCAACCCAATATAACGTGAAACATAAACATGAAACTGAATGAATATAAATATAAATAAATATATAAACTAACTACAACCTGTGACAAGTGAAAATTCAAACAAAAATTTGTATCACAAAAAAGTGTCCATAAAGTGTTCAAGTGAATCCTTATTCCAGGGCCGTTTTTAAGGCAGGGCAAAAAGGGGCAGCTGCCCTGGGCCCTGTCATTTTTGTGGGGCTCAAAGCAGCTGCCTCATACTTGCCAACTATCCTGGTTTAAATTCCCTCGTCCCTTGAGGTTTTAGTCCCGTGCTGTGTCCCAATATCTCAGTGTGAAGTGCTGCTACTAATGCTGCCCAGCTCTGCCCTATTGTTGTGTACAGATGACTCACCTGCAGACCCTGTGTTTACATGTAAATTACTGGCATTTATATGTAAATAGCAGTGGCATTGATATGTACATCATGCCCCCCTGAGGTCATATCCACAGTAATCTCTAGCAACCAATCAACAAGCAGAAATCATGTGCTGTAACCTCTAGCAACTAATCAGTAAGCCGTAATGTGTGCTGTAACCTCTAGCAACCAGTCAGTGAGCGGTAATGATACACTGTAACCTCTGGCAACCAATCTGAATAGCTGTCTGATCTGATATAGTAAACTGCAGATGGAGAGCAAAACTGCATGGGGGGGCCCCCAGAAAAGTTTTGCCCAGGGTCCAATCAATATTAAAGATGGCCCTGCCTTATTCGATGTAAAATCTTCCTGTTTCATCCACCAAACCAATGTGCAAGTGACTCCACTCCCCTAAAGAAACGCACTCACCAAATCCAGTGCCTGCACTCTCATGTTAGGCTAAGACGCTTTCAAACCACATAGAAAGGGTTTTAAACGAGTATCCAGAATCCAACCGTGCATGTAAGGGATCTCTCCACATGTAAATAATAAAGGTGCTCCAATAGTGTGATAACGTATAAACCAGTTTATTAAATACACTTCAAATCTTCAACCTTTACACTCACATTTCAAAAAATTCAAAACCAGCAAGAACAATCACAGCAAGTCTTCAAACAAATAGCGCAGTGGGTCCTGCGGTCACGGCGGACCCGAGGTGTGGTAGCGTATATATCACTCTCACCCTTTCCTTGGTCCCGGATCACAATCTCGAACCTCCACTTCCTGGTTTGACGTCCCGCGTTCTACATCAGTGATGATGATGATTTATGTACAGCCACGCCCCCAACATGTTTCATCACACAGAGTTAATCATGGGATTGGCTGTACGGCACGGCAATCATTTCTTATATACCCCTTGTCAATAACAGACCGAATCTCCCTACACTGCGCCTGCGCACACCTCGTGTCCCCACAACGGCAAAGCCCCGGCTGTTATATCAAGAGTGAGCAGTTTTAGAGAGCTAATAGACTTATATGGTGTATATATACACGAATATCTCTCCACCCTGACATATATTACTTTATTCAGAGTATTCATGGCAGATATTCATGATCTACCACAACTCCCTATAAACATGCATAACAACATAATCAACGGCCATATGGTGTACAAGATGTATAAAATTATTAAAAATTATTTCTACTTGAACATTATCAAATCCCACAGTTAAAATAAGCTTATCACCCAAAGGTTTTGGCTAAGAAATGAAAGCTTAATCTAAAAAATGAAAGCTTAATCTAAAAAATGGATGGCTGGCACTCTAAATCCTGATGGTAATGACACAAACACAATCCAAAGCGACTCGCAGAAGTATAAAAGAATCACAAATATATAAAAACACACGGCATGTGGGAACAAGCATAATGTGCATAATACTAATGTCCCCCAGTTGCGAGTGGGTCCAGCAATAAGTCATTGCTCCATAAACAACCACTGGTAGGTGTAGGTCATACTACATTACCTCTCCCCCCCCCCACTTTAGAACATGGTGTGTCAAAAAAAATTATTTCTTAAAATTACATAATGGGTGATCCCTTTAACCTCATACAGCTACTGATATAACTCTTTATTAGTTGTGTATATGGTAAATTGGAGTGTGACTGATTATCAAATTATATTTCAAATTCTTATTCATCAAGCACACCTACATCATCTCAAAAATTAAAAAATTACCTAAAAATTACCAATGAAGCAGTTCAGGTCTACCTCAATATTCAACCCCCTGGGGGCAAGACACTTTAAAAGGAAGATCTACCGGGTCTCCCTTTGGGATAAGTCCCTTACACGTTTTGAACCCCTCCAAGATGGATATATACAGTCAATCCCACAAAATTGCATTAAAGAGGGATCCTGATCGTGTTTCTCTCTGAAATGCAGGGAAACACTGTGAGATTTGAAGCCATTGTTTATGTTCGTCAGGTGTTCAGCTATGCAAACCTTTAGGAGCCTCTTTGTTCAGAACAAAAATCCTGGATGGCTTAACTCCAATGTAAAAATGCATATAAAAGCAAAGGAGAAAGCCTTCAAAAAATACAAGGTTGAGGGATCATCCTCAGCATTCAGACTTTATAAAGAATGCAACAAGAAATGTAACTAGGGGGGGACATACATGGGAGAGAACAATGGAGCTGCACACCCTGAAATAGATAAAAGAATTTTGGGTTCCCCTGATTGGGCTTTAAAGCAGCAAAATATACCATTACAAAAGATCATTAATAAAACAATTTATTGACAAGATGTCGTAATTTCATGTGGAATCTAGTACAATGATGAATTCATATTCCATAAAACGGCAAAATACATATTACATCATTACATTACATGGAGTAGTAAAATGTCGAAGCCCCGACGCGTTTCGACCTAATGCGGTCTCTTCAGGGGGCACATCTGAATCTATAAAGCAATACAATATTAAAAATAGTATATGATTTTCTAAAAGGGATCACATTGAATAAAACATAATGATGGATTTTACCGTTGAAGTGAAGTAGGCGTATCTAGTGGGGGCATTGGGGAGCCATGGAAGGGTCCGGGCGGCGCGCAGGCCATCCCCAACCCCCCACCCGGGGAAAGAGCCGGCCCCTGGGGCTTACAAGGAGCCACACTGATACACGTCCCCCCGGGGGGAGCGGGAGACCGAACACCTGCAACAGATATCCATGAGCAGCCATTAAAGAAGTAACATATTTGGGCACCTGCATGTGATTACTCCATCAGCCTCAGCCTAGATATAATAGGAGACCAAAATGTCTACCAGCTAACAGTCTTCCCATACTGGTCAGGACAAACGGTATTCGTTCTTTAGGAATTGCAGCTTGGTCATTACCAAGCCAACCAGCTTCACACACCTCATACAACTTTATACAGCACAAGGTAAATTTTACATGTTTCATAGTCACGCCACCCCTTTTCCTCACACACTGCTATTTAGTTGGCTCTTTATTTATTTCATTTTATCTTTTCCTCACCCTATTGTTTGGTTTGTTTTTTCACCCTTCACTTTTTTGCCAACACTTGGTTCATTACACCATGACACTAGGCTTGTCACACCTGTCACTCCAGGATTTTCCTCATTAGGCACTCTCCCTAGAACTCCCCTTTTTCACTCAAAGCACACACTTTCACTTACACATCAGGCACTATTTGCACATTAGATTTGGGTTGCTAGCAATACTAATTCAATTTGATTATTTGTTTAATCTATGTTATTTAACTACCATCCCTTAATAAACATACACACACATTTGGTCTCCATATATATACATACAATTTAAATCATTATTTATTACGATGACTTATACACAAATATGTTACTTCTTTAATGGCTGCTCATGGATATCTGTTGCAGGTGTTCGGTCTCCCGCTCCCCCCGGGGGGACGTGTATCAGTGTGGCTCCTTGTAAGCCCCAGGGGCCGGCTCTTTCCCCGGGTGGGGGGTTGGGGATGGCCTGCGCGCCGCCCGGACCCTTCCATGGCTCCCCAATGCCCCCACTAGATACGCCTACTTCACTTCAACGGTAAAATCCATCATTATGTTTTATTCAATGTGATCCCTTTTAGAAAATCATATACTATTTTTAATATTGTATTGCTTTATAGATTCAGATGTGCCCCCTGAAGAGACCGCATTAGGTCGAAACGCGTCGGGGCTTCGACATTTTACTACTCCATGTAATGTAATGATGTAGTATGTATTTTGCCGTTTTATGGAATATGAATTCATCATTGTACTAGATTCCACATGAAATTACGACATCTTGTCAATAAATTGTTTTATTAATGATCTTTTGCAATAGTATATTTTGCTGCTTTAAAGCCCAATCAGGGGAACCCAAAATTCTTTTATCTATTTCAGGGTGTGCAGCTCCATTGTTCTCTCCCATGTATGTCCCCCCCTAGTTACTTTTTTTGGGTGGTTAAACACCCCTCCCCGCTTTGACATACCAGAGACCAAAACAGGTAGCGGTGTGTCTTATGCCACCTTCCGATTCCTGCATTTACCAATTTAATTTTAACATATATACAACCTTTGAACATATTTTGTTCTAATCAAGGGGGATTCGGGTTGCGATCCAATCCTTTCCCTTTCCATGCACCAGGAGAAACTGACCCCTGCACTGCATGATATTTAATTTTTCACATGGTAATTTATGACTGAAACTTTATTGGCTTCCATGCAGGAGTCCGGAGGTAGGGCTCTGGCACACTGCTCCTGTCTAATATATGTAACATTTATTATTATTGTTTTTTCTGTACATCTTATAATCATGCCAAATGCCAATCTATGTGGTTCTCATGCTTGGGGGATCGCTGTTGGGTCCCAGTGGGTGCGGTCCCATGCTCCCTCCCCCCCCTGGGTGGAGCCTGGCCTCTGAGACTTCCCGGCAGGGTGGGGGCGTGTGGATCTTCCGCACGCCCCCATGTTTGCTCTGCTTGGCGCCTACTAGGCGCCGTGGCGAGCTTCACCCTGCCGGCGGCGTCCCGTGCTCACCTCCGGAGTGTCTATGGCGGTGTGCGCGTGCGCGGCCCGGCGCGCGCGCGCCGTCATGACGTCACGCGTCTTGCGACGGAGATGACGACGGTGGTCGGGACCGTTCGGTCTTCCGGGACGCCGAGGGAGCCACACGTGGGCTGCAGCTGGCGGCCCACACGCCATGATCCTGGATGGGTGGGGGAGCTGGGCACCTGCATGTGATTACTCCATCAGCCTCAGCCTAGATATAATAGGAGACCAAAATGTCTACCAGCTAACAGTCTTCCCATACTGGTCAGGACAAACGGTATTCGTTCTTTAGGAATTGCAGCTTGGTCATTACCAAGCCAACCAGCTTCACACACCTCATACAACTTTATACAGCACAAGGTAAATTTTACATGTTTCATAGTCACGCCACCCCTTTTCCTCACACACTGCTATTTAGTTGGCTCTTTATTTATTTCATTTTATCTTTTCCTCACCCTATTGTTTGGTTTGTTTTTTCACCCTTCACTTTTTTGCCAACACTTGGTTCATTACACCATGACACTAGGCTTGTCACACCTGTCACTCCAGGATTTTCCTCATTAGGCACTCTCCCTAGAACTCCCCTTTTTCACTCAAAGCACACACTTTCACTTACACATCAGGCACTATTTGCACATTAGATTTGGGTTGCTAGCAATACTAATTCAATTTGATTATTTGTTTAATCTATGTTATTTAACTACCATCCCTTAATAAACATACACACACATTTGGTCTCCATATATATACATACAATTTAAATCATTATTTATTACGATGACTTATACACAAATATGTTACTTCTTTAATGGCTGCTCATGGATATCTGTTGCAGGTGTTCGGTCTCCCGCTCCCCCCGGGGGGACGTGTATCAGTGTGGCTCCTTGTAAGCCCCAGGGGCCGGCTCTTTCCCCGGGTGGGGGGTTGGGGATGGCCTGCGCGCCGCCCGGACCCTTCCATGGCTCCCCAATGCCCCCACTAGATACGCCTACTTCACTTCAACGGTAAAATCCATCATTATGTTTTATTCAATGTGATCCCTTTTAGAAAATCATATACTATTTTTAATATTGTATTGCTTTATAGATTCAGATGTGCCCCCTGAAGAGACCGCATTAGGTCGAAACGCGTCGGGGCTTCGACATTTTACTACTCCATGTAATGTAATGATGTAATATGTATTTTGCCGTTTTATGGAATATGAATTCATCATTGTACTAGATTCCACATGAAATTACGACATCTTGTCAATAAATTGTTTTATTAATGATCTTTTGTAATGGTATATTTTGCTGCTTTAAAGCCCAATCAGGGGAACCCAAAATTCTTTTGCAACAAGAAATGTAAGGGTGCAATTAGGACGGCTAAGATAGAACATGAAAGACACATAGCGGAGGAGAGCAAAAAAAATCCCAAGAAATTCTTTAAGTATGTAAACAGCAAAAAAGGAAGGACAGACCATATTGGCCCCATAAAGAATGAGGAAGGACATCTGGTTACAAAGGATGGGGAGATGGCGAAGGTATTGAATTTATTCTTCTCCTCAGTCTTCACAAGTGAATCGGGGGGCTTCAGTAACCAAAACTGCAGTGTTTATCCTCATGACACAACACAGGAAGCACCTCCATTGTTAACAGAGGACAGAATTAAAATTAGACTTGAGAAACTTAACATTAATAAATCACCGGGGCCAGATGGCTTGCATCCGAGGGTACTTAGGGAACTCAGTCAAGTGATTGCCATACCGTTGTTCCTAATTTTTACAGTCTACTGACTGGAATGGTACCAGCTGATTGGAGAAAAGCCAATGTAGCACCAATATTTAAAAAGGGCCCAAAATACATCCCTGGGAATTACAGACCAGTTAGCCTAACATCAATAGTATGTAAACTCTTGGAGGGGATGATAAGGGACTATATACAAGATTTTAGTAATAAGAACGATATCATTAGCAAAATCAGCATGGATTCATGAAGAATCGTTCTTGCCAAACCAATCTATTAATCTTCTATGAGGAGGTGATTGCCATCTAGATAAAGGAAGGCCCGTAGATGTGGTGTATCTGGATTTTGCAAAAGCATTTGACACAGTTCCCCATAAACGTTTACTGTACAAAATAAGGTCCGTTGGCATGGACCATAGGGTGAGTACATGGATTGAAAACTGGCTACAAGGGCGAGTTCAGAGGGTGGTGATAAATGGGGAGTACTCACAATGGTCAGGGGTGGGTAGTGGGGTTCCCCAGGGTTCTGTGCTGGGTCCAATCCTATTTAATTTGTTTATAAACGACCTGGAGGATGGGATAAACAGTTCAATCTCTGTATTTGCGCACGATACTAAGCTAAGCAGGGCAATAACTTCTCCGCAGGATGTGGAAACCTTGCAAAAAGACCTGAACAAATTAATGGGGTGGGCAACTACATGGCAAATGAGGTTCAATGTAGAAAAATGTAAAATAATGCATTTGGGTGGCAAAAATATGAATGTAATCTATACACTGGAGGGAGAACCTCTGGGGGAATCTAGGATGGAAAAGGACCTGGGGATCCTAGTAGATGATAGGCTCAGCAATGGCATGCAATGCCAAGCTGCTGCTAATAAAGCAAACAGAATATTGGCATGCATTAAAAAGGGGATCAACTTCAGAGATAAAACGATAATTCTCCCGCTCTACAAGACTCTGGTCCGGCCGCACCTGGAGTATGCTGTCCAGTTCTGGGCACCAGTCCTCAGGAAGGATGTACTGGAAATGGAGCGAGTACAAAGAAGGGCAACAAAGCTAATAAAGGGTCTGGAGGATCTTAATTATGAGGAAAGGTTGCGAGCACTGAACTTATTCTCTCTGGAGAAGAGACGCTTGAGAGGGGATATAATTTTAATTTACAAATACCATACTGGTGACCCCACAATAGGGATAAAACTTTTTCGCAGAAGAGAGTTTAATAAGACTCGTGGCCACTCATTACAATTAGAAGAAAAGAGGTTTAACCTTAAACTACGTAGAGGGTTCTTTACTGTAAGAGCGGCAAGGATGTGGAATTCCCTTCCACAGGCGGTGGTCTCAGCGGGCGGCATTGATAGCTTCAAGAAACTATTAGATAATCACCTGAATGACCGCAACATACAGGGATATACAATGTAATACTGACACATAATCACACACATAGGTTGGACTTGATGGACTTACCTACTATGTAACTATGTAACTATGTAACTATGAGATTGTGATCCGGGACCAAGGAAGGGGTGAGTGTGATATATACGCTACCACACCTCGGGTCCGCCATGACCGCAGGACCCACTGCGCTATTTGTTTGAAGACTTGCTGTGATTGTTCTTGCTGGTTTTGAATCTTTTCAAATGTGAGTGTAAAGGTTGAAGATTCAAAGCGTTTTTATTAAACTGGTTTATACGTTATCACACTAACTACCGTACTTTTATTATTTACATGTAGAGAGATCCCTTACATGCACGGTTGGATTCTGGATACTCGTTTAAAACACCTTCTATGTGGTTTGAAAGCGTCTTAGCCTAACACGAGAGTGCAGGCATTGGAATTTGGTGAGTGTGTTTCTTTAGGGGAGTGGAGTCAATTGCACATTGGTGTGGTGGATGAAACAGGAAGATTTTACATCGAATAAGGATTCACTTGAACACTTTATGGACACTTTTTTGTGATACAAATTTTGTTTGAATTTTCACTTGTCACAGGGTGTAATTAGTTTATATATATTCATTTATATTTATATTCAGTTTCATGTTTATGTTTCACGTTATATTGGGTTGAACAAACTCTTTTGCTGAATTTTTATTTAGCGCCACTATTTTGTCTTGTTATCACTAATTAGTTATCACTAATTTCTTTTGATAAGGGTTAAAATACAGTTCACATTTCATATTATCCATAAGTGGCAGCTTCAGGTTAGGCCTTTCGTCCTTTGGCGCAGTGGTGGTATTTTGAGTGGTGGCAAGGTTTTCTTAAAATACCAACAGTTATTAACATGATAAGATGACAGGGGGGAGTTACAGACAGCCTCCCCCACACCGTAGGCTCTCTGCTGATCCAATCAACGTTTTACAAAGCTGCGATGACAGGGAAAGTGCAGGGGCCCCACATGCACCCGGGGTCCCTGGGCAGTGCCTGACACCACCACAATGCTTGTCACCCGTGGCGGACCCCCTTGGTACGCCATTGGATAAACCTCCAGCATGTGTCAGGCACAGCAATGATAACCTCCAGCATGTGTCACAGTGTCAGGCCCAGCAATGATAACCTCCAGCATGTATCAGGCCCAGCAATGATAACCTCCAGCATGTGTCACAGTGTCAGGCCCAGCAATGATAACCTCCAGCATGTATCAGGCCCAGCAATGATAATCTCCAGCATGTGTCAGGCCCAGCAATGATAACCTCCAGTATGTGTCAGGCCCAGCAATGATAACCTCCAGCATGTGTCAGGCCCAGCAATGATAACCTCCAGCATGTGTCAGGCCCAGCAATGATAACCTCCAGCATGTGTCAGGCCCCTCAATGATAACCTCCAGCATGTGTCAGGCCCAGCAATGATAACTTCCAGCGTGTGTCAGGCCCCTCAATGATAACCTCCAGCATGTGTCAGGCCCAGCAATGATAACCTCCAGCATGTGTCAGGCCCCTCAATGATAACCTCCAGCATGTGTCAGGCCCAGCAATGATAACTTCCAGCGTGTGTCAGGCCCAGCAATGATAACTTCCAGCATGTGTCAGGCCCAGCAATGATAACTTCCAGCGTGTGTCAGGCCCCTTAATGATAACCTCCAGCATGTGTCAGGCCCCTTAATGATAACCTCCAGCATGTGTCAGGCCCAGCAATGATAACCTCCAGCATGTGTCAGGCCCAGCAATGATAACCTCCAGCGTGTGTCAGGCCCCTCAATGATAACCTCCAGCATGTGTCAGGCCCAGCAATGATAACCTCCAGCATGTGTCAGGCCCAGCAATGATAACTTCCAGCGTGTGTCAGGCCCCTTAATGATAACCTCCAGCATGTATCAGGCCCAGCAATGATAACCTCCAGCGTGTGTCAGGCCCCTCAATGATAACCTCCAGCATGTGTCAGGCCCAGCAATGATAACCTCCAGCATGTGTCAGGCCCAGCAATGATAACTTCCAGCGTGTGTCAGGCCCAGCAATGATAACCTCCAGTGTGTGTCAGGCCCAGCAATGATAACCTCCAGCGTGTGTCAGGCCCAGCAATGATAACCTCCAGCATGTGTCAGGCCCAGCAATGATAACTTCCAGCGTGTGTCAGGCCCCTCAATGATAACCTCCAGCATGTGTCAGGCCCAGCAATGATAACTTCCAGCGTGTGTCAGGCCCAGCAATGATAACTTCCAGCGTGTGTCAGGCCCTCAATGACATAGTTGCCAACATTGTGAAAAATTGTATAGGGACGCTTTTTTTGTATGTAGACAAGGGTCTTATTATAATTAGGGGGAGGGGCATTCATTTTCCCAAGACATTTCTTGCGATACGGTAAGACCGGGACACAGGTCTAAATCCTGGAAAATGCAGGACAGTTGGCAACTATGCAATGATAACCTTCAGCATGTGTCAGGGCCAGCAATGATAGTGAAATTAGGCCATCTTAATGAAATGCCTTGGAGTCATCTGGGAATCCAGCGTGTTCGCACACTCCACGTGCAGAGCCCGCCAGGAAGTCGGCACGGCGCTGCGCTAATCACAGGCAGTGAGACATTTTCCCGATGTGCGGCTGTAGAGATCAGGAAATGTCTCACCGCCTGTGATTAGCGCAGCGCCGTCCCGACTTCCTGGCGGGCTCTGCATGTGGAGTTTGCGAACACGCCGGAGCTCATCCTTATCGGGGAGTATGGAATGAAGTGTGTTATGGGGTTTAAATTCCTCATTCTGTATGTATGGACTCTCCTCAGTACCACTTCTCTTGCTGTGTTTTTCTGGGTGTCATTCTCAGTATTTGTCACATGCACACTATAGTATCTCTCCTCTCTGTCTGCTCTTCTCTCTTATCATCACTATGAACATGGTATAGAAAACACAATGAGAACAATGGAATACCTCCAGTGGAATGCTGAAGGCAGTAGGGTGGGGACTTCTCTATGTGCTGAGACCCGCCCCGCCCCTTTCCCCGGGCAACTCACATGACTCTCCTGGTTGCCATGGAGAGGTAAAGTAACAAGGAAGCAGCACAGGAGTCAGGAGAAGGTTGGAATTTCATGTGTTTCATCGCTATTATAGTTTCATATATTATAAGAATTATACTAGTTTAGATTTGCACCATATAATATTTCATTTTAATATTGTCATACATTATATCTATAGTATAGTGCCATAGAAATACAATATATATCATATTTATCATATTTTTATATACGTGAATTCTTCAAAAAGTGTCTGCACTTTTTAAACTCTATATAATATATATATATACCTTTTGTATTGTACTGTAATTGTGTTGTCCCCCTTATACATTGTAAAGCGCTGAGTAAACTGTTGGCGCTATATAAATCTCGTATAATAATAATATATATATATATATATATATATATATATATATATATATATAGTGTATGGTATTTCATTATTACATTGCCATATATTTTTATGTTATAGTGCAAAACTATATTATTAATATTATATTTTTATGTATAGTTATATATATTTATATTGTGTGATATTTCATGATTATATTGTTATCTTAATAATATCGTGCTATACAGTTATATTATTATTTGTATTATTATTATTATTATATTTTTCATGCATTTATATATTGATATGATATAGATTTGCACCATAAGATATTAAATCGTTATTTTGTCATATACTATATTAATATTACGGTGCTATACAATATCATTACATGTTAAATTAGTAATATTATTATTCTATGGTCATGAATAATTATATTGGTATAGAGTTATTCATTATTCCATTATTATTTCATTATTATATTAACATATAGCAAATCGTTTACATTATATTATTATTTTAGTGCTATAGAAAAAAATGTATGTTTTCTCATTATGTTGCTATAGATTTAAATGATATGTTATATCACATTGCACCAGACTAATCATTTCAATAGCAATCTTCCCGTAGGATTTTAGATATATATCCTACGGGAAGATTGCTATTGAAATGATTAGTCTGGTGCAATGTGATATAACATATCATTTAAATCTATAGCAACATAATGAGAAATCATACATTTTTTTCTATAGCACTAAAATTATAATATAATGTCTTGTGTAGACATCCAAAAGCCCCAAGACTGCTGCTGGGTGCCTCCATCTTGGATGTGATGCCAGCAGCCCCAGCAGAGCTGCTACATGAGGCATTCCAAAACTGACAGTTACAAGCATGACTCCCAGAGGCATGATGGGATTCCTAATTCTGCATCAGCTGGAGGGCCACAGTTGCCCATCCCTGCTCAATGGAGGGCCACAGTTGCCCATCCCTGCTCAATGGAGGGCCACAGTTGCCCACCCCTGCTCTATAGTTTGCTGCCCACCCCTACTTTATAATATAGTTTATTTACAGTGGGGAGGAGAATGGTGGAGGAGCTGGGTCAGCACAGACAGTAATTAGACATTCCCAGAAGAGGAGAGGGCTATGAAGGAGGGGCCTGTGCTAGAGAATTGACTTTTCCTGGCGTTGTCAAGTTTTCCAGAGGTCCTCCATCCACACAATTGAGGTGAATAGAGGAATTCTCCTCACGGGGATGTTGTATTCTGGAAGTAGGGACTCTCCGATGTCAGAAATGGGCTGCAACTATTGATTGAGAACATTTTTCCAACAAGCCGTTGGACAGAAGTTGAAGCCCCATTCACATCTGAGCGATGAAGAATTGCGTGATTCTATCTGTGATTCTGGATCACACTAAAATTGCAGCAAACCGCGCAGCACGCTTAGTGGTTCAATCTTAATAACACTCTAAACATGGTTAGCAGACGCGTGTTTTCCTGTGCTTTTTGTCACATGACAAACGTGACAAAACACGTGCTGAAAAAACATGTGACGTTCCACATCCAAGCAGGTGCGGGGGCTTCTTTGGTGTGTTTGTTGCGTATAGGGCACCCCATTCAAATAAATGGACTGCCCTATGTGTGTTGCCCAGAAATGCACTAAAAGCACACCAAAAAAAAAAAGCATTCCAGCTACACCGAGTATGAATGGGGCCTAATCATTAGATTGACTTCTGTAGAGTTGGAATGGCCACACATGAATGGACATTCGTCTGGTTCTTGTTGAACTGGTTGAATTCACTTATGGCCAGCGTAAGCAGCATCAGCCGTGGATGGGGCTGGAGATGGTGACAACAGGAAACGGTTACCATTTCTATATCGCCGTGCTCCGGGGATCGGGGACTCTCTGGGCATTCTATAGGAAATCAGCATTATTCACGCACATGGAGATGCCGCTCTGTACATCAGTGGTGATATTGAGATCCTATAAATCAGATGAAAGTCTAAAGGAGGTTTGCAGTGACGTGGCAGGCGGACAGGAGGGAGAGGGAATTTGGTGGTTTACAGGTTGGGTGAGAGCATGGTGTGGGAGCCTCCAGCATTCACTTATTGGCAGGGGGTGGGGCAATGACACAGAAGGGGTTATTTACGAAGGGCAAATCCACTTTGCACTGAAAGTGCACTTGGAAGTGCAGTCGCTCTAAATCTAAGGGGTAGATCTGAAATGAGTGGAAGGTCTGCTGATTTTATCATCCAATCATGTGCAAGCTAAAATGCTGTTTTTTATTTTCCTTACATGCCCCCCTCGGATCTACAGCGACTTTACTTCCAAGTGCACTTGCAGTACAAAGTGGATTTTCCTTTAGTAAATAACCCCCAGAGTCTGCAGAGTAGTGTTGTCACCCCTCCTTATTCACATACACATGTCTATTTACAGATGTTTTATTGGGTGATGCATGTAGGCGGGTGCAGTTGGCTAATTTGCCACTTGGTGGCTCTGTACCACAACATTGTCTGGTTATAGAGGGTAGTGTCATCAGGTGCTAGGCCCCTTTTAGTTAGAGGCCTCCTGTAGTGATGTCATGGTGAGATGGTGAGTCAGGATCCAGATATAAGCCAGGTAGGGAGGAGCCCCAATGCAGTAGGGGCATGGGAGCCAATCACCCCAAATCAGTACAGATGTAGCCAGCACATGGAGATCCTGGACAGGGCTGAAGTTCGGGAGGAGTAAACCTGGACCCAGGAGAGCCGGCTGTAGACTTCCTGACCCTTACAAAGATGGAGGCTAGGGTGGGTTGCAATAGGCATTTTAGGTAGGGTTGCCACCTTTTCGTCAAGCCAAACCCAAACACTTTACTGGCGCACGGCATTTCAAAAAAAAATTTTTAGTATACACTATAGACAATAGGATTGTTAAGGACCTTGGAGTGGGAGTGGACGGGGGGGGGGGGGGGGGGGGGGTAGTGAGATGGACAATGCTTCTAAACTTTTTCAAGCAATACTTTGCAAACAGTCTGTTTAAATGTTAGGTTAAATCAGCCCAGAAGTGGCGTATTGTGTACCTTATGGGGTTGGTGGTCAATGTAGATGACCTGGGTATAATATAGGGGTGTTGCTAGAACTATACAAGACCTGGAGCACCTTTGGGCACCCAAACTTAAGTAATGTGGCATACACAGCGCGTCACGGCGAACACTGGGTGCTGGCCCAATTGCAGAGGACAGTGAATGGGCTTAAAGGGGTATGGTTTAATAAATTAAACCTTTTGTGAATTCATAAAATAGGCTTTGATTGCTGTGCCACAAGAAATACGGTAGTCTCACAGATATGCATACCCATCAGCACTATCATTTAAAAAAAATGAAACGCTATCAATACATATGAATTTATGTGCACTGAAAATAAACAGACGGCTAACTCTTTGTCTGAGCTTACCTTAAAGAAGACCGTCATTAAAATAGTCAGGGGCTGATTAGCAACCAGCAACTGTGGACACAATGATGACTTTGGTCAGAAGTATGTAATGTACAATAGTGTGAATAGTGCAGGAGTCTGTTAAGCTGGCCATACAGTTATTTTTCATTCAGCCAGTGGGCTTAACGAAAAAAAAAATGAACTCGATCCAAGCAAATGAAGTACTGTAGATGGAGGAATCACCCTATTGGATTCTGACAGCAGCACTAGACACTGTCAGAAAATGCTAATCCGCAGCTGTAGCTCCCCTACATTCTACCTCCTAGTACAATTCCACCCCCCTCCTAGCACAAATATCCCACCCGCTCAAAATCAACCTTAGGACTAATCCATCCCCCCCAAAATCCCCCTCCTAGCACAAGCCCTTCCCCACAAATGCTACCTCCCCAGCACACATCCTCTAAGCCCAAAGTCTTCCTCCTAGTGCAAATCCTACCCCCACCAAATCCAAATTCCATCTCCCAGCACCCCCCCCCCCCCCCCAGCCACCTCCTAGTACTGGTTTTACTACCCCCTGGCCATTAAAATGAATGGCTAAGTTCACTCTGAACAAAGTTGAACAAATGACATGTTACCCATTTTTAGAGCAAAACAAGTAACATGTTCAGCATCCCCCCCCCCCCCCCCCCCCCCATGACAGTGGGCGCCCACAAGGCTGCGCCATTTATTCACAGATTCCTTAGAGAAAAATAATAAATACACATTTTTTACCTGTAAAAAAAATTACATTTTTAATTTTTCTTTAAAAAGTTGAACTTAACCTTTTAATTATCCTTCCCCTATATATATATAGTGTGTGTATATCTATGTATATTTCTGTGTATGTGTGTATATATAGATATATATACAGTCAGGTCCATAAATATTGGGACATCGACACAATTCTAATCTTTTTGGCTCTATACACCACCACAATGGATTTGAAATGAATCGAACAAGATGTGCTTTAACTGCAGACTTTCAGCTTTAATTTGAGGGTATTTACATCCAAATCAGGTGAACGGTGTAGGAATTACAACGGTTTGTATATGTGCCTCCCACTTTTTAAGGGACCAAAAGTAATGGGACAATTGGCTGCTCAGCTGTTCCATGGCCAGGTGTGTGTTATTCCCTCATTATCCCATTTACAAGGAGCAGATAAAAGGTCCAGAGTTAATTTCAAGTGTGCTATTTACATTTGGAATCTGTTGCTGTCAACTCTCAATATGAGATCCAAAGAGCTGTCACTATCAGTGAAGCAAGCCATCATTAGGCTGAAAAAACAAAACAAACCCATCAGAGAGATAGCAAAAACATTAGGTGTGGCCAAATCAACTGTTTGGAACATCGTTAAAAAGAAAGAACGCATCGGTGAGCTCAGCAGCACCAAAAGACCCAGAAGACCACAGAAAACAACTGTGGTGGATGACCGAAGAATTCTTTCCCTGGTGAAGAAAACACCCTTCACAACAGTTGGCCAGATCAAGAACACTCTCCAGGAGGTAGGTGTATGTGTGTCAAAGTCAACAATCAAGAGAAGACTTCACCAGAGTGAATACAGAGGGTTCACCACAAGATGCAAACCATTGGTGAGCCTCAAAAACAGGAAGACCAGATTAGAGTTTGCCAAACAACATCTAAAAAAGCCTTCACAGTTCTGGAACAACATCCTATGGACAGATGAGACCAAGATCAACTTGTACCAGAGTGATGTGAAGAGAAGAGTATGGAGAAGGAAAGGAACTGTGGTGGTGTATAGAGCCAAAGAGATTAGAATTGTGTCGATGTCCCAATATTTATGGACCTGACTGTATATAGATATAGATATAATACATATTCATATATATAGAAAGATGTTCAGTTAATAACATGCATACACACTCAAATGCATACGGATACTGAGATATATACAGTACATATGCTCAATTACATACAGTACATGCACATATACAGTTGTGCTCATAAGTTTACATACCCTGGCAGAATTTATGATTTCTTGGCCATTTTTCAGAGAATATGAATGATAACACAAAAACTTTCCTTTCACTCACGGTTAGTGTTTGTCTGAAGCCACTTATTATCAATTAACTGTGTTTACTCTTTTTAAATCATAATGACAACAGAAACTACAGTGTAAACTTATAAACACAACTGTGTGTGTGTCTTTATGTATGTATGTGTAATATATATATATTTATACTCAGATACACACATACTGTAAAGACACACTGGGATATATATACTAAGATACATGCATACACAGATATATACACTCTCATTCATAGATAGATATATAATCAGAAAACAAAAAATTAGACCCTGCGCTTGCTCAGTGATTCAGCGGCTAACACAACAAACAGAATATTTTGCTCAAAGTAACAGGTATATCAAAGTGTAGCGCTATTGTGCCAAATAACCATATAAACAAAAAATATTTTTACATATAACAAGTGTGATAAAGAGATTTGTTTAGAAGTGAAATAATAAAGTCTCTGGTGATCTCCAAGTGTCACTTATGTATAGTGATTATTCATAGTTCGTATTCGAATGAGGCGGTCCTGTTCACCACGTGAGCAGCCAATATGAAAAACCAATGTGATGATACCACCAGCCAAATGAAATGCAGGCTTACCAAAAGGATAGGACTTAAAAGAACGTATGTTCTATGAGTCAGAAGAGCTTATATTGCCAACCAGCAATGGAGGAGGGACCTTTAAAGTCGATGGTGATGGAACTCCAGAGACATCGAGGCTTTAAGAGAGTCTTCTCCTTATAAGTGGTTACCCGTCTGGAGAAAGTGGCCCGTGAAAAATAAAAAGGGGCCACATAGTGTAATTCCGTAAGTAGAAAACATTTATTGTTAAAAAGTAAAACACTTACACTTTGTGCAGTAAAAAAGCGCTTTGTATAAAATCGTGGCGGCAGTGGAGTCCTCCCGACGCGTTTCGTCTCACTAGACTTCATCTGGGGTGCTTATCCACTGCAGCCATGCTCCCTAATGAAGACACTGTGACCCCCATGATGAGAATCCAGCTCGTACAATCCAATCATGTACCTCTGGGTTCCGTCAAAAATGGCGGACCCCCGTGCCTTCCAAGCCGCACTATTATATCCGGCTTTGCGTTCCAGCACCGTAAAAATATATTTCTTATATCTCCCTATATATGATACTTTGTTGGATCAGGCATAGTATTATATGAAATCATAAGTTTAGAAAACACCTAATAGGTAAAAATTGAGAAACAAGAAGAAAAAACTGTCCGTCTCCTATCACAGCAAGTTCCGGGCTCGCTGTCCTGCAATGTGCAAGACAGCATGCGTTCCATGTCAAGACCACGTGACTGGACTTACGTCACAAAGTCAGGGTCAGACTTGCGCTTCAAACGAAGTGAAACGCACATCCAAGATCCCGATGGTGGCGTGCGTTCCACGTCTCGATGTGATGGTCGAACGTACGTCATGGCGTCATGACAAGACGTACGTGTCGAAACATCATTGGGGCCATCAGATGTGACGCCCTCATGTGATACAAAATGGACCAATGAGCAAATGTATCCGTCCTCCACATACAGGGTTGGCCAAAATCGTACGTAATGTATGGGTGGCCACCCGTATCGCATCTCACTTCCTTCTGGACCGTGAGCAAATGAACAAAAAAGAACATAAATGTGGTCAAAAAATATATATGGTCAAAAATTAATCTAAATCTAAATGTACGTCCAATCATTACGCGGAAAAAAAATATATATAAATGGGCATTCATCTTAACGTCTATGTGACTTATAGATAAATTGTGTCTTATGGCCATAATCCTATATATATATGCCAAAAATATGCAAAACATGAAAAATTAATTTTATTAAAAAATAACAATTAAAAAATCACAAGAAGGGAAATGGAAATAGATTAGAAAAAATATGATGATAAATTTAGAAAAAATTGTGAGGGAGAGGGGGAATGGAAATGAATTAAAAATAAAAATGTAAAAAAGGAGAAAAAAATTTAAAAAAATTATTAAAAAGATTAAAAAAAATTGCGAAAAAGGAGAAAAAATGTAAAAAAAATTATTAAAAAAAACCCAAAAAAAACAAACAATTTTTTTGAAGAAATGTAAAGGTTATCAATATGAATGTCCGAGCTGGATTCTCTCTAGGTCACACTGAATGTAGACAAAAAAATCTGTTCTGTAGGTTCTGTATTCCTCCACAGAGAGAAACAAGTCCCTTGTAACTAGGGCTGTTTGGATCCAGACAATTACATATATGTAAAGATAGGTGACATTCTGATACATGTTATGGATCCTAAATTCTGATTAAGATTTTATGGGGGTGTTAGAACAATTTTTGAGGGTGTCAGGCAGTCAGAAACCCAGGCAGAGGATGTAAAAACCGAACTGTTCGGGTGAATCCCGGACAGGTGGCAACCCTAATTTTAGGCCAGGCCAAGAGTTTACAGTAGCCATGCTGGCTACTCCCATACCGTGGAGCAAGGACCCATCACTAAATTTCAAAAGAGATATTTATTGAAAATGAAGTTATTTGATTGAAAATTTTTATTGCATGTTGAAGTGGGAGGGGACGAGGGAAGGTATCACACTTTTTAGCTTTAAAAATTAGATTGCAGATCTTTCTCTGCTTGTTGTTTTGTGCTGCCTACACCCCACAAGATTAGTTCTGTCCTTGTCATTTTACCACTTAAATTCAATCAATGACCCTACGCACTATTATTGGTGAAATTTCCCTTCACGTCTGATTGAAAAGATCACACCACACACTGTACAATTTTCACAAGATAATAATCTGACAATGGGCTGATGTGCTGGTATCTGGGAACTTGTAATACAAATTGTGCCAGCAGAGGGCACTGTATAACTAGTTTTAGCTCAGTGCATACCACATATAACATGGATATCCGCAGTATAAGATCTCCTGAGTGGGGTCCAGGAATAGTTCTTGTATATTATATATTAGGAATAGTGCAAAATGTTTGCTGTTTAGTATTTTCTCTGCAGCCTCCAGTATGATAATAACCATGTTAAAGCAGCATAACACACATGTTGTACATCATAGAGTTGTACAGCATAAGAACCCAATACAGAAATGATTTTTATTTTTTATTTGATGCTGTTATTGCTGAACCATCAGCAGTGGAAAATCAGCAGTTTCTGCACATTTCATCTAAATCCCCAACTCTCTAGGTGCATGACATAATCCGGGTCCATTGATGAATTAAATCTGACCTCCAGCCTTCCCTTCAGTCTTGTACAGTTGTATCGGCTCCTCTTCTGTACTGAAATGACTTCCTCTGATTTCACTGCACACTGTGCACAATAGAAGCTGCAGCAAATCAGACAGAGCCCGCCTCATTTCATGGATGGAGCGTGTCCAGCATCATCTAGTACAGTGGTGGCAAACCTTGGCCCCCCCCCAGGATGTTTTGGAACTACATTTCCCATGATGCTCATGCACTCTGTGGTATAGTTAAGCATCATGGGAAATGTAGTTCCAAAACATCTGGGGGGCCAAGGTTTGCCATCACTGATCTAGTTCTTTCCTCCCTAGGCTGACTGTCCCTGACCCGCCCCTTTTAATTCTTCAATGTCACTTTTTTCAATCAAAGGGGCTCAACATCATATATGGTGATCTGTATGCAAATACAACCTGCCTGGCAATGCCCACTCCTCCAGACTGACACCACCCATCAAGGCATTTTGATATTTGCATAACTCCTCCCATGAGCCAGCCCACTGCTTGCATCAGGACTGAGAGCTCTTGGGGAAGAGTACAGTGGCAGTGTGCTGGGATAGGTTCAGGATTTATGTACAGCACCCTGCCAGCCTCGCCCACCAGCCGTGATCTGCCCGCATTGCATAGAGAAGCACAGAAACCTGGTGATGACTTCACTGGGTCTAATTCTCCATTAACACTTATATGACTTCAAGACTTTGGAGTGCATCTTTGATACAACTTTCAATGGGTGCAACTTGGATACGGCTGTTGCACACAAGTTGCATTGTGTAACATTCAGGTACGATTTTCATGCAACTTCTGAGGGTTAACATTGAAGTCTTTGGCTCTCAAGTTGCATGAAAGTCGGACCAAAGTGGTGCATGAACTACTTTTGAAATTGCTGCAACTTTCAGTCGCACATATATGAATGGTTATCATTGGAAAACATGGGGAACGACTTGTCACGCAACTTTGATGGCCAAACATGCATGACAAGTCGCACAAGTGTGAATGGAGCTTAAAATAAGGTTTGTAATGAAAGAGAAAAGGTGTTCTTTACAAAGATCATTCGCAGGGGCATACATGCAGGGGTTGAGACCTGGCATCATGCACAAGGATAGGCTGGGCAGTGGGGGGTGGCATGTAGGGGAACTGATCCCTCCATGTAGCCGCTGAAGGCCGGCTTCTCCTCTTCTTCCTCAATGGACCCGGATTATGTCATGCACCTATAGAGTTGGGGATTTAGATGAAACGTGCAGAAACTGCTGATTTTCCACTGCTGATGGTTCATTCAGCAGCCGCAGGAGGGCGATGGAGGGCACCAGTTCCTCCACATGCCTCTCCCGCCAGCACCCTATCTCTGTCCTACTGCCCTGGGTCCCTGGTCCCCAGGCCGATAAGTGTGTCATTTACCTGCCCCTTCCCTGTCTTAATGCATAGGGGGGGTTTAAATGTGTGTTCAGGTTTAAAGGGATGAGGTGGCAACCCTAGGGGAGGAGGGAGGCAACGTATAGCAGCAGCAGATTGAACTTCAGCTCTGATTAACTGCTTGCCGACTGTATACTGTGTGTGTGTATATATATTTATATATAGTGGCAAGGCGACTCCTCTGCGCAGGCTCACTTATCTACGTGATTTTGCACTTCCAGTCTGGGGCGCACACGGCGTGCCTCCGGTCACCCGCTCCCACTGTGATTGGACACAGCGGGAGCCAATCAGCGGGTCCAGCAGCCGGAACCCTGCAATCGTTTGGGACACAGACACAGGCAAAACGGCGGTCTGCCTATGTAAACAAGGCGGATCACCGTTCTGTGAGAAGGGAAGGTTGTGATCCTGTGTTCCTACAAAGCAGGAACATTGATCTCTGTCTTCCTCTAGTAAAAAAACCCCCCTCAGTTAGCAAGCACTTCCTAGGACCAGATTTAACCTTTTGATTGCCCCTGATGTTTAACACCTCCCTTGCCAGTGTGATTTGTACAGTTACAGTGCATATTTTTAGCACTGATCACTGTATTGGTGTCACTGGTCCCCAAAAAGTGTCACTTAGTGTCCAATTTGTCCGCAAAATGTTGCAGTCCTGTAAATCCTGTAAATCTGTTCCATAGTTTGTAGACGCTATAAATTTTGAGCCAATCAATATACGCTTATTGGGATTTCTTTTACCAAGAACATGTAGCAGAATACATATTGGCCTAAATGTATGAAGAAATTTGATTTTTCTCCATTTATTTATTGGATGTTTTATAGCAGAAAGTAAAACATATAGTTTCTTAAAATTGTCGCAGAGGTGATCAAATACCACCAAAAGAAAGCTCGATTTATGTGGGAAAAAAGGACATATCTGGGTACAGTGTCGCACAACCGCGCAATTGTCAGTTAAAGTAACGCAGTGCCGTATCGCAATAAATGTGTGACGCATTCTCTGTAATTATGTGTTTTTATTATGTGCAGCAGACGTATACAGTATATCATTGGGGGAGGACTTTTGTACTGCCCTCGGGAACCAATAGGATTTCAGCTGTCAATTTTTCTTGAGCAGATACCTAATGTGATTTAATCATTCCTTATCTGTAACAGCCGCGCTTTCCTTTACCTTTCTAATAGACATTGCATAAATTATTGGGCGTCTTTTATAAATTGACAGATTTTATTTTCTGTATAGCGCCATCATCTTCTGTAGCGCTGTACAATGGAAGTGATGCAAACCCAAGGCTGAGTGATGCAGATCAGTCAGCTGAGGAAACATTTCCCATGACGGCTACATAGAGTTGCATAGCAAAGGCATAAACAGCAACATCAACAGACCTGTAGCAGCTTCTTTAAGTCAGCTTTTTGTAAATGGCCACAAAATCGCACCGCGCATTTATTTGAATAGGCTGCCATGTGTGCAACAAAACTGATGCGCATTTTTAACAGCGTTTTGCCATGTTTGACACGCTTTTTTTGGTGCGTTGGAGGTGCCATTAACATCCATTGAGAACGACTGGCAAGAATAGCACAGCAGGCGTTTCTTGTGTGTTTTGTAAATTCACTCCAAATCGCATCATTTTGCATGTGCTAATGCTAAGTGTGAATGCAGGTTTAGATTGGCTGGGAAGTAACAGATTATTTTACTGTTAAGCTCCATTCACATTTGGCGTTTTGGGGTCTTGGGCCTCTCAGATTGCACTGCAGTCGCAAAACACAGGTGCCATTCAAAGAAACCTAAAATGCGGTGTGGTTTTGGTGTAATTATTGTAAAATATATCGCGGCAAACCGCAACGTTCGAAGCTTGTTGTCCAAAAGAAGCTCCTGCTCCTTTTTAGGGTGACAAGCTATGTTGTAGGTGCCATTGAAAAATGAATGGCGCCTGAACATGCATTATGCGATTTGAGATTGCGGGTAGAGTCGCAGTGATCTGCCCAAGACCCCAAAACTCCCAATGTGAACAGAGCCTTATGCCACACGAGCGGACTTCTCATCGGACTGAACTCCAAAGGACTTTTCGACGGAGTTCCAACGAACTGGACTTGCCTACATACGATCCCACCAAAGTCCGATCGTTTTGAACGTGATGATGTACAACCGGACTACAATAAGGAAGTGGAATAGCCAGTAGCCAATAGATGCCCTAGCGTCGTTTTTGGTCTGTCGGAGTAGCACACAGACGAGCGGATTTTTCGATAGGACTCGAGTCCGTCGGAAAGATTTGAAACTTGTTCTGTTTATAAGGTCTATCAGATTTTTAGACAGAAAAGGTCCGATGAAGCCCACACACGATCAAATTGTCCGACGGATTTGTTCCATCGGACCTTTGATGCCGGAAAGTCCGGTCGTGTGTACGCGGCATTAGGGATCGGTCCCACATGCATCAGCCCTTGTCGTCCCCCAGTGATCAGCAGTGGATTGCTTTTCAGAGATTGTTTGATGGGCAGTAAGGAAGATGTTGCCTTCTCACTGCTTGTTTTAACCCTGAAAATGTTGACCCACTGTGCCACAACCATGTGCATTGCAGTAGCAGGGCGGTTTCACCATGGCACCATTTAATTGAGTGAGTTTTGTTTAGCGGTGGGACTGCCCGTCAAACGCGCCACGGGCAGAAGGTCCTTGTTAAGGTGGGCGGTTGGAGGGTGGTAACAGGGGTTTTACTGCCCCCTGGCGGCAAGTATGATTAAGCCCTAACATTCAATTTTCTTTTTTGAAATTCCACCAATCGTAGAAAGTTTGTGTAATGGACAAAACTATTGAGATAATTAACAGGTCAGCCAACAATGACTGCAAATGGATCTTTTATTTTACCTGATGTTGAAAGACTACGTCCATGACACCCACATACACCGTCCCCAAAACCCAAACTGCCCCTCCCTGGCCTAAATCCTGAAGTGCTTCTTCTGTCGGAAAGCTGTAATGAAGTGAATTTAGCATGCATGCATGGCTCTGCCCTGTTTTCCTTCTTTGTTACATCTCAGTGCTGCTGATCTCTTGCAGCCTCTTTGCAATCACTTCCTGTCAGGGTGGATTTGATTTAAATCGAGTTGATTGAGACCACAATTTACATCACTAGTAAAAAGGCTTGATTTAAATCAGCTAAATCATAATTTTTAAAGAGCAACTGTCATCTCTGTCCCGCATTGGCTCCTCCTCTGACCCGCTGTTGACTCACCGACAGACCCATTCACTTTAATGGGACGGCTGGTGATGTGGCAGTGACACAAAAAGGTGAGGGACGTGGTGGCAGCAGGTGAGTGGATGCCCGCTAACAGGCGCTGCCATGCAATTGAATATTTGCAAACAAAATGAAGGTTTCCTATTTAGAATAATAATCTGTCAGGTTAGTAAAACAGCAATATCAGAACTGATTCAATCATACAGTTTGTAGTGTACATAGATTTGCAAAACAATGGGATAAAGGAATATTCCTGAACTTTGTTTGATCTCATGGTTACTGTGTAATTGTGTGAATGCATGTTATCTTGGAATCATGAAATGAGTTTACCAAAAATTCAAATATTGCAGAATATATAGCCTCATGCCACAAAATCTTATGCCGCGTACACACGGTCGGACTTTTCAGCTACAAAAGTCCGACAGCCTGTCCGACAGACTTTCGACGGACTTTCGACGGACTTTTGGCGGACTTTCGACGGACTTGCGGCGGACTTTCTAACGAACAGACTTGCCTACATACGATCACACAAAAGTCCGTCGAATTCTTACGTGATGACGTACACCGGACTAAAATAAGGAAGTTGATAGCCAGTAGCCAATAGCTGCCCTAGCATGGGTTTTTGTCCGTCGGACTAGCATACAGACGAGCGGATTTTTCGACCGGACTCGAGTCCGTCGGAAAGATTTGAAGCATGTTTCAAATCTAAAGTACGTCGGATTTGAGGCTAAAAAAGTCAGTTGAAAGTCCGGAGAAGCCCACACACGATCGGATTACCAGCCAGCTTTAGTCCGTCAGCGTCCGTTGGACTTTTGTAGACGAAAAGTCCGACCGTGTGTACGCGGCTTAAGCTCTATTTCATGCTGAATAAACTAAATTATTATTATATCTTAACCACTTTAGGACCGGAAGATTTGCCCCCTTAATGACCAGGCCATTTTTTGCGATTCGGCACTGCGTCGCTTTAACTGACAATTGCGCGGTCGTGCGACGTTGTACCCAAACAAAAATAGCTTTTTTTTTTCTCCCACAAATAGAGCTTTGTTTTGCTGGTACTTGATCACCTCTGCGTTTTTTTTTTTTTTTCGCTATAAACAAAGACCGACAATTTTGAAAAAAAACAAACATTTTTTTAACTTTTTGTTATAATAAATATCCAGAAAAAATTAAAAAAAACAAATTTCTTCATCAGTTTAGGCCGATATGTATTCTTCTACATATTTTTGACAAAAAAATTCACAATAAGCGTATATTGATTTGTTTGCACCAAAGGTATAGCGTCTATAAAATAGAGAATAGATTTATGGTATTTTTATTATTATTATTTTATTTTTTTACTAGTAATGGTGGTGGTCAGCTTTTTTTTTTTTTCTGCGACCACGGGTGGCGGCAGACATCGCAGCTGCTGGCCACACACACCAGCTTGCGCACCCACTGTAACTGCTAAAAGGGACCTCCATACAGCTACGGTGATTCGTGGGAACAAGCCCACCTGCCGCCGTATAATGACGGCAGCTGGTCGGCAAGTGGTTAGCATTTTATTAAAATAAATTTGATAAAAATTAAAAAAATCTGATTTTTCTTTTTCCTTTGTTTTTTTTTTTTTTGTTAAATCATTTATTTTTTTCCCACCCTGCTTCCTGTCTACACGCACTTCAGCAATGACGGCATGGCTTTTCTCATGGTGGGTTTCCTGATGATGACAAGCAGGGGATCATGTCTATGAAATGTGTGCAGAAATGGACACTAGTCTCCATCTAAAGCCAATATGGCCGGGTGACAATGTAGGAACACAGTTGGGCGGCAGGGGCGGACGTTGTCACCCTATAACGGGAAGTGCGGGAACATGGCATGTTCAGTTGGTATTATTTAACCACTTCAATACCGGGCACATTCACCCCTTTCCTGCCCAGGCCAATTTTCAGCTTTCAGCGCTGTCGCACTTTGAATGACAATTGCGCGGTCATGCTACACTGTACCCATATGAAAGTTTTATCATTGTTTTATACAAATAGAGGTTTCTTTTGGTGGTATTAAATCCCCACTGGGTTTTTTATTTTTTGCTAAATGAAAAAAGACTGAAGATTTAGAGAAGAAAAATCGTTTTTCTTAGTTTCTGTAATTAAATTTTGCAAATAATAAATTGTTCTTCATAAATTTACAGCAAAGTGTATACTGCTATGTTTGTTTGGTGAAAATAACCCAAATCGGTGTATATTATTTAGTCTGTAGAAAAGTCCACAAACTATAGTATATATCCGAAAATCGATTAATCCTCATGTACTGACGGCCTATCTGATATCTTGAGGCCCGGAAATGCCAGGACAGTATAAATACCCCCAAATGACCCCTTTTTGGAAAGTAGACAGTCCAAGGTATTTAGTAAGAGGCATGGCGGGTTTTTTGAAGTTGTCCAAATTTTTGGGAAAATGTATTTTTTCTTTTACACACTGTAACCAGTGCAGTACAGCATTATCATATAACGGTGTGGCAGTAATCAGGGACACTGGCTGATGACAGTACAAAGAAAATGTTTTTTTTTTTCTTTACATTTCCTTTTTTTTTTTTTTTATTACATTTTATATATATTTTTTTAACACACTGTGACAAGCACTATAATGTTACCATAGCAACATTGTACTACTCTGGGGAAGTAATCAGGATTTTTTTTTTACACATTTTGTTTGTTTATAGCAGTGCATTACATTGCTATAAGCAAGCATTTTACTGAATGAAACTGATTACCGGTAATTTAGTCTGTTTTGCTGTGATTGGCCAGAGCTAATTACATGGTACAGAAGGGCTGTGATTGGCCCTGTCTGTACCATGTGGTCACACTGACCAATCACAGCTAGCAACACAGATCTATCCAATGGATGGCATGAAAGGAAGCCATCCATTGTATACAACTGTCATGTGACCTGCTGTGATTGGTCATGGCGGTCACATGATACCGGCAACGAGCCAGTATCCTGATCAGTCATCGATCGCGTCCTGTGGACATGGCCGGTGACAGATTGCCTTGCTGCGTGCCCCAGCGATTGCCGTATCCTGACAGGACATCTTATGATGTCCAATCAGGATAACAAAACCATCGTCCGGCCATCAATCTGCTATTGGACGGGTGGGAAATGGATAAGATCTGCAGATTTAAGGAGGTTGAAAATGTCTCTAGAAATGAAATGAACAATTAAAGCTGATAGAAGATTGCAGTGATTGAATTTACTATGACTGACACGGGTTTAGGTGTTGAGTTGACCTCATTTTGCACTTTATAAGATTCTTCTTGCACAGTTGCATAGGCTCCTCCCCTGTACCAAAATGACTTACTTCCTGGTGGATGTCCAGCATCATCTAGCACTTTTCTCCCCACTCTGACTGTCCCTGACCCACCCCTTTCATTCATTAGATTGAGACTGAGAGGTCTTGATAGGGTTACTAAGGCAGGGTGCTGTGATGTTTCCATGTTCCAAACTGCCATTCAGGGACCCCCCACCCCTCACTTCCAAAAAATCAGCTTGTGCTGTAACGAATCACAGCACAGTGATTAGACACAAGAGGCGGGATTTATAATTTCTCCAATCACAAGCAGGGGGCGGGGATTGTGCTCCTCCAGACATTCCCGGCCAGGACAAGTACTGTCAGTGAGTAAAGCGGTCATGTGGCATCCTTTTTTGGGGGCATCAGATTGGCCCGGGGGGTGGCTGTGTCAGTTTCATTCCCGGGACACTGTATTGTCCTGGAATGAAGGTACCCGGGACATAACCTGCAAAATTCGTGAATGTCCAGGGCAATCCGGGACATGTGGTCACCCCAGGCCAGTGATGGCGAACCTTGGCACCCCAGATGTTTTGGAACTACATTTCCCATGATGCTTATGCACTCTGCAGTGTAGTCGAGCATCATGGGAAATGTAGGCACAAATTATCTGGGGTGCTAAGGTTCACCATCACTGCTCTAGGCTATGCACAGCACCCTGCTGACCTATTCTATCAACCATGATCTGCCTACATTGCATAGAGAAGCACAGAAACCCCTTGATGACATCACTGGGACTAAAAGAAGGTTTGTAATGGAAAGGTTGGATTTACAAATATTATTAGTATGTTGGAGGGGAGAAGGAACCAGGGAAGGCCAGATATAAGCAGGTTAATTATGATCTATAATAAAGTGTACTTTCCATTGTGAGGTGTCTGTCAGTAACCTGTTATTACACGTCTGCAGGAGCGCACTCCAACACCCGGAACATGGCCATTCCTTTTTCCAACACAAATTATCGCATCCCTCGAGGGTTTGCCAGTCTCCTGGAAGGGCTCACCAGAGAGGTCCTAAGGGAGCAGCCGAAGGATATCCCGCTATTTGCTTCCAAATACTTTTCAGACCTTCTGCAAAACAGGGAAGGTGAGCAGTTACCTGGTATCATCGTCACACTTAAATTGGTATTAAACCCAAAATCAAAAATGTAATATATCAGCTTACCAATCATTAGATGTGATGGCTGCATTAGCTTTCTATTTTAGGCTTTTTTTCCTCCCTCTGTTGTCACCTGGTAATCCCAGTAACAAGCCTGTATTAGAGTGCCCCCACTCTGGATGACAGAGCACAGGGGGCACCTTTGGATAACAGCATTGTCAGTCTTGGGGGGGGGGGTGTTAACAGATTTAAAGCGGGGTTCCACCCAAATTTTGAACATTATCTCTATGCATTCTCTTCCTTGCCTAGATGCTGACATGCTGTGTAAAAAAATTTCAATCGCCGTAATTACCTTTTTTTTTCTAATCTTCTTAGCACTTCCTGGTTTTCCTCCCATGGGAGTAGGCGTGTTTCTAGCCTCTCCCAGACCTCCCACAGTCCCCTGGGAGCTAGTCTCAGGCTTCCCAGCATGCATTGTGCAACAGCGTCATCACAACCATCTCGGTGAATTCTGGGAGCACAGCATTCACCGCATCCAGGAAATACATGCTTGTGGGCTTCAAATGCCCTCAATGAAGATGGAAACCGCCTTCAGTGAATTTTATAAGTTATTCTTTACAACGAAATCGGACACAGGCGGACTTATTACACAGAACATGTGAGTAGATAATCATGAGAAGAAAAGTTTGTGAATGAACTCCAAAAAAAAAAAAAAAAGGATAGATAGGTGGACCCCCGCTTTAAATGCACTGACAAAATAAAGCCAAACTCCAGCTAATACATTATAAGCAGTTACAACAAACAGTTTATTTATTTTTTATTTTGGGATAAAGGGTGTACATCAATAAACAAAAGCATCATCGTCGTAAGCACCCCTGTCAGTAGTAAATGGTTTATCTCAACCCTGTTACTGCTGCATTGACAGGACAGAAAAAAAAACCAGGCTTGCTGGCAGGATCAGTAGGTGTAAATAAAAGAAAGAAAGCCTATTAAAGAAAACGAATGCAGACATCACATCTAAGAATTGATAAACCCAAAAGCAAGCATGCATTTTGCAGCTTAATACTGTTTTAACGTTGAATTAGTTATTGAAGAGAACCTCTACTCAGATGTTAACATAAAGCTATGGTGAAATTGAAGAGTAACATCAAGGGATGAAATACTTTTCCTGGAGAACATACTGCTCAGGACGTCCCTTGAGTTGATACAAAAAAAAATAAATGCCTGCATGTGTAAAATGGAGGCTTCTGCTTACCTTACCTGGGTTTTAAACTCCATGGACGCTGCAGGTATTCTATATTTCTGGCTGTGTGGAATTTCTGCTCCCCCTGCTGCTTGCGGTGGTTCCTCCCATGGGCTTGTATATCACTACAGGGCATAGGAGCCGAAAGGAGGAACTAGCGTGTGCAGCAGGGGGGTCAGGGATTTCACACATTGGGAAGGGTTGAATTCCTGCAGCAGTTGGAAATCAGAAAAGCAGCAAGGTTTGAAGACGGGACCAACAAAAAGGTAGGTATAGAGGCTCTTCAGTTACATGCAGCCTTTATTCTAGGCATAGGTGTGCGCAAGGGATGTGCTGGTTATCCCTAATCACTTTATGTGGGTTAGAATATGTCTCCCCCCCCCCCCCCCCGCAGCACTGCCGGCTTCCCTCCTCTCCTGCGCACTGCTGCAGACACACACGGGGATCTTCAGGATGGAGAGCAGAGAGGGGACTGGTAAAAATGACCCCTTCATTTCTGAATTATCACAGTGAGTGATCGGTACTGACTACTTACTGTGTTCACTCATAACTGTGTTTACTAAGCTTCAGATTATGAATGAACAGGAAGGCTGTACAGAGCTCTTCCTGTTCATTCATTCTGTGCACCTAAGGCTACAGAAAGGAAAAATGAGACTTCAGGGGTCTATATTTAGACACCTCATATTTTACCAAGGCCCCCAAGAAGCGGTGAGAAAAAATTAAAAATGTAAAATATAAAAAAATAAGGGTCATTCACACCGGTTCTGTGTGTGTGTGTGTGTATATACATGCGCGCACGCACACACACACGCATGTGTGTTTGAGCTTTGGGCTGCACATAGGGTTGCCACCTTTTCTTCAAATCAAACCTGAACACTTTAGCGGCGTACAGAAATGTTTTGGTCCACAGACTTCCCCTTTTACATCTGAATCCACAGAGTTTCATTTCACTGTAAAGGGGGACTCTGGGGACTCTGATGTAAGGGAGAACTCTGGGGACTCTAATGTAAGGGAGAACTCTGGGGACTCTAATGTAAGGGAGAACTCTGGGGACTCTAATGTAAGGGAGAACTCTGGGGACTCTAATGTAAGGGAGAACTCTGGGGACTCTAATGTAAGGGAGATCCCCGGGGACTCTAATATAAGAGAGAACTCTAGGGACTCTAATGTAAGGGAGAACTCTGGGGACTCTAATGTAAGGGAGAACTCTGGGGACTCTAATGTAAGGGAGAACTCTGGGGACTCTAATGTAAGGGAGAACTCTGGGGACTCTAAGGGATGCTGTGTTTTGTTTTGTTTTTTTGGGGGAGGGGATTATTAGTCTTAGTTTTGGGCAGTGTAAAACAGTGTAACAGACACTCTCAGCTTGGCCAACTGCAGCCAGAAACCCTACTGGAAAGCAGGCAGTCTGAAACACGGACACATGATTCCAAACCCGAACTGTCCTGGGTGAATCCCGGACAGGTGGCAACCCTAGCTGCACACCCTATTGTAATAGGCCGCACACGCCTATGATTCTAGTATTGACTGAAGGGACCCTGGAGCAGCATGTTCTCCAGGAAAGGTAAGTATATAGCATCTTCCTTTACATTCGGGCTTTATTTTTCTATCAAGCCTGTTGTGACAGGGTCACTTTAACTGATTTGTCTTTGCAGGGATGGGCTTTGACCCAGCCGAATGGAGTGCGTCTTTGGAGGACAGGTTCTACAATAATCACTCTTTCCAGGTAAGCTGTTGTTAAGTGAGGCTACATTTGAACGGGTGTTTTGCAACTGTGCGTAAGCCAGCAGCAAGAATCTACTGTCCTGCTGCTGTTCTTGACACCTGCCAGCGGCTAATTGCGGTCACCAAGCACATTCATTGTCTAAGGCCACAGATATTCCTGGCTGTTCGCACAGCCAGCAATTACCTGCAGTGATCGCTGCTGGATGCACTTTGTGCGCAAAACACCAAGGTGAATGTACAGTGCATCCGAAAAGCATTTACAGCGCTTCACTTTTTCCATATTTTGTTATGTTACAGCCTTATTCCAAAATGGATTAAATTCATTATTTTCCTCAAGATTCTACAAACAATACCCCATAATGACAATGTGAAAGACGTTTGAAATCTTTGCAAATTTATTAAAAATAAAAAAGGAAAAAAAATCCCATGTACATAGGTATTCACAGCCTTAGCTCAATACTTTGTTGAAGCACCTTTGGCACCAATTACAGTACAGTCTCAAGTCTTGGAGTATCATGCTACACGCTTGGCACACCTATTTTTGGGCCGTTTCTCCCATTCTTCTTTGCAGGACCTCTCAAGCTCCTTTAGGTTGGATGGGGAGCGTCTGAGCACAGCCATTTTCCGATCTCTCCAGAGATGTTCATTTGAGTGCAAGTCTGGACTCTGGCTGGGTCACTCAAGGACATTCACAAAGTTGTCTCATAGCCATTCCTTTGTTATCTTGGCTGTGTGCTTAGGGTTGTGGTCCTGTTGGAGCATGAACCTTTGCCCCAGTCTTAGAGTTATCTGGAGTAAGTTTTTATCAAGGATGTCTCTGTTGCTGTATTCATATTTCCCTCGATCATGACTGGTCTCCCAGTTCCTGCCACTGAAAAACATCCACACAACATGATGCTGCCGCCACCATGCTTCACTGTAGGGATGGTATTGGCCAGGTGATGAGCGGCGGTGCCTGGTTTCCTCCAGACATGACACTTGCCATTCAGGCCAAAGAGTTCAATCTTTGCTTCATCAGACCAGAGAATTTTGTTTCTCATGGTCTGAGAGTCTTTTTAGGGTGCCTTTTGGCAAACTCCAGGCGGGCTGACATGTGCCTTTTACTGAGGAGTGGCTTCGGTCTGGCCACTCTACCATAAAGCTTTGATTGGTGGAGTGCTGCAGAGATAGTTATACTTCTGGAAGGTTCTCCTCTCTCCACAGAGAAATGCTGGAGCTCTGTCGGAGTGATCATCGGGTTCTTGGTCACCTCCCTGACTAAGGCCCTTCTCTCCTGATCGCTCAGTTTGACCGGGCAGCCCGCTCTAGGAAGAGTCCTGGTGGTTCCAAACTTTTTCCATTTACGGATGATGGAGGCCACTGTGCCCATTGGGACCTTCCAACTATTATTCGTGCACTCCACAAATCTGGCCTTTATGGAAGAGTGGCAAGAAGAAAGCCATTGTTGAAATAAAGCCATAAGAAATCCAATTTGCAGTTTGCGAGAAGCCATGTGGGGGACACAGGAAACATGTGGAAGAAGGTGTTCTGCTCAGATGAGACCAAAATTAAACTTTTTGGCCTAACCTAAAAACAAAATGCTATATCTGCCAGAAAACTAACACTGCACATCACCCTGAATACACAATCCCCACCATGAAACATGGTGGTGGCAGCATCATGTTGTGGGGATACTTTTCTTCAATAGGGACAGGGAAGCTGGTCAGAGTTGTTGGCAAGATGGATGGACCCAAATACAGAGCAATCTTAGAAGAAAACCTGTTAGAGTCTGCAAAAGACTTGAGACTGGGGCAGAGGTTCATCTTCCAGCAGGACAATGACCCTAAACATACAGCCAGAGCTACAGAAGTTGAGTGCACGTGCTCAGGGTCATATCCAGAGGTTGTCTTTGGGGAATAGCCGCAGAGGTTGAAGGTGTGGGGGGTCAGCCTGTCAGTGCTCAGACCATACGCAGCATCAAATTGGTCTGCATGGCTGTCGTCCCAGAAGGAAGTCTCTTCTAAAGATGATGCACAAAAAAGGCCGCAAACAGTTTGCTAAAGACAAGCAGACTAAGGACATAAATTACTGGAACCATGTCCTGTGGTCTGATAAGACCAAGATAAACGTATTTGGTTCAGATGGTGTCAAGCGTGTGTGGCGGCAACCAGGTAAGGAGTACAAAGACAAGTGTGTCTTGCCTACAGTCAGGCATGGTTATGGTCTGGGGTTGCATGAGTGCTGTCGGTGTTCTATCGATATGTGCCCTCTGTCGAAAAGTGCCCGCGCATGTGCAGGATGGAGCCACACTCCTGATCAGCTGGAGTGACGTGACCATGGCGCATACGCACATCACAGGAGGCATTTTTACACGGGAGAGGGAATTTCACGGACACAATTGAAAGCTATTCACAGAGCGGAGGGGGACATTGTAGTTGTTACATAATGCCTCGCTGTTGAAGGGCGGGTTTCGTCTGAGTTGCAACCCGCCCTTAGACACAGGCAACAGGCGGTGATCAAGACACTAAAGCCGTCGTGCAACACTGAAAGGCGACCTTGAGCAGACTGAAACCCCTGCCCCGCAACATCGAGGCACAATATGAGAACTACGGTGTCCCTCCGCTCTGTGAATGGCTTTTAATAGTGTCCGTGACATTCTCTCTCCCGTTGAAAAATGCCTCCTCTGATGCGCGGCGCACTTTTCGACAGAGGGCACATATTGAGAGAACACCAGCACTGGGGAGCTACAGTTTATTGAGGGAACCATGAATACCAACATGTACTGTGACATACTGAAGCAGAGCATGATCCCCTTCCCTCAGAGACTGGGCGGCAGGGCAGTATTCTAACATAATGACCCCAAACATACCTCCAAGATGACCACTGCCTTGCTAAAGAAGCTGAGGGTAAAGGTGATGGACTGGCCAAGCATGTCTCCAGACCTAAACCCTATTGAGCATCTGTGGGGCATCCTCAAATGGAAGGTGGAGGAGCGCAAGGTCTCGAACATCCACCAGCTCCATTAAGTCATCATGGAGGAGTGGAAGAGGACTCAAGTGGCAACCTGTGAAGCTCTGGTGAACTCCATGCCCAAGAGGGTTAAGGCAGTGCTGGAAAATAATGGTGGTCACACAAAATATTGACACTTTGGGCCCAATTTGGACATTTTCACTTAGGGGGGGGTGTACTCACTTTTGTTGCCAGTGGTTTAGACATTAATGGCTGTGTTGAGCTATTTTGAGGGGACAGCAAATTTACACTGTTATACAAGCTGTACACTCACTACTTTACATTGTAGCAAAGTGTCATTTCTTCAGTGTTGTCACATGAAAAGATAGAATAAAATAGTTACAAAAATGTGAGGGGTGTACTCACTTTTGTGAGATACTGTAGTTTGAGCTATTTTGCAAAGAAGAATGGGCAAAAATTCCACTATCTAGATGTATGAAGCTGCTAGAGACATCCCCAAAAAGAATTGCAACTGTAATTGCAGCGAAAGGGGGCTGAATACAAATGCACCCCACACTTTTCACATATTTATTTGTAAAACATTTTGAAGACCTTTTATCATTTTCCTTCCACTTCACAATTATGTGCCACTTTGTGTTGGTCTATCACATAAAATCCCAATAAAATACATTTACATTTTTGATTGTAACATGACAAAATGTGGAAAATGTCAAGGGGTATGAATACTTTTTGAAGGCACTGTATAGCAAGGGTACTATTCAATATTAGTCAAAGCAATTTGTTTTTATCTACATGTGTTCTTTATCTGGATAGGCAGTTTTTGTGGTAAAGGTGAACTATGACTTTAAGCTCAAGCTTTTTTTTTATTATTAAACTTATCGAACAGTTACCAAGTTTTTAGTATGGTATTGATTTTGCATGTTCTCTCAATTGCTTTGAATTGAAAAGAAAGAAAGTGGATCCTTATTGTTCATGTATTTCCCACTGAGTTCAAAGTAAAACACTGGAAACTATCAAGAAGAGAAGGGTGACATGTTGATTTTATGAAAAGTGCAAAAAAAAGGTATATAAAAAAAAAAAAAAAAGGTGTGTGTGTGTGTTATATACACATACATACACTAGATTACCAAAAGTATTGGGACGTCTGCCTTTACACATACATGAATTTTAATGACATCCCAGTCTAAGGCCCTTTTAACACGAACGGACCGTTCAGGTCCGCCTGTCAGTTTTGTCGGCGGACCTGAACGGGCGCTCCATGTTAGTCTATAGGGCAACGGATGTCAGCGGTGACATGTCCACTGACATCCGACCTGGTCCGATCGGCCAAAATCAGACGGATGGCCCTACGTTCACATCCGTCCCTGGCAGATCGGATCGGGTGAGATCTGACGAAAACGGACATGCTGTCCGTTTTCGTCCGATCTCTTCATAGTAACCAGCGGCGCTCGACAAGCCCCTCTCCGCTCAGTGAGCAGAGAGGGACCTGTCATCCGGACAATTTCATGCTCCCAACTTTGTGGGAGCAGTTTGGGGATGGCCCCTTCCTGTTCCAATATGACTGTGCACCAGTGCACAAAGCAAGGTCCATAAAGACATGGATGAGTGAGTTTTGGGTGGAGGAGCTTGAACATACAGCCAGAGCTACAGAAGTTGAGTGCATGTGCTCAGCGTCATATCCAGAGGTTGTCTTTGGGGAATAGCCGCAGAGGTTGAAGGTGTGGGGGATCAGCCTGTCAGTGCTCAGACCATACGCTGCATCAAATTGGTCTGCATGGCTGTCGTCCCAGAAGGAAGCCTCTTCTAAAGATGATGCACAAAAAAGGCCATAAACAGTTTGCTGAAGACAAGCAGACTAAGGACATAAATTACTGGAACCATGTCCTGTGGTCTGATAAGACCAAGATAAACGTATTTGGTTCAGATGGTGTCAAGCGTGTGTGGCGGCAACCAGGTGAGGAGTACAAAGACAAGTGTGTCTTGCCTACAGTCAGGCATGGTCATGGTCTGGGGCTGCATGAGTGCTGCCGGTGCTCTATCGATATGTGCCCTCTGTCGAAAAGTGCCCGCGCATGTGCAGGATGGAGCCACACTCCTGATCAGCTGGAGTGACGTGACCATGGCGCATACGCACATCACAGGAGGCATTTTTACACGGGAGAGGGAATTTCACGGACACAATTGAAAGGGGGACATTGTAGTTGTTACATAATGCCTCGCTGTTGAAGGGCGGGTTTCGTCTGAGTTGCAACCCGCCCTTAGACACAGGCAACAGGCGGTGATCAAGACACTAAAGCCGTCCTGCAACACTGAAAGGCGACCTTGAGCAGACTGAAACCCCTGCCCCGCAACATCGAGGCACAATATGAGAACTACGGTGTCCCTCCGCTCTGTGAATGGCTTTTAATAGTGTCAGTGACATTCTCTCTCCCGTTGAAAAATGCCTCCTCTGATGCGCGCGCACTTTTCGACAGAGGGCACATATTGAGAGAACACCAGTACTGAGGAGCTACAGTTTATTGAGGGAACCATGAATACCAACATGTACTGTGACATACTGAAGCAGAGCATGATCCCCTCCCTTCGGAGACTGGGCCGCAGGGCAGTATTCTAACATAATGACCCCAAACAAAGTAGAGTTCAAAGTAAAACACTGGAAACTATCAAGAAGAGAAGGGCGACATGTTGATTTTATGAAAAGTGCAAAGAAAATTCCAAAGGTATAAAAAAAAAAAAAAAAAAAAAAAAAGGTGTGTGTGTGTTATATACACATACATACACTACATTACCAAAAGTATTGGGACGTCTGCCTTTACACATACATGAATTTTAATGACATCCCAGTCTAAGGCCCTTTTCACACGAACGGACCGTTCAGGTCCGCCTGTCAGTTTTGTCGGCGGACCTGAACGGGCGCTCCATGTTAGTCTATGGAGCAACGGATGTCAGCGGTGACATGTCCACTGACATCCGACCTGGTCCGATCGGCCAAAATCAGACGGATGGCCCTACGTTCACATCCGTCCCTGGCAGATCGGATCGGGTGAGATCTGACGAAAACGGACATGCTGTCCGTTTTCGTCCGATCTCTTCATAGTAACCAGAGGCGCTCGACAAGCCCCTCTCCGCTCAGTGAGCAGAGAGGGACCTGTCATCCGGACAATTTCATGCTCCCAACTTTGTGGGAGCAGTTTGGGGATGGCCCCTTCCTGTTCCAACATGACTGTGCACCAGTGCACAAAGCAAGGTCCATAAAGACAGGGATGAGTGAGTTTTGGGTGGAGGAGCTTGACTTGACTGGCCTGCACAGAGTCCTGACCTCAACCCGATAGAACACATTTGGGACGAATTAGAGAGGAGACTGCGAGCCAGGCCTTCTTGTCCAACATCAGCGCCTGACCTCATAACTGCGCTTCTAGAAGAATGGTCAAACATTCCCATGGACACTCCTAAACCTTGTGGACAGCCTTCCCAGAAGAGTTGAAGCTGTTATAGCTGCAAAGGGTGGGCCAACTCAATATTGAACCCTACGGACGAAGACGGGGATGCCATTAAAGTTCATGTGCGTGTAAAGGCAGGCGTCCCAACACCTTTGGCAATATAGTGTATATTCCGGACACAAGGAAAATCTAGAAATAACTACTTAAGTAAGAAAACCAATATATCAATAACTCTGTAATGAGCCATATACGTATAATAATAACTCATAATAAAAGACTTCATACACAATATACGTGGGGAAGTGTCCATCACAGAACATATACGGTAATTAAAACTTGTGCATGATAAAAAAATAAACTTCAAAAAACATATATTCAAGTCCACTTGTGAGATCTTGAAAATAAGTAAAAATCCACGTGCAAACGTCACAAACCACCTTGAAATCACGTGTGCCAGCTCCCTTACCAAATGCCAATGATTATTATTGTTATACAGGATTTATATAGCCCCAACAGTTTGCACAGCATTTTACAATATGAGGGCAGACAATACACTTACAATACAAATCAATACAGGAGAGCTCAGAGGGCCCTGCTCGTTAGAGCTTACAATCTAGAAGGGAGGGTCAAGTGGAAACAAAAGGTAATAACTGTGGGGGATGAGCTGATGGAGAAAATGAAAAAACAGTTGTTAGGTGTGGGTAGGGTAGGCTTCTCTGAAGAGAAGGGTTTTCAGGGATCGTCTAAAAGCTAATAGAGTAGGAGATAAGCGGACATATTGGGGTAGGGCATTCCATAGGATTGGAGAAGCTTTGGAAAAGTCCTGGAGGCGAGCATGGGAGGAGGTGGTTTTAAGAGATCGACAGCGCAGAAACCATCCAATCAAGGGCCACCAAACAAAATACCGCAGACTCCAGAGTTTCCTGGTCCGCCATAGGTTATTCAAAGACCACTCCTCAGTATAGGAATAAATGGAGGAAAAGAACAAAGAACCATAAAGTAGTATTAGTAGAGTAGTATTACTTAAAACCACATAATTTATTAAAAACAAACATACAACAAATATAAAAGCATCTCATTTGCAAAAAACACCACATCAGAGGACATCAGCAGGTGTATAACATCATGAGCCAATGGCCTTGCCCTAGGCGCGTTTCGTCTATACAACGGACGTGACGTTTTAGGGGATAGAAGAAAGAATGCCACTGGGATATCTTACACATTTATATATCTTTTAGTTAATGGTAGATGAAATTCAGCTGGGATTGACTGAAAAAAACAAAAGCAAACAGGAAGTGATGCAGCTGCGTTGCCCAGTGCAGTCCCAACACAAAATAACGTCAATTTGCCTTGTTTCCTATGGTGTCAGTCCACACTACTGAGTTCTTCATGCAGTATTCTGTTTCGGCGCAGCAGGCTGAGGCAGAAACTACAACATCCCAACATCGTTGTGTGAATAGAACCTAATGAAATGTCACTTGTGACATTTCAATAAAGTTCCAATAAAGAAAAGAAAACAGTATGATGCGCAGAGATTGGCACTTTAGCACTGTGTCTTCCCGGCACATACCAGCGGTTGTGCATTCAGCATGGCTTCTGGTGTGAATCAGCCCTTAATCCCACTATGGCTTCCTCAGGGGAAGCAGTCTTACTACGAGAGTCCCGGACATAAAAGAGCACACTGACTACATGTTTGTCATTTTTATTTAATTTTGAGTGCTCATGGGGATCAATATGAATAAAATCTTTGCTCTATAGAGGTAGAAGGCACGCAGCCAGGAGTTTCCGGCACACTGAATATTATATTACCTACCAATACGAATGTATTTCTTGTTAGTGACAGGTACCCTTTATCATCCAGCCCAGCCAAGTCCCCATTACATTGCAATAAATCCTAGTTAAATCATGGAAAAGAAAAGACTTTGTATAGACGAAGGGGGTGACTCATCCAGCAAAGAGGAATGGCACTTCGCGTTTCCTGATGGAATGAAAATTTATGAACACATTGAATATTTTGTTGTGTTCGGAGCCCAAGCAGAACTCTGACATATGTCAGGCTGCGAGCAGCCTCCCTCCCACCCTCAATCACAGCGGGGAGACACTTTATATCCAACGCAGCTACTGCAATATGACAAGGGAACCAGGAGAAAGATTTCTCTAAAGACATCACATTGATTCCAGAAATAATTAGTAACTCTTACTGTGCCGGGTGTAAGGAGGAAGACTTGAGCGGGAACATCTGCTCTTAGGCAACCCGCCAATCTAACTGACTGTATATGAGCTTCAGGTTTTTTCGATAAACTGAAAACTTCATTTTAGGTGGTGTGTAAAAGTAAGCCTCATCCAAAACATTTTTTTTTTTTTGGAAGGATCAAAAGGTTCATTCCCGTGCGCCATCTCCTCTGCTGTCTGTGACCCTGGCGGGGTCCCCCACCCCAACCCCTGGGATATACTATGGTAGCCAGAGCCTGTCTTGGGCAGAGTTTCCTGGTTCTTCCACCATGCTAGTGTCACTGGGACCCTGCTGCATTCTTTATTATTGGTATTTATAGAGCACTGACAATTTACTCAGTCCTGTACATATACAGTGAGGAAAAAAAAGTCCCCTACTGATTTTGTATGTTTGCCCACTGACAAAGAAATGATCAGTTTATAATTTTAATAGTAGGCTCATTTTAACAGTAGGAGACAAAATAACAACAAAAATATCCAGAAAATCACATTTCAAAAAAGTTATACATTGATTTGATTTTAATGAGTGAAATAAGTATTTGATCCTCGATCAATCAGCAAGATTTCTGACTCCCAGGTGTCTTCTATATAGGTGAGATTAAGAGCACTTTCTTAAAGGGAGTGCTTCAAATCTCAGCTTGTTACCTGTATTAAAGACACCGGTCCACAGAAGCAATTAATCAGATTCCAATCTCTCCACCATGGCCAAGACCAAAGAGCTGTCCAAGGATGTCAGGGACAAGGTTGTAGAGATACACAAGGCTGGAACGGGCTACAAAACCATCGCCAAGCAGCTTGTCGAAAGGGTGACAACAGTTGGTGCGATTTATTCGCAAATGGAAGAAACACAAAATAACTGTCAATCTCCCTCAGTTAACAAGATCTCACTTCGTGGAGTTTCAATGATCATGAGAACGGTGAGGAATCAACTCAGAACTACACGGGAGAATCTTGTCAATGATCTCAAGGCAGCTGGGACCATAGTCACCAAGACAACAATCGGTAACACACTACGTCGTGAAAGACTGAAATACTGCAGCGCCCGCAAGGTCCCCTGGCTCAAGAAAGCACATGTACAGGCCCATCTGAAGTTTGCTAATTAACATCTGAATGATTCATAGTAGAACTAGGTGAAAGTGTTGTGGTCAGTGGAGACCAAAATTGAGCTCTTTGGCATCAACTCAACATGTTTGGAGGAGGAGGAATGCTGCCTATGACCCCAAGAACACCATCCCCACCGTCAAACATGAAGGTGGAAACATTATGATTTGGGTTTTTTTTCTGCTAAGGGGACAGGACAACTTTACCACATCAAAGGGGCGATGGACGGGGCCATGTAACATCAAATCTTGGGTGAGAACCTCCTTTACTTAGCCAGGGCATTGAAAGTGGGTCATGGATGGGTATTCCAGCATGACAATGACCCAAAACACACGGCCAAGGCAACAAAGGTGTGGCTCAAGAAGAAGCACATTAAGGTCCTGGAGTGGCCTAGCCAGCCTCCAGACCTTAGTCCCATAGAAAATGTGGAGGTAGCTGAAGGTTTGAGTTACCAAACATCAGCTTCGAAATTGTAATGTTTTGGAGAGAATCCGCAAAGATGAGTGGGACAAAATCCCTCCTGAGATGTGTGCAAACCTGGTGGCCACTCATTTAAAATGCAAATCAATTTATAACTTTTTTGAAATGCGTTTTTCTGGATATTTTTGTTTGTCACTGTTAAAATAAACCTACCATTAAAATTATAGACTGATCATTTCTTTGTCAGTGGACAAATGTACAAAATCAGCAAGGGATCAAATTATCCCTCACTGTATATTGTACTTTTGTATTAGCCCCTGCCCCCAAAGAGCTTACAATGTAAGGTACCTAACTCACAGTTATACTAGGGCCAATTTACCAACCAGCATATTTTTGGAGTGTGAGAAGAAATGGTTGTACCTGGAGGAAAGCCACACAAGCACAAGGAGAACATGCAAACTCCATGCAGGTAGTTTCCTGGTTGGGATTCAAACTGATAACCCCAGTACTGCCAGTTAGAAGTGCTAATCCCTACACCACTTTGCTGCCCAGATTCTTTATTGGAATATATGGGGACTGCACCCCAGAGAGGGTAAACAGAAATGTAACTTTACCACAGACCCCTTCTGTTCACAAATGCTTCAGGGAGATCATCCTGCGATGATTTACCAACAAAGAACATGCCAGGTAAGAAAACCTTATTTCAACTCAATGAAGATTGAACCATTTTTTAGGTGGAGTTCCATTTTACTATACATACACTATATTACCAAAAGTATTGGGATGCCTGCCTTTACACGCACATGAACTGGCATCCCAGTCTTAGTCCGTAGGGTTCAATATTGAGTTGGCCCACGCTTTGCAGCTATAACAGCTTCAACTCTTCTGGGAAGGCTGTCCACAAGGTTTAGGAGTGTCTATGGGAATGTTTCGCCATTCTTCCAGAAGCGCATTTGTGAGGTTAGGCACTCATGTTGGATGAGAAGGCCTGGCTTGCAGTCTCCCCTCTAATTCATCCCGAAGGTGTTCTATCAGGTTGAGGTCAGGACTCTGTGCAGGAAAGCCACGTTCCTCCACCCCAAACTCACTCATCCATGTCTTTACGGACCTTGATTTGTGCACTGGTCCAAATCATTTTGGTGGAGGGGGGGATTATGGCGTGGGGTTTTTTTTCAGCGATTGGGCTTGGCCCCTTAGTTCCAGTGAAGGGATTTCTTAAGGCGTCTGCAAACCAAGACATTTTGGTCAATTTAATTCTCCGAACAGTTTGGGGATGGCCCCTTCCTGTTCCAACATGACTGCACCAGTGCACAAAGCAAGGTCCATAAAGACATGGATGAGTGAGTTTGGGATAGAGGAACTTGACTGGCCTGCACAGAGTCCTGACCTCAACCAGATAGAACACCTTTGGGATGAATTCGAACAGAGACTGCAAGCCAGGCCTTCTTGTCCACATCAGTGCCTGACCTCACAAATGCCCACATTCCCAAAGACACACTCCTAAACCTTGTGGACAGCCTTCCCAGAAGAGTTGAAGCTGTTATAGCTGCAAAGGGTGTTAGCTGTATGGTATTTCTCAGGGTGGATTTCCTGATGGCGACAACAGTAGAACATGTAATGTGCTTTGAAATGTCCACTTGTCTCCATCAGAAGCCCAGAAGACAGGATGACAATGCGGGGCCACAATTAGGAGATAGTGACAGAGCATTGTCAATTTATAACATGAAGAGCTTGAACAAGGACCTTCATGACAGGATCCAGTGTAATCTATAAATATGTTCACTGCAAATCATTTTAAAATAATTGCATTTGCCTTTTTTTTCACCTCAGCAATGTATTCTTCCTTAACACGAATGTTCTGTCCGAGATTTGCCCACTGTGCAGTGATGCAGCTAGAGGAGCTTCACTTTTACCTGAATGTGGAGTGTCTCTGGCTGCATGACACCAGAACTCATACAGTATATACATGGTGTCATATTGTGCTGAAGTCTGTCTAAATAGAAAAGGTGAGCATTTTGCTGAAATATCTTTCTGAAAAATGCAGAATAGTATTTTCTGTATTAGGTAGTATAAGGAAGGGTTACAACCTCTTTCAGGTTTTTTTTTCACTGTCATGCGTCCCCATTGAGGAGCTCCCTCCTTACTTTCTGTGTGGTCACTAGGGCAAGAATTGAGAGAAAATTGTACCGGTGGAGACATCGTAATAAAAGCCTGATAGAGGATCCAACCCTTCCCTGCTCTATCCATAAAATTAATATTTATTTCTGAACTTGGGCTTTAAATCTATATAAAGGCTAAAGTAATGGTTTCTGTCTTGATTCCAGCATGCAGAAGAGAATATCATCACTCCCCGTTCTGAAGGTGTGAACAGTTTTAGAGAGAGTGCAAAGATAGTGGACAGCTCTATGGAATTTCCACAGCCACTTGATGTCCCATCAGAGGAGGAACACAAGGCACAGCCTCAAGAGGTCCCATCAGAGGAGGAACACAGGATAGCACAACAGGAGGTCCCATCAGAGGAGGAACCCAAGATAGAGCAACAAGATGTCCTATCAGAGGAGGAACACAAGATAGATCAACTTGATGTCCCATCAGAGGAGGAACACAAATTTCAGGCTCAAGATGTACCACCCGAAGAGGAATATGAGGCACAGCCTAAAGATGTCCCATCAGAGGAGGAACACAAAATAAAGCAACAGGATGTCCCATCAGAGGAGGAACAGCAAGTTCAGGCACAAGAGGTCCCACTCGAGGAGGAGGAACAGAAGACAGAACAACAAGATGTCCCATTAGAGGAGGTGGAACATAAGATGCAACTACAAGATGTCTCTTCATCCACCCAGCTATCTGAGGAAGTTGTATACAAGGTACGTTCACATCAGCTTGGAAAAGGGAGAAAGCTGCTACTGTTGCTGCTTATAATCAAGAATACAGGGCAGTGGCGGCCCGTCCATAGGTGGTGCACGGGCGCCGCCAACCTAAAGCTAGTGACAAAAAAAATAAATAATTAAAGGCCCTTTAAAAAAATATAAAGAATTAAAAAAAGGGTCCTTTAAGTGCACTGTGTTCGGGCGCCGGACACAGTGCACTATGGGAAGCGTGACGTCAATGAATCATGCTTCATTTGCGGGGTTTTGTGCTGCATTGTGGTGCACCGCAAAACTCCCATTCGTTCAACTCCCATGTCATTCTTCACTGCCTATGTTTTGATTGTCACCGCCGTAGGACATGGGCGGTGCTTTCCCACTTAGTCACTTTCGGTTGCTCTGTACCAGTGAGAAGCCGGAAGTGACGGATGGATCGCCCAAGCGGGGCCTATTTACGGAAGAATATTCCATTGTGATGGTAAGCCACTGGACCTCCTGTCAGCCACGAGCCGGGGCGGGGGTGGAGGGTTTTCTGTGAGTGTTCCGCATTACAGATCATCGCCACAGATAACCTCCTGTCAGCTGGCAGCCGCGAGCCACCCGCGCGGGTGGGTGCTATATACTATTGGTGGTGCCGATCTATATATTATCTGTGGTGATGATCTATATACTAACAGTGGTGCTGATCTGCATACCGTATCTGTGATGCTGAGCTGTATACTCTGTCCTGTGATTCTGGGTTCTGGGGCTCTATACTCTGTCCTGTGATGCTGATCTGTATACGAGTCCTGACACTATGGGTGGAAGCAAGTGGAATACAGGGGACGGAGTGGGTGGCTTCTATAAGGGGTGGGGCTTATGAGAAGTGAGAGGGATCAAAAAGGAAGGATGGGGCCTGGCGCCCCCCCATCCTAAAACTTCTCCAGCCGCCACTGGTACAGGGCAATAAGGGCAGATGTATCAATTGACTGAAAAGCAGTTGGCGTACCAGTTTCTGCATCTGCCATTCAGTATGCATGTTGGCAGCAGGGACGCCTCTTGCACCTTCATTGACACAAAAGAAAAAAGGGAGCGAGTTTATGAGAAGGTGGCAGGGCTTCATTGTAGATAAATAAAATGTTGTCTTTGATGTGCCAGTATACAACCTTCTAACTTACAATGACACACATGTCTGATGCATGATGGGGCTACCTTTAGTAAAAAACGAGAGCCGTAAGACACCTCATGCATCCCTGGTGGTCAGATGGATGGTGAAATTGTTGGGTCATGTACAGGGCTGCTGTTAGAGATCATGGAACCCTAGACAGCCTGCCTGACAGCACCCACCTGACAGCACCCACTTCTGTTGCAGTATCAAAAAAAAATATTTTCACTAAAAAATACACTAAAATCATTATTAGCAGACACACACAAAACATAACTTACACAATTCCTGCTAAATCTAAAAAAAAAAACGTATTGAGTTAATAAATAAAGCTATATGTGTAAATGAGGTCTTAGGGGGTCATTCACATGGGTGCTGTGGCCTGTACAGTGGGAATCTCATTTGTTTTTGTGGATGGAGATGTGTAGGCAGGCTATGTTACCCTGCAGCAGCTGTATGAACACATTTGCAGGTCCTAATTTGACAGGTTTGTGGATGTAGTAGGTGTATGACCCCAAACACATTGTGCATTTGCGGCCACTCACCCATAACTGTCAAATTAGGACCTGCAGCTGTGTTTATACAGCCCTGTGTCCCCATAGAGTGGCCCTCCAGCTGTTGTGGAACTACAAGTCCCATGATGCCTCTGCTTTTGGGAGTCATGCTTGTAACTGTCAGCCTTGCAATGCTTCATGGGACTTGTAGTTCTGCAACAGCTGGAGGGCCACCAGTTTGACACCCGTGCCATAGAGTAAAAGGCAGCTCCAGACACACAAACAGCTCATTCACACTGTATGGGCCAGAGAACCCACTAGAATAAGTTTCTACATTTTTTAAACTTATTTCTTTCTCTGTCACTTTTGAGACAGAGAAAGGAACTGAGGATGTAAATTCCTCAATCACCTTCTCTGCAGCCCCAGCCGCACTGGGCAGTGAATGAACAGAAATCGCTCTGTACAGAGGCTTCTGTTCATCCACAAACTGAAGCACGGTAAACACAGATTTGTATGCTTCAATTATGAATGAACACAGTGAGTTATCTGTACTGATCACTTATTGTATTCATTCAGGAAAAGAAGGGGCCGATAAATATGACATATTTATTGTCCCCTTTCCCCACTCTCCATCCTGAAACATTCTGCAGCTGGTGGGAGAGTAGAAGAGCTAAGCCAGCAGCAGGGGGAATTCGATGGTGCACAGGGAGGGTGATCAGTGCAGTGTGTGTGTGTTGGGGGGGGGGGGGAATTACAGGAACCGATCCCCTTGTGTGGCTTTCTCTGCATCAGCTGAAAGCCAACTGGAGGGAGAGGAGGAGAAGCCATTTTTCAGTTGCTGCAGAGAGAGCCACACAAAGGGATCAGTTCCTGTAATTACTCCACTTCCCCATACCCCAGTCACCCTCCCTGCCCACATATGATTCTACTGCTGGCCTGGGCCCCATACAGGAGGACCAGTGGTACCGTCTTATTGGCAGCCCTGGTCATGTATCTCAGTTCTCGTATACATCCTGCCCAGTGACTTTTAAGGATAGAGATTCCATTAGAGAACCATGGCCATTAAAAGAGAAGTGAGGGATTAAAAAAAACAAAAACAATTATACTCACCTAAGTAGATGCAGCATGGATCCGATGCTGCATCTGTCCCCGCCACCTTTACATCGAGACTCAGTGATCAAAGACCACTGATGGCTCAGTTCTCAAGTCCACTCTGATCATGCTCTGCTCTGCCCCTTCAGTACTCAATGGAGTGCTGGACTGTTCAAGGGGCAGGAGTTGCTGGCTCAGGATCTCAGCAAGGTGCAGGCATCTGGGTGGATATCAACATTATTGCGGGGATCCCTGCAAAGCCTGGCCCGGCTCTGTGACATCAGCCGACAGCGTGCTTTAGCTGCTTTGAGCTTTGACCATACTTCTCCTTTCATTTGGAGTATGCCATTGTTTTTATAGCTATAACAGCCTTCACTCTTCCGGAAAGGTCCTCTACTTAGTAGGGGTGTTGAATAAAATTGTAGCATCGATTCATCGCGATTCAGGTGTCCCGGATGCGACATCGATGCTACGACCCCGCTGATGTCAGGAGAGAGGAGAGCAGTAAGCGGCGAGCTGGGCAGTCTGAGTCACATGTGAGCCAAGGAACAGTCTAAAATGCAGTATGTAGCTACATATTTTTTAAAAGGCATGTACAGTGGGGCACTTAATGTACTATAAGAGGGGATTCAATAAGACACAGTTTAACACGTGTAAGAGTACATATGAGTGTACTCTGCTTACAACTCATACTGGCCCCAAGCTGAGAGTTCAGCTCCATCTTCCCCGTTCACACATTCCACTCCTAGTGTGCTGGAATGTGCAAACAGGGAAGAACTGAACTCTTAGCACAGAGCCAGTACAGTGAACTTCACAGATCTGTTTGTCAGCTGCAGATTTCATCACTCCTGTCCTCCCAGGAGCAGTGTGTTTTTCTTCTATGTGAATGTCTGTACCCTGAGTGCCAGTGTCATTGATCCCACCCCTCCCCTACCATCACCCCTCTGCCTGATCCCACCACCCCTCTGCCTCTGATCCCACTATCCGTCTCCCTGACCCCACCATCCGTCTGCCTGATCCCTCTGCCTCTGATCCCACCATTGGTCTGCCTGATCCCTCTGCCTCTGATTCCACCATCTGTCTGCCTGATCCCACTACCCCTCTGCCTGATCCCTTTGCCTCTGATCCCACCATCCATCTGCCTGATCCCACCACCCCACTGCCTGATCCCTCTGCCCCTGATCCCACCATCTGTCTGATCTCACCACCCCTCTGCCTCTGATCCCACCATCTGTCTGCCTGATCCCACCACCCCTCTGCCTAATCCCTCTGCCACTAATCCCACCATCCCTCTGCCACTGATCCCACCATCCCTCTGCCTCTGATCCCACCATCCCTCGGCCTGATCGCACCATCCCTCTGCTTCTAAACCCACCACCCCTCTGCCTGATCCTATCTATTCCTCTGTCTCTGATTCCACCATCCGTCTGCCTGATCCCACCACCCCACTGCCTGATCCCTCTGCCTCTGATCCCACCATCTGTCTGATCTCACCACCCCTCTGCCTCTGATCCCACTATCTGTCTGCCTGATCCCACCACCCCTCTGCCTGAACCCTCTGCCACTGATCTCACCATCCCTCTGCCACTGATTCCACCATCCCTCTGCCTCTGATCCCACCAACCCTCTGCCACTGATTTCACCACCCCTCTGCTTCTGATCCCACCATCCCTCTGCCTCTGATCCCACCATCCCTCTGCCACCGATCCCACCATCCCTCTGCCTCTGATCCCACCATCCCTCGGCCTGATCGCACCATCCCTCTGCTTCTAAACCCACCACCCCTCTGCCTGATCCTATCTATTCCTCTGTCTCTGATTCCACCATCCGTCTGCCTGATCCCACCACCCCACTGCCTGATCCCTCTGCCTCTGATCCCACCATCTGTCTGATCTCACTACCCCTCTGCCTCTGATCCCACCATCTGTCTGCCTGATCCCACCACCCCTCTGCCTGAACCCTCTGCCACTGATCCCACCATCCCTCTGCCACTGATCCCACCATCCCTCTGCCTCTGATCCCACCAACCCTCTGCCACTGATTTCACCACCCCTCTGCCTCTGATCCCACCATCCCTCTGCCTCTGATCCCACCATCCCTCTGCCACCGATCCCACCATCCCTCTGCCACTGATCCCACTATCCCTCTGAACCCACCATCCCTCTGCCTCTGATCCCACCATCCCTCTGCCTCTGATCCCACCATCCCTCTGCCACTGATCTCACCATCCCTCTGCCTCTGATCCCACCATCCCTCTGCCTCTGATCCCACCATCCCTCTGCCTCTGATCCCACCATCCCTCTGCCACTGATCCCACCATCCCTCTGCCTCTGATCCCACCATCCCTCGGCCTGATCGCACCATCCCTCTGCTTCTAAACCCACCACCCCTCTGCCTGATCCTATCTATTCCTCTGCCTCTGATCCCACCATCCGTCTGCCTGATCCCACCACCCCACTGCCTGATCCCTCTGCCTCTGATCCCACCATCTGTCTGATCTCACCACCCCTCTGCCTCTGATCCCACCATCTGTCTGCCTGATCCCACCACCCCTCTGCCTGATCCCTCTGCCACTGATCCCACCATCCCTCTGCCACTGATCCCACCATCCCTCTGCCACTGATCCCACCATCCCGCTGCCTCTGATCCCACCAACCCTCTGCCACTGATTTCACCATCCCTCTGCTTCTGATCCCATCCTCCCTCTGCCTCTGATCCCACCATCCCTCTGATCCCACCATCCCTCTGCCTCTGATCCCACCATCCCTCTGCCTCTGATCCCACCATCCCTCTGCCACCGATCCCACCATCCCTCTGCCACTGATCCCACTATCCCTCTGAACCCACGACCCCTCTGCCTCTGATCCCACCATCTCTCTGCCTCTGATCCCACCATCCCTCTGCCTCTGATCCCACCATCCCTCTGCCTCTGATCCACCATCCCTCTGCCACTGATTTCACCATCCCTCTGCCTCTGATCCCATCATCCCTCTGCCTCTGATCCCACCATCCCTCTGCCTCTGATCCCACCATCCCTCTGCCACCGATCCCACCATCCCTCTGCCACTGATCCCACCATCCCTCTGATCCCACCATCCCTCTGCCTCTGATCCCACCATCTCTCTGCCTCTGATCCCACCATCCTTCTGCCTCTGATCCCATCATCCCTCTGCCTCTGATCCCACCATCCCTCTGCCACCGATCCCATCATTCCTGTGCCACTGATCCCACCATCCATCTGTTCCCACCATCCCTCTGCTTCTGATTCCACCATCTCTCTGTCTCTGACCCCACCATCCCTCTGCCACTGGAGAAAAATTTAGTTTTTCTGACTGCTTGAGTTTTTGGATAAAAAGTTTTTAACCATGCGCAGTATTCGTGATGCATCACGGAATCAAATCAGAATAATCGTGATCGAATCAAATTGTGAGACCAGTGAAGATGCGCACCCCTACTATTTAGAGTGTGTCCTTGGGAATTTGTGCCCAATTGTGAAATTAGGTACTGATGTTGGGAGAAAAGACTAGGCTCACATTCAGTGTTCCAATTCATCCCAAAGGTGTTCAGGATTGAGGTCACAACGCTGTACATGACACTCAAATTCCTGCACGGCTAACTGGTCAAGCCATGTCTTTATGGAGCTGGCTTTGTACAGAGGGACACAGTCATGCTGGAACAATAAAAGGCCTTTCCCAAACTGTTACCGCAGGGTTGGAAGCCCCCAATTGTATTAAATGTCTTTATATGCTATAACAACAGTAACCTGCACTGTTTATCTCGCAGGGAATAAGCACTTTCTTGAAATTGACTTCTGGGCTACCCGCAGCTGCTACTCCCCTCTCACTATGCTACTGCTGCTTGTATAAGAATCATAAAATCTCAGAGCCACTTCTTAGGAAGCATTCTAGGTTAGTGTTTACTTTGAAGTGGCTTTCACCTCCTATCTTTTGCCTAATATTGTGACAGGATCTCTTTAAAGCTGGTCATAGATGGATTGAGGTGGTTTCAAGGTGGAGGAAGGAATCCTTCCCGCTGTGCTACTGTCTTCTGACAGCGAAACTCGTCCGCTGTTACACTGATCAGTGCTGCAGCCAACATTCCCAGTCGAGAAAGAAACTGATCATTAGAGTGATTACTCTGTCTAGCAGGAGCAGCCATAGATAGATCGAAATTTGGCTGGTTCAGCAGGGACCAGCCAAATTTCGATCTATCTATGGCCCCCTTTAGTTTGCCTATATGCAGTTCTGATTTGGACCAGTCCTTCATAGTGATTCTTGCCTTCACAAATGTTCGTTATCCACCCAGTTCTCCAACCTTTTGGAAAATACATTTGAAGGCATGGCCCCAACCTTTCCTTTTTATGTAGCTAAAATAAGGGAGTTGTCATAGCTCTGTATCTAGAGAGAGAGATAGTCCAGTAGATACAGGAGTGTACCAGAGACTTCATGGAGACACAGGTGTCATGGGCATTCCAGAGTGACAGAGTGACACAGGATGTTCCAATAACTCGGGATGCTCATGTGGAATAGGATGCTTTGGGGTCTCTGCAGGACAAAGGATGCTCTAGGGTCACTGGGTGAAACCAGTGAAATTAGCACCAGGAGATGCTGAAGATACAGGGGTCACTGAAGACACAAGAATCAACAGTGTTGCAGGATTCACAGGAGAGCCCAGAGGTTGCTGGGGTCACCGGAGACACAGGAGTCACTGGAGAAGCATGGGTCACTGGAGACACAGGAGTCACTGGAGAAGCATGGGTCACTGGAGATACAGGAGTCACTGGAGAAGCATGGGTCACTGGAGACACAGGAGTCTGGAAAAGTATGGGTCACTGGACACACAGGAGTCACTGGAGAAGCATGGGTCACACAGGGGTCACAGGTGTCATTGTAGACACAGGGGTCATTGGAGACACAGGGG